>CM022763.1:28106856-28681856 GCA_012411365.1 Ameiurus melas
TTTGAAATGTACCGTTTCTCTATAAATGTAAAAAATAAAGTCTGTTCAAATTACGAAGAAAATGGGGGGGGGACGGGGGGACACATTTCAGGATGTTCCTGAGGAGCTGGGAAACCTTCTGACACTGACACTGGAGACTCCTTCTATAAATATTTCCATAAACAGTTTTATTGTTAGATTATTGTAGAGAGTCCACTAGAATAGTCCCTGTGAATGACCTGTTACTATAGTAACGGCAAGGTATTGAAAACCTTAATTAGCAATGAAAACTTTCATTAGCATTATCAGTGAATTTAGCAACATTCATTATTTTACATTTAAAAAAAATTCATGCAAATAAAACATTAGAAATAAGACTTGTGTTATTTATTTTGTTTGCTTTGTTATTACTAATTGTGGATTCACACAGATGTTTTTTCTTCTTCCTTCCTTCCGCCGAGCGCGCGCGCAGCATTGTGGGATTTGTGTCTTCTCGAGAGGGGAAACATGGCGGACGCCTTCGGAGACGACTTGTTCAGCGTTTTTGACGATGAACAGACAACCTCGACTAAAAAGACGAGCTCAAAGACCGAGTCTCGGGTCGGGTATGTTGTTATTTTACAGAATATTCGGCTTCTAGCCCCACAGTCCGCACTATGTGGTCGTGAATGTCTTTATTTACAGAGCCGGCTAGCGCACGCGTTAGCTAGCTAGCTAATATAGCAACGTTACTGAGTTCGTTAGCTTAGTTAGCTTGACTTTTAACCAGCGAGTGAACGCATGTAGTGATTTGTGGAGCCGCTAAAAACATTCAGCACAGCAGGTGAGATTCGGAAGCTGCAGAACCCTTACTTCAAACCATGCTTCGGTTCTATACCAGAACACGAGTCATTCGTTAACGAACCGACTCTCTCTCTCTCTCTTTTAAAAGATGAACCGACTCTTGTAGTCGACTCGCGTACGAGTCCTTACTTTTGAAGGTTATTTGAATGTAAAAACATGACCACGGAACCGCTTTTAAATTCCAGAGCTGTGTGAAATGTGCAGCTGTGTGAAAAGTTCAGCTGTGTGTATGAGGCATGGGCAGTGTGGGAGCCGAAAGAGTCGACTCTGGTGAGCTGAGTCAAATAATTTGACTCACTGATTCTTTGATTCAAGTGCCATGAGTTTCTATCACTTCCAACTCCTGTTTCCCAAACCTCGGATTGTCTGATACTGTTGTTTTGATACTGGTTGTATAAAAAAAAAAATAGAAATCTGAGGCAGCAGGATTAACGTGATCGATTAGCCCGAAATGAAACGTTTGTTTATTTATATGTTCATGAGTTTAGAACGGAGGACAGGGTGTACGGTGGGAATACACCCTGGGTGGGATACTAGTCTGTTGTCTTGTCTTGTCACGTCACTTGCTAATGTGAATGTGCTTCGTTTGTTTTTGTTTGTTCAGGAAAGTAGCCGGCACACGTGGCAGAGAAAATACAGAATCTCCGCCTGGGGCAAAGACGAAACGGGAGGCAGAGAACGATGGTGCAGACGAGGTTTCGTTTGGTAAAAAGGCCAAAATGGAAACGGTGTCATCGGAGGAGATCAAGTAAGCGTGCACCGCCTCGTGTATCGCGCGCGTCCGGGTGGCCGCTTGGCGCATCCACGTCTATTCGCTCGCGATAATAAATGCGTAGATACGGTCAAGTTTTTGTATTGAGGTCAAATATTTGGTCAAAAATGTGTGTTTCTCTTCATAGTCTCGCTGACTTGATGCCTAAAGTCAAAGTAGAGCAGGTCGAGACGGTGGAGGGCTGCACGCATGAGGTGAACACACACACAAGCGCTCCTACACACAGCATAAACTGTTCTAAAAAGAAATGTTAAATAATGCGGAGTGCTTTTATTTATTTAGTAATTTATTTATTTACTTACAACGCTCCTCTGTAGGTGGCGCTGCCTGCAGATCAGGAATACACACCACTTAAGCCTCGAGTAGGAAAAGCAGCCAAGGTAACCGACCCGTGATCAGTCCTAACGTTTTAAAGCATCTATGATAACAATATTACTGTACTATGTTCTGTACTGATAACAATGTAATGATCATCACGATGCGTTCCATGTCTGATAAATCAACACGTACGTGCACACAGGAGTAATACCTCTGGGGTTTCTGCATTCAACGACGGTTTATCGTGCACGGAAGTCTGAGAGAACGGCTGCCAGCGTGCCTCGTAATAACGGTTAGAAACAGATGAACGGTCAGTGGTGACAGTTTCTGTCTCTGTCCTTTGCTCTGACCCCTACAGGAGTACCCGTTCATTCTCGACCCGTTTCAGCGTGAGGCCATCCTGTGCATCGACAACAACCAGTCTGTCCTCGTGTCCGCTCACACCTCAGCCGGGAAGACCGTGTGTGCCGAGTGAGTCTAACGGCGTTTTCCGACCCGTAGATCCGTGCTTCTTTCCAGAACGCGGCCGTAACGTTGTTACCGTCGCATTTTCTCTTCGGCTCGGTTCTCTCTGCCAAGGCGACGTTTCAAAGCGTGATAAAAGGGGGTTTTAATGCAAGTCACATGCGAGTCCTCTCATTGGTCAGGGTGCGCCTGTTTATGTTGTGGGGTTCTGTCCATAGAGGTCATCCTTTAAAACGAATAGACGGCAACTCCGAGAGTTTATTGTGGCTTTCTTTTTAGCTGTAGTTATTATATCTTATCTAATTTATACACTAACGGGCAAAAGTCTATTCTTTAAACTTGTTCTCGTTATTTATATTTATTTTCTACGTTTTAAGAATAATAATAAAATCATCAAAACTCTGGAGGAACACTGGTGGAACTATGGGAATTATGTTATGATAAGAAATCCAAAATCAATCTAAATAATTTAATATTTTATAATTTTGGAAGTCAACACCCTTTTCGTTTAGAATTTCCAGAAATGTATTCACTGCGTTTTCTCACCCGATTTTTTGAGAAATTTCCCTGAGATGCTTTTTAAACAGTATTAAAGGAGTTCACACCGACGCCGGACTCTCATCACCTGCTTTTCGGAAAATTCCTCTCCGAATCGTCCGTTTAAAAAAAGTTTTATTTTGTAAATAAAATGTTAGTTTTCTGATGAAAGAAACAAATTCGTCGGCACGGTTATATTTTTGTCTACACCGATTTCACGCGTTTAATCACACACTTTCAGATCAAAACGATTTTAACATCATGAGAAACATTTCACTCGCATGTCCACATACTTTTGACCGGTAGAGTACCTCCAACGGCGAAAAGTCTAACAGACCGATCATTCACCTTGTATTTCCAAGTCGGGAATCCTGGGAGCGTCCGCCTTGCTGCGTTGTGACCACCGCTTTTCTTTTACGTTACGTCTAATCGCTAATCCCACAGAAATCCTTCATGTCCATCCTCTTCATCGGTTTATCAAATTCATAGACTAGCCACAAACACCGACCTCGCTCCTGGCGTCCGTGTTTTTCCGAGCACGAACATCGGAACACGTCTAGTTTCGCAGATAAACACAGCGTGCCATGTGCCACACCTCCACAATCTGACAAAAGAGCCTCTGACTTTGATTTAGTATTCCAGGCGATACTAGTGTTATAACGCTGTACGTACAATGACCATAAAAGGAATTGTAACCCTAAAATGACCGTCGTGAGTTGAGTGTTATGGGATTATTATTATCAGATTATATCACTTTATTTAGGTTTCTGTTCTGAAGTCTGGAAGTAAGTGTGTGTGTGTGTGTGTGTGTGTGTGTGTGTGTGTGTGTGTGTGTGTGTGTGTGTGTGTAGGTACGCCATTGCTCTGGCTCTGAGGGAGAAACAGCGAGTGATCTTCACCAGCCCCATTAAAGCTCTGAGTAATCAGAAATACAGAGAGATGTACGAGGAGTTCCAGGATGTGGGACTGATGACTGGAGACGTGACCATTAACCCTACTGCCTCCTGCCTCGTCATGACCACTGAGGTACAACTCCCTGTCACACACACACACACACACACACACACACACACAATTTAGAGCTGAGCTACTAAACAGCCACACGTTTTGTCGCCGCCGTGGGGATCCTGTTGTAATTGTGAAGCAGTCGTTAACGTTATTTCTGGTTGTCAGAAAGTCCTTGAACTCGCAGCAATGAATAGCGAAGAAAAAAAAAGCGAGTTGTTCTTTTGCTACTCTGATTTGTTACAGATTTTGAGGAGCATGCTGTACCGGGGGTCAGAGGTCATGCGTGAGGTGGCCTGGGTCATATTTGACGAGATCCATTACATGAGGGACGCGGGTAGGTAAAAATGAAAGAGCAATTTTATATATAACCGCGCTCTTAAATTCATTTTCATTCTCTGTGTGTTTCTTATTGCGCCTCAGCTGCTCAAGCGAAGTTTTCTGAGATGATTGATTGATTGAGTGGAATCGTTACACTTACGTCGCTCTAGATTTCAAGAACGCAACTTGATGTAGTTGGGTTCTTGTTTGATTTATTTATTTATTTTTTATTCACAGAGCGTGGCGTGGTATGGGAGGAGACCATCATCCTTCTTCCCGATAACGTGCATTACGTGTTTCTGTCGGCCACCATCCCCAATGCGCGGCAGTTCGCCGAGTGGATCTGTCACCTGCACACACAGGTCCCAACACCGTTACATCTCAACACAGCCGCGGTCGATAGATTCCAGTCGCGTTTTTAAGCCGTGACTGATTCCTTCCCAAACCATGAGTTCATGGGGCTGGCTTTGTGCACGGAGACGTTCGCATGCTGGAACAGGTTTGGGGCCTGTTGGTTCCAGTGACGGGGAAACTCGAATGCTACAAGCACAGAAAGAACCAATTGTGTGGTTCTACCTTTGTGACAATGTTTTTGGGAAGAACCAAACACAGGTGTGATGGTGGGGTGTCCACATACTTTTGGTAATGTCGTGTGGATACATCTTGGATTTCTGAGATTGAAATGACTCTTTCACTAATCATATTAATCAATTATGTAAGTGCTGTTATGCTAAAAGAATACATCCCCCGTGTGTAGCTGTTATTTTAGTCCAGTCTTCCAAATTTAAGCTCGGGTTTGGAGAGATTGCCCCTGTAGTGTAAATTTCTCTTGTAAAGTTTCCTTTTCTCCCTTCCACTATAAGCAGTCATGAAGGTGAATGTTATTTCAATAATCTTTTTCTTTTCTTCCTGAGTTCAGCCATGCCACGTGGTGTACACAGACTACCGACCCACTCCGCTGCAGCACTACATCTTTCCAGCAGGGGGCGACGGACTCCACTTGGTTGTGGATGAGAATGTAAGCTGTGTTTATGGTCTGATCTTGTTTCTCCATGTCATTCGCTGTTTTGTTTTGTTTGTCATTTATTTAGACCTTTTCATTTATTATAGCAAACTGTAGAGATATTAAATTGACATGCGACTTTGTGTCAGGAAAGCCCGCCCGCGTAACACACCTGTCACGTTAATCAGCTCTGGAAGATGTTCCTACTCCTGTAAAAGCATGCGAGCAAGTCACTTGAGCTCTGTACTGCTAAGCTATCCAGTGACCTGTAGGGCTGAGTATCTTTAGGAAGGTTTACTGTGAACTGGAAGATGAGTTCCCACAGACGCTTGCTGTCTCTGTTAATTATTTAGTGAAAGTATGACTCTGCAGTCTGTCTAAGCGTCTTTCTAACAGAATAACGGGTCACGTTACAAAACCCGACCTCTAACTCGTCTCTTCTTTAGTGTCTCAGGCTCAATATAAACGTCCGGCTCGGGTGAGCCGATCAGAAGCGGACAGCCGAGCCGGACGGTCGTTCACGCCCGGTTTATTCAGGTCTCGAATGCGTCCTCGCTGATCTCTTTTCGTCACTTGCCAAATCTGTCCAAAGTGATCTATTTCAATCTTATCATTTCCTAATGAAATCGCACACGTATTGCTTGATAAAGCATGTCGGTAATTCATTGCGCACCTGCTACTTGAACGTATGACGAACTGTGTCTGTTTTTTAATGATTAACAGCCTTGAACAGTCGCAAAACCAGTCCCACCCGCCACCCACACCATATATCCTCTATACATCTCTCTCTCTCTCTCTCTCTCTCTCTCTCTCTCTCTCTCTCTCTCTCTCTCTCTCTGTGTTTCCTGTATTAGGGCGAGTTCAGGGAGGATAACTTCAACACAGCCATGCAGGTTCTCCGGGATTCTGGAGACTCCGGAGCGAGTGGAGGAGGAGGAAAATGGGACCCTAGAGGAAGAAGAGGCGGGACCAAGGGTTAGATTTCAAGCATCTTTGTAGTTGGCTCTTAAAACTGGAAAAGAAAAACAATTCAATCTATCCAGGGCTCATTAACATTGCGTAATATATTTATTTTTTCAAAATATCATGTAGGTATAATAAACTGACCTGCAGCACAGTGCTGAGGAGTTCTTGAACCTGACTGGTCAGGAGGATGTTCATTTTCTTTTACACCAACTCTGACTGTAGCGCAGCTTCACATCTCAGGTTTAAGTCTATTAACGCGCACATTCGAACATGTTACAGTTTCTATAGTAACAACAGATTCTCAAGGGCGCTCCACACACAACACACACACACACACACACAGATCAAAATAATTATTGATGCTGTGAGGTTTTCTGTAAGGAGATATTTATGCGAGGTTTATGTTTTTGGCAGGAGACTCCAGGGTCTACATGTGTCTGGTTTCTCTAACATGACAATTAACTTCGAGGAGGGGGGAATAGGGGCTGGTGAGGGAACGCCCGTTTGTAGCTGCCATAAAATATAAGTAAATAACAGGACTATCTTGTTTCATGGACGCTCCACAACGCTGCACGTAAAAACTATAAACAGATCATTTAGTGCTTTTAATTAATACGAGTAGTTGTGATGTCATTTTTATGGTCATACGTTTTGTATCCAGCTTTTCTGATTTAACCTGGTTTTATTTCATTTATTTATTTTCTTTCCTCTCAGGTCCATCCAACGTGTATAAGATAGTGAAGATGATCATGGAGAGGAACTTCCAGCCCGTCATCATCTTCAGCTTCAGCAAGAAGGAGTGTGAGGCGTACGCTCTGCAGGTGTCCAAACTCGACTTCAATACAGGTATCCCAGGAGATCTCGTCTTCCTCAGCGCACACACGCACACGGCTACACTGGATCACCAAGAGCTGCAGTACTTCATTACTTTGACGATCCTCTATTGAGTAATGGAAAAGAGTTTGCGAGATTTGTTATTTTTGGCACCAGCAGGAGACGACTGATCACAGGAAAGGCTCGTTAAATCTTCACGAAGACGCCGAATTGTTAGTGCTGCACTCACGAGTCTTTTTAGGAGTCGTCCGTGCGTGTTCATTTAAGCCCAGTCCAAAATCACGACGGTGGAGTTCGTTTAAACGGACAGTTTGATCATTTCAGGGTCTCAACCGGAGCGTGCTCTAGCCGCAAAAATATGAATAACGTTTTATGAATAAGGTATAATGCTGCTTCCAAACAAAATCGGAGGTCTGCAGTTTCCACTTCGGACCACAAAGTTTACTCGGGCGCAGTTTAAGCTGTCAGTCTCCCAAAACCGCTTTATAGAAAACTGGATCCTGGGCCCTTCATGAGTCACGCTTGTGAAGAGGAGAAACGGAGTTACACACACACGTAGGTGATCGTTGAACCAGAACCCAGGTGTATCGATGACTGAGTATATTGTGTCTTTTCAAAAAAGAAGGATTACGTTTTATTTATTAATCCATTCCCAGAAAACATTGCATTTTTTTTCTGTTAAGCTACGAGTACAGCACGGGGTGGAGAGAGAGAGCGAGAGTGCATAGAGAACAAATGTCATATTTATGGGTCATGTCCATCACACTCAAGCCTAGCTTAACACTGGAGCCTGTACTTCTCCGGGTCGGTTATGATGTGAGATCGATTGTAACGTTTCTCAGCTCATATAGAGGAATTAAGTCCAGATGTAGGAATATTCACCACAGAAGGAAAGTGTCTGTGTGTACGGTGTGGTGAATATCGATTCCCCGGGATAGGGGTAAAGAGAAGTGTAAATTACACACCAAAGTGGGATTTCTTCTGTTTTGTGCCTTTCTCTCTTTTTGCATCTCCAGATGAAGAGAAGAAGCTGGTGGAGGAGGTTTTTAGCAACGCCATCGACTGTCTGTCCGATGAGGATAAAAAGCTGCCACAGGTGAAGAACGCACACACATGCGTGTGCGCTGTATCGCATGACTGGTTCATCAGATTCAAAATGATCAAGTTCAGATTCAGAAGTTTTTAATACAGTGTCCGAACCAAGAAAAGCATCCACTGCTAAATTTACCGCTCTGGGATTACAGTGCTCTTTATTTATTTATTTATTTTTACTCCTGCAGAGTTGTTGCTCGTCATGTATGACCTCTCATCCAAGATATTACAAAGAAAAATAAGGCTTAGAAATAAAGTCGCAGAGATCACTGGTGTATCGTGGAAGTGTTTGTAGCTAGTGCGGTTAGCTTGTCCTGTTAATCTGCTAATAGCAATTATGGAAATTGCCGTGTAACACACACCGCCGGACAAACCTTTGTGGACAGACGACTGAAACGTTTCGCGTGATGTTGAGAGAATTTCGATCTGAAGGTGTGATTAAATGTTTGAAATCGTGGACAAAAATATAACCGTGCCGACGTATTCATTCCTTTCATTCGAATACTGACATTTTGTTTACATAAAAATCTTTTTGTAAACGGACGACTCGGAGCGAAATATTCCCGAAAAGCAGGCGATAAGAGTCCGGCGTCGGTGGGAACTCCTTTAATACTGTTTAAAAAAACATCTCAGAGAAATTCCTCAAGAAATCGTGTGAAAACGCAGAGAATACATTTCTGGAAATTTCTAAGTAAAAAGGGCGTCGACTGTGAAGATGCTGAAATACTAAATTATTTAGATTTATTTTGGATTTTTTTTCACAGCATAGTTCCACCTGTGTTACTCCAGAGTTTTGATGACATTATTATTATTATTATTATTATTATTCTAAAATCTGGAAGGGGGAAAAAATGTGTCTAAATTTTCACTGGTCATTTTTATTTTTTTTTTTTTTTCTTTTCGCTTTGTTAAAATGCTCTAACTTATTTTTAATAGATTCCAAAGGCATAAATCATATACTATAACGATATGCTAATAATTGCCACACGCAACAACAATACTGCTTGCTCCTCGCCCACATGTGACAAAACGCGAGCTACAGGAGCAGCTTGAAGCTGGCGAGTGTGAACGCAGGGTAGGGAAATGTTCTCGAGTGTTCAGATTTTCTTCGTGAACAGTCTGCCTTTTCAGACTTCACAACGATGAAATAATTTGCCTCTGTCTCTGCTCGCTTAAGCTCAGTGCCTGTGTTGGCCATTGTTCTCAAGACTTAACACTTGTGTTCCCACGTGACGTTTCAGTTAAAAATTGCAAAAAATCGTTAAGCACTTTATATTTATCCGACATGACGCTATTCTATATATACGCGAGTACATTATATCTCTCGCCGGCATTTATCTCTCACTTTTTGTTTTTGCTTTCTATTTTTCTCATTCAGACTACTATCTTGAAAATCAACCCTCCAAGGGTTTTTTTGTTTTTTGTTTTTTTTTAAAGGCCAAACTGCTTATCATCATAAAACGCTAAACAAACATCATGCACCGAATTAGCTTTAAGAGTCTCATAAAGCTGCGAGAACTTCGCTCTCCTCGTTGTGACTCCTTCAACCCGGGTTCTCGCGTCTCTACTCTTTCTTATAACACCCCCCCGCCTCTGGCTCTGATCTGTTTGTTTCAACACAAGTACAACAGCTTGTCCAAATTTGCTTTTAACATCAGCTGTGTCCTTTTATAATAATAAAAAAAAAAAGTAATAAATAATTAATAATAAATGTGTTCAAAGTACGATACGTCAGCCCCTCAGCTGGGATTAAACTCGTGCTTTAACAGCTCACATTTTTAAGTGAATTTCCAAAAAGTCCTCGAAAGTGAATTGTGTGCGAGTTTCCATCTGTCGTCATTACGGAGAACATTTCTTAAAAAATAAAATAAATAAGTAGGGAAGCGATGACGTGGCATGGCATCCATCATCTTTATTAGTTCATCTCTGTCCAATCACCATGTTCCTGCGTTTCTGTACCTGATTCAGGTGTGTTGGGAAATGGTGTAGCACAGAAACACTGGGATCTGGACACAATTGTGATTTTTGTATCAGTCATGGGGTTTTATAATGTTTCTGAAGTCAGGCCTAAGCGTAATAATCATTTGAATTAACCTCATGTAGAAACATGGAGATACGGCTTTCCTGTAAACTTTCCTGTTCTCGGTACTTGCCGTACGTTCATACCACCAGTATTTTAAAAAAATGTTATTTCCCCGCTCTGCGATGGGCGTTGTTGGGTGGTCCAATATTTTGATTACTTAGTGGCCGGTTGCCTTGGTTTCAAAAAAAAAAAAAAAAGGTTCAGATCAAAAGTTTAGGGTGTGTCCATAAAATATGACCTTTATTCATGCTCTCTACAGAAACCCTGCCCATCCGGCAGTCCTATCTTGTTAACAATCTCATTTATTTCTTTATTTTTCCGTTCATACGGGTCAGATAGTCCCCGCGAGAATTATACACTGCAATGGTGTTTGAGTCTGGGGACGAGGACGCATGGATTGTGAACTTTGTGCCGATTGTGTTCAGGACCAAGGGTGTAAGTGGGTATATTCACCGAGAGGCCTACGAGTTTGTGACCGTTTTTATCTGGAAAAGATGACCATGTCAGCACGGTTCCATTTAGGTAGCGGGGTAGACTTCCTCGGGGCATGTTCCTCGGTCACAGAGTAATAATAGACTCTGTGTGCGTGTGTTTAGGTGGAACATGTTCTGCCGCTGTTGAAGAGAGGAATCGGGATCCATCATGGCGGACTGCTGCCCATCCTGAAAGAGGCCATCGAGATTCTCTTCTCTGAGGGACTACTGAAGGTCAGACGCAATCATTGGCTCCTTCATACTTTTCATTAAAGAAGAATAATCGTCATTTAACTCTAAATATTTCACTCCTTGTCTCTCTCTGCAGGCCTTGTTTGCAACAGAGACATTTGCCATGGGGATCAACATGCCTGCTCGCACCGTGCTCTTCACCAGCGCACGCAAGTTCGACGGCAAGGACTTCCGCTGGGTACGTAAACGCACACACACACTGCAGTTTTGGCATAAAAAGGGTTTCTAATAAGGATTAGCAGGAATTGTCTGATATTTGTGTTCTTTCAGGGGAAAATTTCATCTTATCCGAGATGCATGCGCGCACACACACACACACACACACACACACACACACACACTATTTAAACCATCTGAGACGTCACTGTATTTCACATTCATCCGTAGTTTATGCCACCTAATGTCCGTGTGAAAGTGATTTGGTCTTATGAAATAGCAATCCAAGCGTTAAGGTGGTAGTTAAGGGCAGATGCAGAGAATTGGCCAGTGTAGTTCTGATGACGGTTTACAGCATGGGGCGTGTGACTGCATCCCGTGATGAGAAAATCTAATTAAACAATACTGTTGTGCTTTACTGGTATACATGATACAATGTTTAACCCCCTTTTTTTCCTTTAAAAAAATTAAAATAAAATAAAGATCTCTGTGTCCTCTTTAACAAATCGTTTTTTTAATTATTTTTTTATGAAAAAGTTTGTTTTTCTTTCTCAATACCGCTCCAAATGTCCACGTGTTTGTTTGCCTGAATGACTCTAGCTGTTGGAATGTAAAATTTACGGTGGGGGTAAAAAAGAAAAGCGCTTGGCCTCAGTTCTGGCACGAGGCGCGTAGGATGCTGCCATCCAAAACGCTTCATGAGGAACATCTGGAATCTCTGTGTGAAATGAATCCGAGTGTGTAAGAAAGCAGAAACTCGCTGCCATGTCTCCTCTGGATCCCCAGGCTGCTCGGGGTTTTAAACTGACAGGATTTAAAGCTCTGAGGCCCTTAAGTACAATTACAGAGCAGCGTTGGTATATGAGAGACACTGAAAGACAAACATATAGGTGCTTTTAATGTGTAGAGCGGTACTACAGGTACCAGTAATGATTAGATTTTTTTTATATATATATATGAAATATACTGTTCAGCCATAACATTAAAACCACCTGCGTAATAATATTGTATAGGTCCCCCTTGTGCCTTCAAAACAGCTCTGACCTGTCTCGGCATGGACTCCACAAGACCTCTAAATGTGTTCTGTGGTATCCGGCACCAGGAAGTTAGCAGTAGAGCCTTTTAAGTCCTTTAAGTTGCGAGGTGAAGCCTCAGTGGATCGGACTTGTTTGTCCAGTACGTCCCACAGATGCTAGATCGGATTGAGATCTCAGGGATTTGGAGCACAGGTCAACACCTTGAACTCTTTGTCATGTTCCTCAAACCGTTCCTGAACGATTTTTGCGTGTGGCAGGGCGCGTTATCCTGCTGAAAGCCCACTGCCATTAGGGAACACCGTATTTGGATGATTGCGCATTTTTTGAGAACTTTGTTTACTTGGTGCCTAATATATCCCACCCCTTGACATCAGAATGTGTGACTTTACACCAGCAAGGCATGGTGTTGATACCAGATAGGCTTGTTTTGAATATTTCGGAAACTGCTGACCCGCGAATTTCATACACAGCAGTCGCTAGAGGTTACACCGAATGGTGCGAAAAACAAAAAACCTGGTGAGCGACAATTCTGAGGTTGTCAACGCCTTGTTGTTTGGAGAGGCCAGGAAGGATGTAAAAACTGACCTGATGACTCCTTACAGCCGTGGTGGACCCTGTGGATGAATGGAAGCATCCTGTAGATAAGTGATGGATCATATACATGCGCTAACGGATGGGTGGATGGATCCTATCGGTGGATCCGATGGATGGTGGGTTTCATCCTGCAGATGGTTTGGTGGATGTCTGGGTAGATCCTGTAGATAAACAGAAGACTGATCGGCATTTTAGATGGTTTAGTGCATGGGTGTGTGGCTACTGTAGATGAGAGTATGGTTTTTGTTGATGGATGAAGCTGGAGGTGGATTAATGATGTGTGTTTGAATACTGTGGGTGGAAGGTTGGATGTTTAATGGCTAAACAGGTGGTTCCTGTGGATGCTTAAATTGAGCATAACTCTAAACGTCAAATGTATTTGTTACTTTAGATTGTAACGAAACTTTAACGGATGATGTTTTGAACACGAAATTCAGCTGGAAACCAAAACCTGCACTCGTTTAATTTAAGGGGTTGCTATTGCCGAAAGATGCCATGTTTGATTTCCTGTAAATGAGGTACTGAACTTTTGCATCTGCAAGATGAGTAGTTGTGAAATGCACATTCTCCGGCCAGTGGCGCTGCATTTGTTTCCTGTGTTGATATCTATGAGGAAAGAGCTTAATCGATGCCACATGGTTATGACCAAACGCGTGAAATCTCTTCCAACTGGACGCCAGAGAGTTGCTTCGGGGAACACGTTGGACTAAATTTACATTTGGCCAACTGCTTCTGACCTCGCGTCACTTTCTCTCATCTGTGCTGGGATCCTGGATCGAGAGCAGATGTTGCTCGATGGAGAATGAAGTTGCTCCAACGTGAAATATTTACATTTCTTCAGCTGTCAAGCACTAATGCGATGATGTACTTGGTTATGTGGAATGCAAACGGTTCATATGCAATTTACTTTCCATAGTATTCGGACGGTGTCGTATTGTACTGGTACTTGTTTGGCAAGCGAAGCAGATTTCGATCCAATCATAGACCATTAAAGCAGAATCCGAACAAGGCCTAGAGCGTAGATCTTTAAAGCGCCGCGTACGCTCACCAGCCCACCCAAATTCTGAGATGCTTTTCTGCTTACTGTGGTTGTAAAGAGAGGTTATTTGCGTTGCAGTAGTCTTCCTATGAGCTTGAACTGGTCTGGCCATTCTCCTCTGAAGCAGCATCATCAATTCGAGATCACATTCTTTCCCCCATTCTGACGATCGATATGAACGTTAACTGAAGCTCTTGACCAATTTATGCATCGCACCACTGCGACACGATTGGCTGATCTGGATAATTGCATGACTGTACAGGTGTTCCTAATAAAGTGCAGAGTAAATGTATGTTTCGTGATTAAGTTCAAATGAAATGAACGGGAAGTCTTGTGGTTCAGCCGAGATTTACTCCACCAATCTGACGGTGCGGGCGATTATGGAGTTTTCGTTCACGTCATCATTTTCAAATTTATGCAGAAAGTAACCCTGTTGCTGTAAAATGGGTTGTTTGGCGTAACTGATGACTAGATAACTGATGCGTGTTTGGTCCGATTGCGCCAAAACAAGTAGATCACGCCATCGTGTAACCGTTCACGTTTTCTTGTTCTGAATGTTTCAGTCGGAAACGTGCAATGAATGTTCCTGTGTGTGTGTTATCAGATCAGCTCGGGCGAGTACATCCAGATGTCGGGCCGAGCCGGGAGGAGAGGGATGGACGAGAGAGGAATCGTCATCTTTATGGTGGACGAGAAGATGAGTCCAGCTATTGGGAAGCAGCTCTTGAAGGTAAAAACAGCCAAGTGTGCTTAAAAGGTGAAGGTCTCGGATGCGTTAGCAGTTAGCGTGTGAGGAAGCAAAGCATTTAACAAGGTAGCCTTCTGTTTTGTCACAATTTGAACTTTTTTTTTTTTTTCCTCTTTAATAAATTTGCAAATTATATGTTGATTTTCATTTGTTCGTCATGGGACGTGATGGTCCCCACTCCATCTTCTCCTCTCCTGTTAAAGAGCCCGGTTGACTCGCTAGTGCGTCATCCAAACACTTGATTTGGGTCATGACTTGCTCTTTTCGCGGACACTGGGACACGTCCCCGTATCCTTTTGTTCCAGTGGGGTTTCTGATGGAGCCAAGCACAGGACCGAGTGTACTTTTATTTTCTCTCCTGCAGATTGTCTGTGTGAGTGTGTGAAGCTAAAATGAATCAGCAGGCGCATGTATATAATACCCCCATTGGAGCTCAGGGTTCAGTTTGATCGATAGGTGCTGTCGGCTGAAGGTTCTTCCCTGCCCGTCTTTCCGGACGCTGGCTCTCCCAGTCGATGCGTTTCTTCTTTCCGTTATGATGTGCGTGAGCGCAAAGGAACGTTCGAATTAGTGAATCATTTCGAGTGGAGTCTTGCCAGTGAACTTATGTGCTTTTGAGTCCAAAAATCCGAGTCCACTGCTGTTTTTACTTTTTACAGTTCTCAACAACTAATACGTTATTTTATTGGCCTGGACCTGTGTGTCAATAATCCGTTATTTAAAACTTGGGTAAGAATTTTGAAGGATGTCGCAAAGTCTGATGTAAGGATGACGCAGAGTGTAATGTAATCGGTTCGGTCTGGCTGGTGGGAAAGGAAATACTGGAGGAATACCTACAACTTGGTTTGTAAGTGGGCGGGGCAAATACACTGGCAAGTGCCACGTTGGTGGGCAGAGCAAATCCTGAGACGAGAGTCCGTTTGGTTTTCTTTATATTAGTATGCGTCGTTCCGTCTATGCCGCATAAATATTCAAATTTCATAAGCTCGCATTCATTTGAGAAGGCGTTTCTCAGAACCCGAGCATCAACACGTTATAATAACGCACGTCTTGGGCATATTTGTGTTTTACCGTGCTTATCAAAGGTACAATGGGACCGACGTGCAAAAGTTGTGCTAAATCCTGCAAAGCTTGGCTGAATATCTGGCTGACACATGCTCGCTACAAATACTCTACGCTGGGGACATTGTGTAATTATTAAAGTGTGTTATTGCGAGTTTAATGGTTTTACTTCAGGGAGTTGGCTAACTGCTTAGCTTTGTGTAGTGACTCATAAAGCTTGCAACATATTACTCATATTTTTTTTATGGTTTTTTTTTTTTGTATTTTTTTAAAGGAGGATTATGTCGGTGTTAAACAGAGATGGGTTAACCACGTCATTTAAAATATGCTCTTTGTTAACAGGGTTCTGCTGACCCTCTGAACAGCGCCTTCCACCTGACCTATAACATGGTCCTGAACTTGCTGCGTGTGGAGGAGATTAACCCCGAGTACATGCTGGAGAAGTCCTTCTACCAGTTCCAGCATTACAGGGCTGTTCCTGGTGTAGTGGAGAGTAAGACACACGCACACACTTATCTCCTCGAGAGTTATAAATGAGTTTACGAGCCTATACTTTTGAATATGCAAATCGGAAACGCCCCTGATGCTACTAGCCACGCCTCTTCTCCATGTGTCGCACGCTCCACATTCATATATCGATACCTGATGGCTTCTTAGATTTTATGACACTGTAACACTCGTCTGGGATTGGCTTAGGCATTTTTTTTCCCTTCTTCTTCTATTTACCAACCTGGTAGTTCACTATTGCCGTCCCACCAGGGTCTCCGGTTCGATCCTGAGCTCTGGGTACTGACTGTGCTGACTTGTGCCTGGTCTCCCCATGTCCGTCTCGTCTCCTCCGGGTTATTCGGTTTCCTTCGAATAACCGGAGGTGTACTGGTGACTCTAAATTGCCCCTAGGTGTGAGTGTGTGTTGCCCTGTGATGAACCAGCGGTCCATCCAATACATGTCCTTGGCTCGTTCCTGGGTTCCACCTCAGTCCTGACCAGGATAGAGATAAATAAATGATTGAAAAGAAAAGGAAAAAAAAACCCTAAACACTATGTAGTTTAGGTTCTCAAATATTTTCAGTCCCTGGCCCTCTTTGTAGATTGCATCACTGTGTTCCTACTCGACATATTGGCATGTTTTATTGTACGCTATGTGTTTTCTCGCTGTCGTTCTCAGAGATGCAGAAGCTGGAGGAGATGTACAACAGCATCGAGATCCCCAACGAGGACAGCGTGGTCACTTATTATAAAATCCGCCAGCAGTTAGCCAAACTGGCCAAAGAGATCGAAGAATACGTGCATAAACCCAAATACTGCCTGCCTTTCCTACAGCCTGGCCGCCTCGTCAAGGTGTGTCCACTCACCCTCGTGACATAAGTTTGCTCTGTTTCTGTTTTCTGGCCAGGTTTTATAGGGTAAAACGAGCACTCTGTTCAATTCTTATTTCTCTGTGAGTGTATTCCGTATTCTGGGCTTAATGTCGGTGCTTATTCTTTCTCAGTGGTTTATAAACTTGTTAGTTTCTTATAATGATTCTGTTTGGAGATGTTCCTTCCTTTCCTGTAGCCTGATGGTAGTCAGGCCTCCTTCAGATCACTGACTGATTCGACGTCTTGCTTTTACAGGTGAAAAAGGGTGATTTGGATTTTGGCTGGGGCGTCGTCGTTAACTTCTCCAAGAAATCAAACGTCAAGGTAGGCTCCGTTCGATTCCCAGCAGTTACACCAAGTGAAACCCTTTACTCAAAGCTTTCGTAAAATTAAAAATGAAACGCCCAGAACTGCATACGGTCCCATTCCGAAGACCAACTGTATGTCGATATATTAATATTCATTTGTTAGTTTATAATGTATATTAGTATTTATGCGTAATTTTTTTTATGGATGCACAAAAAGCACAGAATTAAACTGCAGCCCTAAATTAATAATATATATATTCTGGGTGTGTGTGTGTGTGTGTGTGTGTGTGTGTTGGGTTCTTTTCTGTTTTGGACAAACAGTTGTGTGAAGTTTTAATCTGAAGTTTATAATTGTAACACTCAGTTTGTGGATTGTATTTTAAATAAACAAAAAGTGCACTGAAAGTTTGCCCCGCCCCATCCGATTGATCGGAAAAATAATCGGCCAACTAATAGATTACGAAAAATAATAGTTAGTTGCAGCCCTAATCCCAATATTGTCTTATTCAGAATAAGGTCAATAATTAGATTACTGCTGTCCGTGTGAACGGAGTCTGTGTCGCTCGAGAAAGATCTGTCAGGTTAAATTAAAACGTTACGATCTCTGTGTACTTTCAAAAGCTAAACATAAACTATGTTTGACGTGTGTGTGTGTGTGTGTGTGTGTGTTTAGGCCAGTACTGGTGATCTGGACCCTCTGTATGTAGTGGAAGTTTTATTACACTGCAGTAAGGAAAGCCTGAAAAACTCTGCAACGGAGGCAGCCAAACCAGCGGAACCGGGAGAGAAAGGAGAGATGCAGGTGAGGACGAATACACCCATCTATTTTTATTTTTTTCCAACGGATCCACAGAAGGTGTGTTTGAGTTAATATATAGATCTAAGTTAGTGCGCCTTGAAGTTGGGAGTGGGCGGACACATTGGCGCATGATAGTATGTTATTTTCTATATGTCTGCATAAATATGACTTAAAAGTAGATAAAGAGAACGCAATGAAACGAGACACATATTATACACGGTCATTTATTTATTCGGGGAAACGAGCCGATATTACATATCCATGAGTGGCAAAAGTACGTGAACCTTTTGCTTTCAGTATCTGGTGTGACCAAGCGAAATGCAAATGTTCCTGTGGAAAAGAACCTGTTGATGTGATGAAATGTTTCTCCCTCTTGGTTTCTTGTAATGATTGAAATGAGTGAGAGAAGGTTATGGCATGGTTTTGCTTTATTTTTATTTTTTTTTATTTGATCAGGTGGTGCCCGTCATGCTGAATCTCCTCACCTCCATCAGCTCAGTGCGGCTGTACATCCCCAAGGACCTGCGGCCCTATGACAACCGTCAGAGCATGCATAAATCCATACAGGTACACACACACTGTCTGTATAAGAATAAAAATTGTGTGTGTGCACTAGAATTCAAATGGGATGAAAGAATAGTGATGTGAGACTGCATGCTTATAAGGAATAGTCTGTACACTCTTAGAAATAGGGTTCGTTAAGGGTTCATCGCTTTCAAAAAAAAAAGAGTCCTACTTGGAAATTTTCTCCTTATAGGGAAAACACTGTTGTAGCGTTCAGCTGAGGAGTTCTGAAGGCCGAATTCTTGTAAAGGTTCTTATTCGTTCTCTCTCTCTCTCTCTCTCTCTCTCTCAGGAGGTACAGAAACGTTTCCCTGATGGTCTCCCTCTGTTAGACCCCATCGATGATATGGGAATTACAGACTCCGGGCTGAAGAAGGTCATCCAGAAGGTGGAGGCATTTGAGCACAGGATGTACACACACCCACTCCACACCGACCCCAGCCTCGGGGCTGTTTACACACTCTGTGAGAAGAAAGCAGTGGTGAGTACACACACCTTCAGGTGCTATAGGTCCTGCATATTATTAGCACTTTATTTATTTATTTATTTATTTATTATTATTATTTTTAATGTTTCATTTTTATTGAACATTTCTGCTGAACTTCTGATGAACATTTCTACTGAATTTATTTATTTATTATTTTATATTTTTTATATATATATATATATATATATATATATATATATATATATATATATATATATATATATATATATATATATATTTGAAATATTCCTGTTCAGTGTGGAATATGTATGATAATAAGTGTCTGCACTTCATGTTCCATAAGCCTGGTCTCTTATTAGGTTTATGGGTTAGTAAGTGGTGCTCATGTTGGTCTAGCGTTTATTGTTTTGTGTTGAGAACGCTCGTTTCCTACCACAGAACTCCTTCATCGTGATGAAACGAAGGCAGGAAACTCGACCCGACTTTGGAGATTAGATCAGATGAGATTGCTTTTTATGTCAAGCTCTTATAAAAATACCGAGCGTTGTGCGTGGGTGGGGTCGTGGCGTTTTGGCTGCGTTCACTTTATACGAGTCAAAAAACACAAAGTAGATGTAGCAGAGATCTGAATCATTTGAAGCCCAATCACACTGGCTGATCTTATATCTCGGCTCATACACCTCTCATATTGTATCTTTTATATATCTGACTGTGTCTATGATGCATTTCCACCAAGAGACTTGTGATGGACATGCATAATCTGGTGCAAGTGTAGTAATGTGTGTGTGTGTGTGTGTGTCTGGGGGGCAGGTTGCTGGAGATATCAAGGCGGCAAAGCGGGAGTTGAAGAGAGCCCGCACCGTGCTGCAGATGGACGAGCTGAAGTGTCGGAAGCGTGTCCTGCGACGCATCGGGTTCGCCACGTCCTCCGACGTCATCGAGGTCAAAGGGCGGGTCGCGTGCGAGATCAGCAGGTGAAGCAGCCAATCATGGTAGTCTATAGAAGAGGAACCTTCCGTCATGCAACTTTTTCACTAGAAAGAAGATATTGATGGTCTTCTGTAATCTCTTGAAGTTTACAGGATGACACGGCAGTTTCGTTTCAGGAGAGAAAATGAGAGTTGTTATTGAAATGAGACGCTGTACACATCACTGTATAAGGATGGAGTTCCGGGAAATATTCGATCCACTCATATAAGTGTGTGTGTGTGTGTGTTTTACAGTGCGGACGAGCTGCTCCTGACCGAGATGATATTTAACGGTCTCTTTAACGACCTGACTGCTGAACAGGCCACGGCGTTACTGAGCTGCTTTGTCTTCCAGGAAAATGTAACTACGCACACATATTTCTGTTTATTCACCACGAAAACCCTGAAAGTGTGACCACATACCTGGCTTTCCTGAGCAAACGGCATCCGTTAGAAGGCAACCACGCATGCTACAGTCTAGAAAATATGGCTCCGATGTCCGATAAGGATGGAAATATGTTGTTGTTTTGTATTGCGGTGTAAAACACTTTAAGGATGTGTATATGAAGAGCAGGTTGATGTCAGTCAGGGATCGGAATTTAAGCCAACGCAGTAATCCGGGGGGCAGGTCAGTTTACACCAGATGCACAAACAGCAGTTTCATTCCATTCTATATCAAAGGTGCATTATTTGTGTTGAAGGAAAGCGTGTCTTCTTTAGAAGCGCTTTGAAATCTCACACTTTTTCCCTGTGCCATGTTGTGAGTGTTGTTTTTTTTTTTAACATCTGCAACATTTAGACAGTTTGAATTGAACTCGTGAGTTCTCCCCACGTAGCGATCACACGCCGGTCCGAGAGCATCTGAGCGAAGTGACCTCGTCCCACTTCTACGTGAACCCTACCTAGCATGATTCAGTTGCAGTGAGAAAGCGACCGACGAACAAAAAGTACAAATAAACACTTGGAGAAAATGTTTTAAACCAGTTATTTATATATATATCTGTCTCCTTTGTCCTATTCCTAAGCAATGAATGAAGATTGAGTTATATGAAGAGTTTTCAGCCCTGTACACCTTTAATGGGTTTTTGTGGTTTTTTTGGGGGGCATTTGGTTCATTTTATTATGTGCAGCGTGAAACCAAACCAAATAATATGCGAACGTAAAACCGAGTCTGTAAAACCACTCTTATATAACCCGGAGAAAAGACGAATAGGTTGTTGATTCGGTGTCCCACAGTCTGTTTTTACTGAGCTTTGTTGTAATTACAGCTGGCCCAACTCGGTCTGTACACATTCTGCATGGTTCATTTACACGACTGTAAATTTTCTTGATTAAAACTGTCGTGCTGGCAGCACACGTGGCGTGCTCGTGAGAGCCACAACACTGCTCAAGATAAGAGTGAGAAGCCTGTGTGCTGTAAATAAGCATGAGAAGTGTGCAGCTTGGTGTCGAACTGTAGCTCAGCGAAGGCCTGAGTGGCTCTCACGATGCTTTTGATAACGGGGGTGGGGTTAGTCGGTTTCCGTCTGGAACGATCCTGATCGGTTTTTCAGTCCGAAATACAGCATTACATTGCAGAAGCAGATCATGTCTGACGTCATTTAGAATTGAGGAGTGGTTATGTCGCTATAGTCTGGACCTCAGAATGTTGTTTTGACTGTTCTGGAAGTGAAAGGATGTAGTGTACAACACTGCAACGTCTACTCGTACGATTAAACCATCCAGCTACGGGGAAAATATATTAATTATGGCCAATGCCTTTTTGAAGTCAAGCCGTAGTTTTTTTTTATATATATATATATATATATATATATATATATGTGTATAGCACTATTTTAAAATTAAGATACACTGAGATTATGTTCACTGTAAGGATATAAAGTTTTATCTTTCTGTAGGAAGAAACAGTTCGTTGTGCAGAGGCGAGCATGGTAGCTGTGTGGAGGAGGGGGGTGTGTGTGTGTGTGTGTGTGTGTGTGTGTGTGTGTGTGTGTGTTGACAGCTGGTTTCTCTTCTCCGTCAGCTGTCATTTCAGAGTGTTTCCACCTGTCGTCTCTCTCACGCATGCTGAAGAAAGCACAGTTCATGTCTGGTCCGCTTTCAGTCTCCGCACTGTCATTTGTAGGAGGTCAAAACCCGTGTCTCTCTCTCTCTCACACACACCAGTGTTTCTGTCTCCTACTGACTGTTAAAACCATTAAAGCTAGGAGTCACTATACATCTGGCACTATATCGGTTCAGCAGTGTTTCGCTGGACAATATACAATTTACATATATGTACAGTTTCGCAGTGGTTCGGCTTCTGATCTTAGGCAGATTCCTCACGCCTGAAGAAAGTGTCTCCGGCCCTGCCCTCTCCCTCAAGGACTCTTGACTAATCCCGCTCACTCTTGCAATGGATTTTGACCAATTTAACTTATTTCTAAAGGAATTCCGACCAAACTTGCCTGCTTCTGAAGGATTTCTCTGGATTCTGACCAACCCCTCGAACCCTGGAGGGGGATTCTGACCAACCCCTCGAACCCTGGAGGGGGATTCTGACCAACCCCTCAAACCCTGCAGGGGGATTCTGACCAACCCCTCGAACCCTGGAGGGGGATTCTGACCAACCCCTCAAACCCTGCAGGGGGATTCTGACCAACCCCTCGAACCCTGGAGGGGGATTCTGACCAACCCCTCGAACCCTGGAGGGGGATTCTGACCAACCCCTCAAACCCTGCAGGGGGATTCTGACCAACCCCTCGAACCCTGGAGGGGGATTCTGACCAACCCCTCGAACCCTGGAGGGGGATTCTGACCAACCCCTCGAACCCTGGAGGGGGATTCTGACCAACCCCTCAAACCCTGCAGGGGGATTCTGACCAACCCCTCAAACCCTGCAGGGGGATTCTGACCAACCCCTCGAACCCTGGAGGGGGATTCTGACCAACCCCTCAAACCCTGCAGGGGGATTCTGACCAACCCCTCGAACCCTGGAGGGGGATTCTGACCAACCCCTCAAACCCTGCAGGGGGATTCTGACCAACTCCACAACGCATGCATGAGCTAAAACGGTAGTGAAAGAACAGACAGGATTACATGACTGACTGAGTGGGTCGAGATGCTTCCATTTCCTGATTGGGTGTTGATCCCCTTAAAAAAATTTTACCCTGGACTTTCTCCTCTGAGCAGATATTATTTTATTCAAGCAGAAAACTGTGCTTGGACTTAAATATCACTGGCTGCACCTTTAATATGAAGTCTCTGGCCAGTTCTGGCTGCTCCTGGCACGATACAATGGTTCAAGCGAGTTTGAGTGTCTTGAGAACATTGGCCTCTGCGCAACATGTCTCAAATGTCATAACACAAAACGTTCAACCATGAGCCGACGAGCACCGCCGAGGCTCGCTGCGAGGGTAGAACTCGTGAAACGTGGTCATTTGATAGCTACTGGAACGGAGCACGTGGAGATTTATTTCGTCGCTGACGCAGGCGTTTAATTTTCCTTGTGTGCGGTCTTTTATTGTGGTGTGGTTTACATATTTCATAGTTTTATAGTGAGCTTACTTACACTGTGTTTTGTTGCCTTGGGTCAGTTTATTTTATTTCCTTTTAATGCATTCTGTTCCATTTGGTGGAAATGTCATGTCTCTCTTTTTTCTCTCTCTCTCTCTCTCTCTCTCTCTCTCTCTCTCTCTCTCTCTCCAGGCTAGTGAGATGCCTAAACTTACAGAGCAGTTAGCAGGCCCACTCCGACAGATGCAGGTAACAGAAATTCAGTCGAATTATACACAGTGTGTGTTATGCAGCACTGGGGTTTCTCTCACGTGTTTACATTCGGAAACAGCGAGTCACATCAGCGCCGGTGCCTCGACTCGCTCTCGGTCACTGACCCGTTTACAGTCGAGAGCTTGGAGTATAGATCCCCGTGTGTGTGGTTTGCTCCAGTGGAGAAAGGAGTCTCTGAAGCAGTGCTCTGTTGCAAATCTCATATTGATGGACACTATTTCTGTAGATTCTGTTATTCTCAATATGCAGGACGAGTTTGCTTCGACAGGTGGCACGTTTAGGTCACGTTTCATGCTCCAGACATAAAGTCTGTCCTGTTTCCAAGACAAAACGTGGACTCTTGGCCTTTCTTAGACCCTTAAACCAGTTCTGCTCAGGACTTTATCACTGTAATGACTTAAAAGCAGTTGAACTTTATAGTCTTATTTTTATAACATAGTACCCTGTGGCAACACGTGCAGTTGAGACGTCCCTACACCCCAGTTCTCGATGTTGCATTTCCCCCCACTGTTTAAGATCTTCCCAATACGCATCTCGAATAACAAATGATTTGGAATGATGTGGAAGTTCCATAGAAGTATATCATTACCAGTCGAATGGCAAAAATCTTAGCTGGCCAGAACTATGGGTCTTGAGCATCCGTGTATGACGAACAGGACAAAAGCTATCGAAGAAATTAGAGCTATCGAAGAAAAACTATCAGTTCCAAAATCGACTCAGTTCTTCGTCAGGCTGCGGTGATCATTCCGTGTAAATCCTACCACATCCCATCACTCGTTCTTGACCCATCTCCCTAACTGATTCCGATGTTGCATGACCGTTTCCATCCTGCAAAACGATTGGCTCTTGCATTTTATGATGTAATAAGTCCACTGGCTTAAATACCAACACAAAGAGGTTTTCAGCTTCTGGTTTGTTCAAAGCGAACACCTAAACTCTGATCCGCTCCTCAGCAGCGCGCCATCTCGTAGCAACGGGGTTTTTTATTTAACCTGAATCGAATGGTTCTGATCGACAGGAATGTGCCAAGCGCATCGCTAAAGTCTCAGCCGAGGCGAAGCTGGACGTGGATGAGGACGCCTACCTGAGCCAGTTCCGTCCTCACCTCATGGATGTAGTGTACACTTGGGCCAACGGAGCCTCCTTCTCTCAGATCTGCAAAATGACAGACGTTTTCGAAGGTGATTTATTTATTTATTTATTTATTTATTTATTTATTTATTTATTTATTTATTTTAAAACACCCCCCTTCCTTTAGCGTCAGTGCTCTAAACAGCTCAACCAGTATTTACGATATGATTGTGATGTTAACACGTGCCTGGATCTGTTGCGTCTGGATTGACTTTGTGCTACATTCAGACATTTTCTTGGCAGCAAACGAGTCTCGTGTCTTCCTAATTCAATAAGGGCCTCCATCACTAATAACTACCTGACTATGGTTTTCTGGTTTTGCGCACACACACACGGTCCGTTTTAAATGTCCATGGAAGGTACTTTAGAAAGGTTCCAAGAAGGGAAATGATGTACAACTAGCTATTAGACAAGACTACAAGCAAGGATTACATTGAAAAACGTCACGCGCGTCTTGCGATTGGCTTTCCGAGAAACATATCGTAAACCGTGATTGAACGTTAAACACACATTGTGATATTGAAATGTAACATTGACGCACGGCTAATCCTGACGGCGCGGCGTGATGAAGCGCGGCTCCTCGTCGTCAGAGTATCCGGGAGGTTAGTCGAGTTTGTTGCTCTCTGGTGAAAAAAGGGGAAACTTTCTTCCAAGAAAAGCTGTAAGAAATCAGAACCGTAAGAAATCGACGTGTAATGGAGGCGAATTACGAAGTGCACCGAGGCCAGAAAGTGACTCGATTCGCTTGGTATGCAATCGAGCAAAAGAGAACTGGGTGCATGTTATCACTCCGTAGGGAGGACATTGAGCAATTTCTTCTTTTCTCATTCTCTCTTCTTGTGTTTTCTCTCTGTGCGAGTTTAGGCAGCATTATCCGCTGCATGAGGCGCCTGGAGGAGCTTCTGAGGCAGATGTGCCAAGCGGCCAAGGCCATCGGGAACACTGAGCTCGAGAACAAGTTCGCTGTCGGTATGACCCCTTTCCCTTCCTTTAACTACAAAAATACTCCAATCCCAGAAGCTACATTTCATATATGCAGGGTGTCCGCAAAAGTCTCCATACATAAGAGACCGTACCGAGTATTCCAGCACCACGTCGGTGGATGTTCGTGGAAGTCCGCTTCTCGGTCGGTCCGCAACACTTCCAGTTTTTCTGAATTTGTTAAAGAAGTTTGAGTGATGTTTCCTGTTAAACTCCATCACAGCCTTGCGACAGCGTCCCGATCCAACCATGACGACGATTTCAATACGTCCTTCTGGTCGAAGGCGTTCTGCAATGCTATCTGAAAAAATATGTACAACCCCGGTTCCAGAAAAGTTGTGACGTTGGGTTCAGAATGCAATGATTTGCAAATCTCATAAACGCAGGTGTTCTTCACAGTAGAGCAGAGAAAACACATCCAATGTTTAAACCGAGTACGTACAGGTTTTAGAGCAGCATACATACACTTCCATCCCATTTTTACTTCTGAGAGACTCCGCCTCTCGAAGATTCTCGTTTTACTGACCGGTTCCCAATTAACCTAATTAGTTGCTCCAGCTTTTTCTTTTCAGTAACACTTACTCTTGTGGACGTGTTGCAGCCATCAAATTCAAAATGACCTTTTTTTTTTTTCCTCCTTAAAACAGTACATTTCCTCAGTTTAATCTGTTTTTATCTGTTCTTTTGTGAATAGCATACGAGTTTGAGATTTGCAAATCATTTTACACGGCGTCCCAACTTTTTTGGAACGGGGGTTGTATGGTATAAAGTAAGTATGAAAACGTTTGGAGACGTTTTGCTAAAACGTGTTCACTTCCCCTATGGATGGGAGACGTTTGGGACACCCTGCAGTCCGTGTTCTTACTAGAAACGTCTCAAGTGCTCGAATCCTCGGAATCCGTCCTCCTTGATCTGTCGAGGTTTGATTTATTCGTATCGAGTTTATGGGAACGTGAAACACCAACGTAAATCAAGTCGCCATGGGAACGTATCCAGTGATTCACAGACTAGACTCGGGACATTATGGATTTGAACAGGAAGTTACGATTGACGGGCACGGAGCTGTAAACTTTCAGCCCAGTGGTGTGAGATTCCCTCAGATTTCACACACGGATATATCTTAAGCTTTGTAACTTATGATTTTTATTTTTATTTTTTATTTAAAGAAATACATGCTTTCTTGTCTCTTTCACCAGGCATCACGAAGATCAAGCGTGACATTGTGTTTGCTGCCAGTCTTTACCTGTGAGGGACGAAGCTGCTGTTTAACAAATTCCTCCCCTTTATCACGTCTGTTTTTCATAAAGACCCCATGAATACGGTGGCGACGGAACACATTTATTAACATTCAGCTTCACAACTGTGATGACTTCTTTCTTTTTCTTTTCTTCGAACAGCACAATGCATTTTTTTTTGTACATAGTGTTTTAACATAATTTTAATTAAAAAAAAGTGTATAGCAAGTTTATATCTTTTTTTTTTCTTCTTCATTCTTTAAAACAAAGTTGCCGGAGGAGCAAATCCGTTAGCATCATACACAGGAAAGCAGCATCAGCAGCCCAAAGGCATCGTGGAACCCAGGGTCTGGGCGTAGCAGAGGGGGAAGCAGGGGTTGCATTCACAGGTTTCCACCCCAGTGGTCCTTCCTCACAGTCGGTGTGCACTGACGAGACCGTGCTGTCGGAACAGCGAGACGCGGAACGAGGGTTCCTTGCGGCTTCAGTTAGCGACGTCGTAGTGGTTTCCGTTAGTCGGAGTCTCCTGCAGGGTGTTGTGCACCATGTCGTCATCTTTCTGCACGGCCGCCGGCTTCTTGAAGAAATCGGACACGACAAAGACCTGAGGGAGAAACGGTAGGATTAAACGCGTTGTTAAAGTGACGCTCGTACGAGGTGCGCTGAAAACGGTCACGTGGGACCACTGCTTAAAATACAGGGGAGGATAAATCGCTAACCCAAAGCGTTCGACTCGACTCTGAAGTGGAAAGTCGGAACTGGGACTCGTGGTATTTTCAACGCCTCCGACGTTAGTCTTTTGTTAGGGTTACAGACGTGTTCGCTTCTTAAATCTGTATGTTGATTGATCGAAAACAAATACTCTGTGTGTGTGTGTGTAGATTAATACGTCATTTAAATGTCATCGGCCGTGTGTGTGGGGGAGCAAGTCACACGGGGACTATAATCAGCTACAGGATGATTGTACGATATTGTATGGGATATGGTGATTTTGTGAAGACGTTGTGCATGACTGAGTTTGCCCCTGAATTCAAACTCGTGTCCGAGATGGTTTTGAACCCGTCCCATAGCGTTCCAGACAATAAGCACACTCACCACCAGTAAGGCCATGATCGCTCCCTGTATGAGGCCCGTGAGGACGTCACTCCAGTGGTGCTTATAGTCCGAGACACGGGACAGTCCTGTATATATAGATGCAGCAATCAGGAAGAACTGGATTGTGGGTCGTAGGAGTCGAGCCCATTCATCCCTCATTCGAGCCTGCAGATAAAGCTGAAAGAGGAAACAATCATTTAGAGGTGCTAATGATCCTATTACAGTATAATGACATACTTTTGGCTTAGAAACCGGTCACACCTAATTATCTAATCAGCTAAGACGTGTGTAGTGTCGGACGTTTGCTTCTTAGATTGGAGCGGCGTGTAAATGTCTCGTCTGTGTCGTTCTCCAAAAACAAAAACGGCCTTTATTGGTAATTTGGCTACTTTTAAAGGCAAGTCTGGCCTTTCAGTGCAAGATGATATCCATCCAACTCCAACATGTGCTGCGGTTATATTTTTAAACGTGACTCATAGTCGTATGACAGGAACAGTTCATTGTTTATTCGGAGCAGCTGGAGTCAGATAGCAGACAAACCCTGCTACAGCAACCGGCTGCTAAACTGCCTTCAGGCGTCACTGATATTACAACTGTGTGTGTGTGTGTGTGTGTGTGTGTGCGTGTGTTCCCTGAAGTAAACAAAATAGAAATAAAAAGCTCAATAAGATGGTTTTAGTCAAATATAATCAATAACAGGTTGGGGTGATGCAGCCTCGCGTGGCAGCAGGCTAATAACAATGAGATAAATAATAGCAGGGATATAAAAGTATAGTAGTAATAAAAGCTATTTAAAAGCTTGGGGGGCGGGGTCTGTTTTAAAAACCAGTGATGGATGGAGCCTGACACATGTGAACTGGTGTGCTCCAGATGTTTGGTGAATAAAAACAAAAGGCTGCTTCACTACTCCAGGTTTTCATACGTGGGATATGGAGAAGCTAGCATTAGATAGAAGCATGAACTGGAGAATAGATTTAATATGAAAAAAAAAATTTAAATGTAAAAAAAAAAAAACGGACTTCGTAGAAAGAACAATAAAGGAGAAGATGGGGGTAAATAGCGGTAATAAAGGAAATCGAATCGGTAGAAATGCCGTCTTCCCTGCTGCAATACTCCGAGGCAGAGAAACACTCCTCGTCCGTGTTTATGCCATAATTACAGTGCTCTACAGGGATGGGCGATTACAATTACACTGATTACACCTCGTATGGCGTATTCCCAGCTCTAAACCATGATTCAGCATCTATATTTAGAAATGTACAGTGTGGTTAAAATAAATAAATAAATACAAACAAACCCAGCCCTTTTACACACTGCGAGAGGAGAGGGGAGGAGAACAGAGGGGACATCTACAAAATGCTTCACGTCAATGTTGACGATTACAAACGTACGTGCACGGCAGGGATTATTATTACACTAACGCCGAGGTTCGTGGCGTTGCTGTGTTGTAGGTGAAGACCACACGACCCGATATAACGATTTGAAGCTTACGACCTCCTGAAAAAACACCGATGGCCGAGTGAGAGGACCGAAAACTGCTGGAATATCGTTTACAGCTGAATCTCTCTCTCAGAATTGAACAGACGTGCTACGTTCAGGCCGAGACTCTTGAAACACTCCTGTCTAATTTTAATGTTTGTTATTTTCTTGCATTAGGACAGCCTCTGATGAGACGAATCATTTCTGACCGCGCTCTGTAACCAGGACGACGTTTGTATAGCGACGACTTTTAGTTACATGAAAACAAAACGTATACAAAGCCTGTGTTTGTTTTACTTCCTCATAGCTAAAGGTCGTCGTTAAGGTACATTCACACAGCCAGCGTGTTGCAAGCGGTAGTAGGAACTGGTGACTTCTTCGTACAGCGACTGGCCACTTGCAGTGAATAAATAAAATCTGTGTGTGTGTACCTTTTTATACAATTTATACCGGTTATGTCTTTCTAAACTAATGATTTAGAAAGAAATCGCTCAGACGACGGCATTCAAGATGCAACAAAAGCACGACCTGTACAACAACCGTTTAGCTGTGAGGAAGCGTGTGAACACTAAAATCAGAACGCACACTTTGCTTTGGTTTTTTTGTGCTCTTGCACCTATTGCTGTGTTGCAGTAAACAAGCTTGAGCCCTGTACATCTGAACCATGTCTGCGATCAGTTTATTTATTAATCTAATAATGTCATGTAAACCTTATTGCTACATGTGACTCATTTATGATGGAGAAGAACTCATTTGCGTCATTAGGTCACAGATGGGAAGATAAGTGTAGCGTTGGGGTGTGAGAGGAAATTAGGATGAGATGAAACGGATGAGAGAGGGATCTCGCAGAAGCCTGTAATTGGCTAGTGTCGTCGTTATTGATGTGGGAGAGAGAGCATGCTATCGGGTTTAAATCCAGATACAACTATGAATATGTGGAGCACTTTAAAAATACACTAAACAGATCCAAACATGTCTCTGGATGGTCATTTTCCCGATTTGTCTAATCGGACAAATCGGAGAACAGAAAGAAACGTTTCACGTTGTAATACAAAACACAGATTGATCCTTATGCACAGGTCTAGCTTTCACAAAAATGGCCTTGGGTGAGTCACAAGTTCTGATTTCCCAAATCCATTTCAAGAACATCCAGTCGGAAATGATTCATGGATCTAAATCAGGTGTGCCTCAGGGCTCAATTGTTGGTCCGCTAAGAGTTTTGCGTTTATCAGTACTCTGGTGTTTCCAAGGTTTGGTCCGGAGGCACATTTTGCCTCGTTAGACAACACGATGTTAAACAGACCTTGTGCTTTCTGAAAGCATGTTCTTAACTGAGCATTAAGACTAACGTACAATCTGAACCGTAATACGACTGCATTCTCCATTTTTAACATGTACACATGACTGAGACGGTTTTCAGTTACTAGACGTGTTGAGGAAAATATTCCTATTAAGAATAGATGCTGTCGAGTTAATTATTAGGACACGGCCGTAATCTGAGGAAGGCTGTAATCTTCACTCTATATTATTAAAGGTCTACCTTTCCCATTCGGTAGAAGGCTGCCGTGTTTAACGTCTGTTATTAAGGTGCTGCTCAGCCGTTTGGTGAGGCTGTAGGATGAGGGGGTTTTTTTTGTTTGTTTTTGTTTTTTTAAATCGAGTTATAAATAGGTACTTACTGCCAGGAAGAGCATGCAGTACATGGAGAACGAGGAGTGGCCAGAGTAGAAGGACAGCCTGCAACACACACAGCAAAACAGAAGAGATCTCAGCAAGCAAGGCATTAAAACACTGACGGTGAGCTCCGACACTGCCAGGACATGAATCCACGATCAGCCGTTACTGCCCCGATGCTCGACTTTCACCTCGGTCCGTTTATTTTCTGTATTTCTGTACATTAACATTTGTACATTTGGGAGATGCTTTAATCTGACGTTAGATAAATACAATCTGCATAACAAGAATAATATTTTTCAAACCTCTCAGATTTAGGTTCTTTTTCTTTTTTAATAAATACATTCTTGATCTTTTGATTGGCAAACAAACAAATCAATAAATAAAAACTATGCTTTTAAAAATAGTGTGCGATTAGAAGTAAAATAAAATATAGACATTCACTCGTATTTCTGATAAACCGTGAGCTTCTCGCCGTCGATATTTCTACAAATAACAACAAAGAGAATAAAAATACCTGTTCGGTATATTTCTATATTAGTAACATAAATGTGTTCTATTTATTTGAACTTGTATGAACGTTAATTCCTTCGTATAGATTTTTTACAATCGAGCAATTTCACCCTGAGAAAATGTACAAACAAATCAAAACTGTGAGTTGTTAAGAAACCGCAATAAAACCTGGCAATAAAAATCCAGGTTAAAGGCATGTTACACTCTTTTTTCGACTCATTTGTGTTGATTTGAAGGGATTGTGTGTGTTTAAGTGTTGAGGTCCAATGCTCTGATGAGCTCAGACAGGTGTGTTCGAGCGGCGCAAATACTAAAGACTCATTAAGACCTTTTTGTGTGACAATTGGGTTTACGCAGACCTTTTGTTTGGCCAAACTGAATGACATCTGCAAGTCCTTTACAAACAAAGGACTTGTGTGTGTGTGGGTGGGTTTCAGCAGATTACTAGAGACATGAGAAGCTGGAAAAACGTGTGCACACCCTTTTCCGGGTGAGAAGGGCATACCGAGAGTGACGAGTGTGGGGGGGAAGTGCGTGTGGACGGGATCAGCAAAATAAGGGTGGGCGGAGTATCCGGAGGGCTTTTGTGTCTTCCTGTTTATATTAGCCAGGGGCTCAATGCCTCCAAAAACTGCTCAGACCAGGACAAAAGAACCAAAGAACAATCATTTTTGCTTACTATGAAGTACGCGCGATGATGATGATGATGATGATGATGATGTTTGGCCATGGCGATACACTCCGTTCGAGTCCTATGAGAATTATCCTTGTTAATGTCACGCTATACTGGTATAGGCGATGATGAGTATTGTATTAGATTGGCTGCTGATCATGTACTCTCAGAAAAAGGGTACAAAACTGTACTTGTGATGGGGTGGTACTGTCAAGCGTACATTTGTGTATCTTTTACCTAGAAACGTGTGGTGTAGCTTTAAAGCTGCATCATTCCAACACTAATGTTGATCACACCATTAAACCTGGACACGTATTAAAATCTTATTAATTAAAAAAAATAAATAAAAATAGAAACCGTTTCCCACTTGCTATCTTAAATACTTTTATTTATTTAAATAAATAATTTAAAGGGAGTGTAACATTCCTTGTTAGCAGATTTTGGTCTGCTGGATGTTACACAAAACGGATGGTTGGACAGCTGGGTGGGACGGGTGGGTGGGTGGCCGTGATGGACGTGTGGGTGGGATCGACTGGTGGGTGGGATGGAGGTAAGAATTGGATCGGTGGGTGGTTGTGATGGATGGGTGTATGGGAGGGTGGGATGGATTGACGGCTGGGACAGATGGTTGGGCATGTGGGTGAGATAGATAGATGTGATAGATGGACGTATAGACGTGATTGATCGTTTGATTGGGAAGGTGGGTATGAAGGATGGACTGGTGGCTGGATAGATGGTGGATGAATGAAATAAAAAAAATAAATAAAATAGGACGTTCTGTTAACTTTGTATACATTTCAAATTGACATTTATATTCCGTATACATTTACTGAAATTACGACATTGAAGGACATCCACCACCGTTGATATTCAGCCCTGGATTGGTCTTGCCTATTGTAAATGTTTCTAACATTTAGGAAGATGTTCTCTTGATCTTCACCAAACGCTGATATTCTAGATGAAATGACACATCTACATCAAACTCACAAAAGCCTGGACCTCTTCAATTACTAGTAGTATAAAATAATAAACGTGTCTTCTCTTTATCTAGCTAAAAGCTGTCTGTCTGGAACGCTGCCAGGAAAGAGCCCAAATGGATTACGTGAACTGCAGTGTTGCTCTGGACGGATCGAATTACAGGTCGCAACGCTCGAGACAAAGAACCAGAGAACAATTACGTATGGCTGAGAGACAGAGTAGACACTCTGCAGACCTAATGTGAGGCTCAGCTGATCCTTATCATTCAAGAAAATGATTAGCATTAGATAATTAATCACGTAAAGCTAGTTCTTAGAAGCAAGCTCGGACCTTTCAACCCTAATCTCAAATTTGCATAATACGTGTTTTGATCTTTGTAGCTGACTGGTTCATAGGGGCCAAGGTTGCTTTATTTAAAGCTTACTTTATAACTCTGAGATCTGAACTAAGCAGATACGCTAGATTATTCGGTCATTAATCTTCTAAACGTACTCCTACTTTGGTTCAAGGTAATATGTTGATGGTATCACCTAATGATGATTCATAATTATTCTTGGCATCCTGCCACCCCTGCGCTTTTTTTGTTCTATATATGGCTCTGTCTCCTAGGGAAAACAGTGGATTTTGTCCAGCAGAGTGCTTTCCGGTCAGAGGCACGAACCACACCTAATTATGAGAAAGATCTGGAACAACTTTCTCCACTGGCCTTGAGTCTGGCCCAAGAAACCACACTGAAACCTTGAGCGTCGGACTCTTTGTCTCTGTATGTGTGGGCTCTAGCAGCTCACCACAGGGCTGGAGCACACTGGAGTGTGTGAACCGCAGTCTCACCACAAAAGTTTCAGAGATCCAAACCCTTGTGGGGAACTGGATTTCACTGAAAGGACTACCGAAATAATGATCAGTGCTCTCGCTCGAGTCCTCCAGGAACAATCAGAGACCTGATTCAGGAGCCAAGTAGAACTCTTCTAATCGGACACCCTTTTGATCAGATTGCACGTCAGTGATTGCGGCATTCTTATGAAGCTTGATCGAATGCCACTGGACCATTCGGCGTCCTGTGACTGTTGGAAGGAGTGTTAAGCTTTCTAACCTTTGTGCTGACCATCTGAGATTTCAGATCGTGATTAAGAAATAGCCTGGTAGGGTTCAAATACAGATCTTACATGCTTACTTGGTTGGAAAAAAAAAAAAAAAAAAATCTACCAGACAGACCAAACCACATGAAAGTAGCTCTAGTAGAGGGGAAGGGAATAAATGTTTTACATGCTCTTAATTTTCACTTCAAAGCCACTCATGAAGTAGATCAGAGCGCTGATGGCGCACCATTTGACTTTAAGGGCGTCAGAGATCCAAGAAATTCCCAGGGTGCATTTTAACGAGCTGGAATTTCTCCGTCAGCTGGATAACTTGTCCAATAGGATTCTTTCTTGTAGTCGGGTTGACTTCTGGCTACCTCCCTTAAATCGTTTAAGTTACGGTTTACACAGGTGATTATAATTTCTCGTTCGTAGTTTAGAGAAAAGAAGGCAAGACGTTCCGACAAAAGCAGAACCAGAATGCAGATTAAACGGTTCCCTTTTTTACCTGATGTTTCTCCACTGGTTTCTATTAGGTATGAATGAGAAATAATGAATATATTATAGAAATGCAGGCATAAAAATGACTTCAGAGGGTTAGCGACTCCAGAGGGTATACAGTTGCAATCAAAATGATTCCACCCCCATTGCAAATCAGTTTTATTGTCGAAATGTACAAATTTCAGCTGTTTGTAATGAACAAATCAAACAAAAGCGATTGAGATATTTGAAGCATTCGCTGTGTTGAACTGGTTCCCCAAATTCAACTGAAAATGAAACTTTATAATGACTTCTCCAGTCTCAAAATGATTCAACCCCTCCATGACAAACATCTTTAGTACTTAGTAGAGCGTCCTTTTGCTGTTATGACCTGCTGCAAACGAGATGCAGAGCTTCTGGCAGCGTTCCTGAGGAATCTTACCCCATTTCTCATGAGCAATGGGCCTCCAGTTCAGTAAGATTCTTGGGTTTGTGTGCTGCAACCGCCTTCTTCGAATCCCACCAGAGACTTTCTATGGGGTTCAAGTCAGGTGACTGATGGCCCTGTAGAATCTTCCAGTAATTCTTCTGCATCTAAGCCTTGGTGGAATTTGAGGTATGTTTGGGATCATTGTCCTGTTGGAAGGTCCAATGATGCCCAAGTTTCATCTTCCTTACAGACGGCATGACGTTTTCTCCTAGGATTTCCTGATACTTCAATGAATCAATCTTGACTTCCACACGCTGCAGGTTTCCAGTGCCAGAGGATGCAAAGCAGCCCCAGAGCATCACCAAGCCACCACCATGCTTGACTGTGGACAGAATGTTCTTTCTTCATTCTTCCTCCAGACATACCGCTGATCATGCAGAAAAGTTCCCAAAACTTCTGAGGCTAATTTATATGATTTTGAGCAGACATTTCTGTACGTCTTGGAGTTCTGGCATGGAAACCTTCTGCATTTAGTACGCGCCTTACTGTGCTCACTGAAACCTCAGTACCTGCTCCCACCAAGTCTTGCTGCAGGTCTTTTGCAGTCACTCAAGTGTTTTTCACAACCTACCTTTTCAGAAATCTGGTTGCAGTACACTGAACAAACCCCTAGCCAGTTTGGGTATTTCATGTGTTGCAACTAATCAAGGGCTTTAGTTGCACCAGGTATGCTTGAGGCAACACCTGTTTTGCATATTTGTGCTATTGTGCGGGATTCCATTCGGTGGTTGAATAATGAGAAGTCCTTTTCAGTTGAATTTGGGCAAACCACCTGAAGCATTCGCTGTGTTGAACTATTTAAATTCCTTTTGTTTGATCTGTTCTTTACAAACAGCTCAAAGTCTGAAATTTTGACAGTAAACCTGATTTGCAATGAGGGTTGATTACATTTGATTGCAACTATAACTTAAATTATGGTCAATTTAAATTATGGTTGTAGGTTTTTATTGATTTGGATTGAGAAAGCGCTTAATTTTATTATGTTTGAGTCAAGGCATTTCAGAAGTAGTAGTATGTATAATTGTAAAGACCATTCTTTGTGTAGATGAAGCTGGATTTTGATCAATTAATGCTGTGCTCTTGGATCAGTGCCTAGAAATCACCCACCTGGCCTCATTTACCATCTTCGGGTCCCCTTTGCAAGAGAAATTCTCGATGTAAGCTCCACTCGAGCAGTTGATCAAGTTCCAGTCAGGATTACACACGTACAGGAAGTGAGGTCGCAGCCGGCCGATTGAGTACTTGCCGATGTCGGTGAGGGACTGGCTCATGGCAGCACCGAACAGGAAGGTTCCGATTGCTTTATAGATGCAGGCAACATAGCTGTTGCTGAAAGAGGACTTTGATTTGATACGTTTTAGATACACTGAAACACACTCACCAATGATCATCTGCGAGGGAGGAAAAGGACAGAAGACAGTTTAGTAGCACATTCCTGTGAGAGAATTCACTATAAGCAGATTCTAATGAGGATGTCCACTCAAATAATTAGAAGGCAAGATAGAGCAGTTGACGGTGCAGCAATCACTGGCAACCCATAGTGTCCGCAATTCAGTGGTTTTCCTTTCTTTTCTTTTCCATGCTGACCTGGCTAATGTTCTTTATCATTATTGACTAGATTAGTTCAGATCTAGCCACAGAGCCACTTTTTGTGTCTCAGAGCTAATCCTTCAACCATCTACAGTAAATTTCTATGAAATGTTTGCAAACTAAGAACTGTAGAATAAGAAGAAGAAGAAGAAAAAGAAGAAGAAGAATCCCAGTTTTCTTTGGGATCTAGCTCTGTGAACAGCTCACTGTAAGACTGGAGGGTTTTCCTTATTTTCTCATATTTTACTTCATAGAAATCTTCTTGGCAAGGTGTTAGTATGCACAGTGTGAAGCTAAATTCTTTAAGTAGGACATGTTCCTAAAAGAACATTCCTTTTACCCAAATCACTGCCATCTGATTTCACCAGTATTTGCCTCTTCCCACCCATGAGACGCGCTAGTCAGGAAACATATTGTGTAGTTCTGCATTTCAGCTCAGAAAATCAAGCAACATTGTGTACACCTTTTTTCCACAGTTTTTCTACTACTTCTCTCTCTCTCTGAAGTAAAGGTGCCAAACTGTATTTTTCCTTGTCCCCCTCTCTCTCTCTCTCTGTGTGTGTGTGTGTGTGTGTGTGTGTGTGTGTGAGAGAGAGAGAGAGTTTGTGTAGCTAGGTAAAATTAGCATACTTCACTCTCTGAAATAAAAGGTGCCAAACTGTATTTTTCCTTGTTGCTGGAGTGCTACTATCGGGGCGGCTGTGGCGCAGGTGGTAGAGTGGGTTGTCCACTAATCATAGGGTTGGCGGTTTGATTCCCGGCCCGGATGATTCCACATGCCGAAGTGTCCTTGGGTAAGACCTGAACCCCAAGCTACTCCCGATGGCAAGTTAGCACCTTGCATGGCAGCTCTGCTACTATTGGTGTGTGATGATACACAGTGTAAAGCGCTTTGGATAAAAGCGCTATATAAGTGCACCATTTACTATCAAGGGTACATCATTTAGACCTGTAGCAAGTATCTTTCAGCTACAACTGTGAATCTGGTGTACTTTAAAAGCTTTCATCTAAAGTTTACTTTACTCACATGGACCTTTGTAGGTAGAACAGTACATACTAAAGCTACTAAAGATGTCCTCTTGATGGTACCACCCCAGCAACAAGGTGTGTATGTGTGTGTTGGGTAATTATTATGAAATGTAGAGTTATGTAATAGCCTTTGCATCACGGACACTGTCTGGTGGGAGGAATAGGAGGCGCACACTGATCACATCAGAGACCGAATCAGACAGAAGCGTCTTGTTAAAACGTATCCTACTTGGAAAAAAAAGAATCGTTTTTTTTGTGACCCCATCAAATGTTGGCAAGAGCTGAAACTAAACAAAACTCCAACGGGTACTTCCGACATCTTAATAATACACAGAATGAGAACTTTTCCAGCAGACTAAAGCTATTAAATTATGATGGGGATTTCCTTATGCTTTGAGAAACATGCTTCTGTGGGTTAAATAAGTGGGCATGTGGTTTGTGTCACACATTGTTTCTCCTGCGTGAGATCTTAAGAGTCTTTGTTTCATTAAAGGTCAAGATTTAGCCATAGATACTCTTACCAAGTGTGAGAAAACGGTTTGTTTCTTTAATACATCACGCCCAGATTTGGTCCGTTTTAACAGCCCCCGAGCGTTTTGTTCATTATTGTATTTGAAAGAGAATGATTGCAGACCAAACAGATCTGAAGCAAAGTGTTAAAGATCAAAGCAGCTGATGGCAGGCACTGCGTTTTATAGCCAGAGTTCCCGACTCCAGTCCTGTCTATACAAACCTCCCAGTTTAGTGCTTCACGTGCTCCATCAGGTCACGGTTATCATCGGATGAATCAGAAACGTTGGAGTTAATGCTAAACTGTAATAGACATCTATTTGACCAGTAATGGGTCAGCAATGAAGTAAAACTACTTTATTTACCTAAACATTTCGCACTAAAAGGTTAATAAACTTGTAGTCTTTCTTTATTTCTTTACTTTTTATATATACACAAAAGACCATTATTAAGCATTCATGTCACATGAACTACAGATGGTAAAAACAATAAGCAAAATCACAATTTTATCCTAAACATTAATGCTTCACATGTTGAGTTTCATTTCATTCTCATCGGTTTTCTGATATTTAGCTCAATATTGGTATTTTTTCTCTGTACCCAGGGGTTACATAAAAATTCACCATATTCAAGTCCTTTCATCTTTATGAAGTAATCTCTTTCTTTTCTTTTTTTTTTTGTTTGTTTGTTTGTTATTTAAACATCTAATACATATTATGGACAAATTAAAAAAAGTGAGCCTATAGGCTCTAAATGCTCACTACTTATATATACACATAAATACATTATATATGGTATAACATAACCGACATTGTAAAACAAAAACTTTTAAAATTCAGTTACAGAGTCTCTGATAGAATTTTGGGAAATGCTAACATATAATAAAGCTTTTAGGACACGTATTATTGTATTCATTTTTCATATTAGAAAACTAATGCATAGTTTAAAAATGTTAAAACAAAGGATTGCACTATTATAATGGATTTATTCGGAGATGTTTTTCGTAAACGCATTTCATAAACATGAGCTAACTACGAACATGAGATCCTAGATGTTTGATTTTTTTTTTTTGCATTCCAGTACATAATGAAATTCATGCTAATAACCCGTATATAAACTGTATGCACATAGATAATTAGTAGTAATTCTATACATTTAGTGTAAAAGTTCTAGATTTTTAGTATCACATCACACTTCTAATAAAGCATGTTAACTATAGCTTTATTTGTAACAAATATAAAAGATAAAGTTTTTATTTTATTTTTTTTTAATCTGTTGTAATTGTGTTGGCAAACTACTTTGTCTCGGCCTATGTGATTTTCATCTACCTGCCATCCATTTGGTAGTGAATATTTACCGGTGCTTCTTCAGTTTGCACCAGCCCTTTGTGAGGTATGTTATGGAAATTTAAGCAAGGCACTTTAACACTAAACATTGCAGGGTTTTTCCCCGACAGGACTGGATCCGTAAAACACTGAAGCAAGTTAGAAACAGAGAGTGAGGATGAGGCAGAGACTACATGAACAAAACAAAGTACACTTACAGTAAGTAGCGTGAGAGGTATCATTACTCCTCCTAATAACTGATAGGAAATGGTGTCATCCTTTAGAGGGTACTTGATCGAATCATCGTTACAGAAAAATCCCCGTTTGTATGGTGAGTGTTGCATTGTGAGTATTGCGAATGGGAGTCCCACTACCAAAAAGAAACACAAACAAAGCAATGGGAGACAAAAATAATGACAGCAGTGGGTTAAAAGACAGGTCTGCACAATGCACAGAGCCAAGCTCAACACCAAACCCAAACACACACAAACATCCATGCTGAGGATGGAGAGCAGACATGAGACAGATGTTTAATCCCAGTTCCCCAGGACATTAGCCAGATGGTGTTTAGCATGAAGGGTGAGCTACATGACAATATTAGACATGGACTCGGAGCAGTAATGTCATTACATCAAATATTACACATAGATCATGTATAAAAATGTCATTTCGTACTAATATTCAAGTCGTAATAGTGGAAAAACCTACTGAACAAATATGTCATAACATTGAAATGAATTAAGACACAACACTAATGTACAAATATACCTCATACAGTTAATCAGTAAAAATACTAAGTTAATTATATATAGATTATGCAGTTAATTAGTAACAATCTACTGTACAATTATGGATTATGTAGTTAATTATTAACTACAATAATCTACTGTACAATTATAGATCATTCAGTTAATTAGGAACTACAATAATCTACTGTGCAAATATAGATTATGCAGTTAATAACTACAATAATCTACTGTGCAAATATAGATTATGCAGTTAATTAGTAACTACAATGATCTACTATGCAAATATAGATTATGCAGTTAATAACTACAATAATCTACTGTGCAAATATAGATTATGCAGCTAATAATTACAATGATCTACTGTGCAAATATAGATTATGCAGTTAATAACTACAATAATCTACTGTGCAAATATAGATTATGCAGCTAATAATTACAATGATCTACTGTGCAAATATAGATTATGCAGTTAATAACTACAATAATCTACTGTGCAAATATAGATTATGCAGTTAATTAGTAACTACAATGATCTACTATGCAAATATAGATTATGCAGTTAACTACAATAATCTACTGTGCAAATATAGATTATGCAGTTAATAACTACAATAATCTACTATGCAAATATAGATTATGCAGTTAACTACAATAATCTACTGTGCAAATACAGATTATGCAGTTAATTAGTAACTACAATGATCTACTATGCAAATATAGATTATGCAGTTAACTACAATAATCTACTGTGCAAATATAGATTATGCAGTTAATTAGTAACTACAATGATCTACTATGCAAATATAGATTATGCAGTTAACTACAATAATCTACTGTGCAAATATAGATTATGCAGTTAATAACTACAATAATCTACTGTGCAAATATGGATTATGCAGTTAATTAGTAACTACAATGATCTACTATGCAAATATAGATTATGCAGTTAATAACTACAATAATCTACTGTGCAAATATAGATTATGCAGTTAATAACTACAATAATCTAATTGTGCAAATATAGATTATGCAGTTAACTACAATCTACTGTGCAAATATAGATTATGCAGTTAATTAGTAACTACAATGATCTACTATGCAAATATAGATTATGCAGTTAATAACTACAATAATCTACTGTGCAAATATAGATTATGCAGCTAATAATTACAATGATCTACTGTGCAAATATAGATTATACAGTTAATTAGTAACTACAATGATCTACTATGCAAATATAGATTATGCAGTTAACTACAATAATCTACTGTGCAAATATAGATTATGCAGTTAATAACTACAATAATCTACTGTGCAAATATGGATTATGCAGTTAATTAGTAACTACAATGATCTACTATGCAAATATAGATTATGCAGTTAATAACTACAATAATCTACTGTGCAAATATAGATTATGCAGTTAATAACTACAATAATCTAATTGTGCAAATATAGATTATGCAGTTAACTACAATAATCTACTGTGCAAATATAGATTATGCAGTTAATAACTACAATAATCTACTGTGCAAATATAGATTATGCAGTTAATTAGTAACTACAATGATCTACTATGCAAATATAGATTATGCAGTTAATAACTACAATAATCTAATTGTGCAAATATAGATTATGCAGTTAACTACAATCTACTGTGCAAATATAGATTATGCAGTTAACTACAATAATCTACTGTGCAAATATAGATTATGCAGTTAATAACTACAATCTACTATGCAAATATAGATTATGCAGTTAATAACTACAATCTACTGCGCAAATATAGATTATGCAGTTAATAACTACAATAATCTACTGTGCAAATATAGATTATGCAGTTAATTAGTAACTACAATGATCTACTGTACAAATATAGATTATGCAGTTAACTACAATAATCTACTGTGCAAATATAGATTATGCAGTTAATAACTACAATCTACTATGCAAATATAGATTATGCAGTTAATAACTACAATCTACTGCGCAAATATAGATTATGCAGTTAATAACTACAATAATCTACTGTGCAAATATAGATTATGCAGTTAATTAGTAACTACAATGATCTACTGTACAAATATAGATTAGAGTTCAATAGTAACTACATAATCTACTATGTAAATATATCACACAATTAAGTAATTATGCTACTATACTATGCCAATATGTAGTTAATTACTTTACAAATATAGCTTATTTAGTTAGAAACATATATATATATATATATATATATATATATATATATATATATATATATATATATATGTCTGTGTATTTTATATATTTGTATATATAAAGTAAACACATTTTCTGCAAATATGAATTATTCAGGCCATTAGTAATACTAAGCTTACTGTACAGATACATATAATGTAGTGATTTAATGTAGAAGTATCTACTGTACAGTTTAACTCATAAGGTGTCATGGTGTGTAATTGATCATTAATTAGTAACGCTGTATGTACTGTACAAATATAGATCATCCACTTAATTACTGACTATAATACCAATCCAAATTTGTAACTAATACAATTACAATGTTATATTTAAGTAGTAGTAACACTCTGTATTATGCAGATACAGCATACAGATAATAATACTGTATTTCCATGTTAAGTTAAAATCTTCGTTTTAAGGATGTTTTGTCGGCACATCAATTAATGTAGCAATAATCACAGACCTCACTTGATCCATACGCATGTATAATGGTCAAAACTCTGAGGATGTGGTCAATTATATAGTGCTAGAACATTAGGTATCATGGCATGTGTGACCCTTTCTCGGTTTTCATGTTTTTTAAGCTAGAACCATGAATTTAGGCATGTATTCATATTTAAGTACTGTATTTGAACACTATAATCGCCTATATTGAAAAGCTTGATCGCTGCCTAACAACGCTCAAACAGAACAAAACACCAGGATATGATTTTGTTTTGATAATCGTGTTCTGATCGAGCCATCGCCTACACAACTTAACCATTTGGCATCTGAAATCATCTGAATTTTTAATTTTTTTTTTTTTCCAGTTTCTTACATCGGTTTACTTCCTTTTGTTTTGACTCTCTAGTGGCTTTGAGGTTGTCATGGGAAACTGCCCCAGTCAAAAAATAGCATCAGATCTAGAAGGATGTAAACACAGAGCAAATTTAAGCTCATTCTGAGGTTTTTGTTTTCTCCTCCAATTATGGCTGAATGGTCAATCTGGCACAATTCTGGCACATCGAATACCCACCTGCAATTTACCCGTATATAAAAACTGATTTTGGGTCAGACCTCTTACTGATCTACTTCTATTTTCCATTTTATACCTTATAAACACAAGACCCAAGAAAAACATGCGAGTTCCTGGCACAAACACCAATTCCTTAGTGATTATGGGATTACAACAAGCCAACACACACATGGGTTATATGAGAATGACCAAGAGGTTCGCCTTCAGAAGACGTCGTGCACCGAAATGTCACCTTCAGTCAAACTGCGATGCAAAACCTATAGCATATTTGCATGAATGAAGGCAGCGAGTGTGCAGGAGTTTAAATGGTGAGGTGTCTGCGTGTATAAAAAGAAAATAGCTTGGCTTGGCCCTCTCTGAGCTCACAAACAACTGACAGTTCTCAATGTAAAGCAGAATTCTCCACCAACATTCTTAGTGGTGATGTACACATTAACATGGATATTATTTAAGATCCTGTCTAACAACTATGCAACAAATGGGCAACCAGGGAGCCAATGCACTGCTAATTTAGCTCATTTGTGGTCCAGCTCCATAACAATTCCTTACTAACAAGTCAAAACCCTTCACTTTCTCAATGAGCCAACTTTTAGGATATGCTACAGAAGCTGCAATGGTTCATATTTAAAAAAAAATTAGACTCAAAAATGATAAAGCTCACAACATATTTCCATAAAAGGCGATTGGAGTCTGGTCCGATTCTGCTGAAGTTGGACATTTTCCTACTTCCCAAATAATCACCAGTCTCTTTACTGATTAGACCAGGTGTTTTTATTTTTGTCCGTGATATTTTTTTTGTCCATTGTATTATTAGTCAATATAATTTTAGATCATTAATCGGTCTTTCCATGATCTCTATCTGTTCCTCCATCTATCCATCCATCCATGTCCGTAATGGATAACTGATAATCCTAGTTAATGTTTTTCTGTCGGAACTCCACGAGCAATCATCAAATCTTTCATGAATAATTAATCGTCTGATCACTATGTCTCGTCTGACTATATCCCTCTGTATCTCCTATCAGAATATGGAAGTTAATATGGTGTATATTTCCATGGTGTCTGTGGGGTTCAGATGGACGGATGGGTAAATCTTCACGTGTGTCAATGTGCAACGCACGTTCTCGTTTCTGATGCAAACCCTTTGTGGATCCATTCATTCATGTGGACTCTCATACACGTGCTTTTTAGAGCTTTGCATATGTTTTCATCGCTCTTATGAGTATTTTCTAGCTCCTGTATTTCCTGTTCTCCAGGTTTCTGTGGGGTTTTTTTCCTCCTGCATATTTTAACTATGACGATGTGTTATTCATTTTATTGAGCTCTAATGGACCTGATGAAATACTGCTTTTTGCTTAATAAGGCCCGATGCAGAAACTCGGTATTAGTATACTGTAGGTAAATAAATAACATTTGCCACATTTGACTTTTTATTTCTAGATCCTTGTAAAGAAAAAAATGAATTCTCCTTCTTTAACTTCATGCAGGTATCTATTTTTACACCCAAGCAATTAGACCAAATCCCAAATGGTTTCTGATTCACTATATAAGCTCACTACGTGGTGTATAATGCAATAGTATTTAACATAAACCCCTACCTAGTGCACTATGTCCAATAGAACACAATTGGATGTTTGCGGCCACAGGAAAATGTGGAATCGTGGAAATGAACTACTGACATTGATGTCACTTTGAAAGTGCCCAGTGAAAGTTGCATTGTCAACTCATTGTGGTTTCATATTTCAAGAGGCATTATTGTGAAACATACCATATGGTCAAACACACACACTCTCTCTCTCACACACACACACCACACATATTTACATTTGGCTGTATATGGAGATAAACCTGCTGACGTGCATTATGAGGAAACGGACATTTCAGGTCACGCATTTAAGACTGACAGGAGTATACACATTTGTACACACACACACACACACACACACACACACACACACACACACACACACACACACACACACAAAATGTCCCTAAAACTCCTTCCTTAGAAAAACAGCTGCTGTAAATCAATAGTTAGTAATAGTGGCCAATCAGGACACCAGAGATGTTCCAGGAAACTATTTCAGCTATTTCTGGAGGGACTTTGTACGAAAACAGACCAAGTATTTCATCTGTGCTCCAGAAGAGCAAGTGATCTGCTCCAAAACAATCTTCTCTTATCTGCCAGGGCCTTGATGCCCCAGATGTCTGGAAGCAAATCTTCCGGCTTTTAATTGCATTCGCCGCCTATTTCTAAAACGTATTCGATAAACAAAATGATGGCGGTTCATCTTTCTTTGTGACGATCTGTCCACAGTTTAAAGAAGTCGACACGCGTTCCCTCTCAGTACGTTCAACAAGTCAAGACTTCCTTTTGACACCTTTTTGATGAAAACTGACAAATTTGCACGCATGGCCTCTTTGCTTCATCTGCAGTGTCAGAAAACACTAAAGAGATAACACTACGGATGGAGCATTAACAAGCTGGAATTATTCACCAACGGCTATTCGTAATGCTGCAGTATATTACCAACTAACATTGAGTTGACATCCTCTGCCTTTGCATTGACGTTTACAAGCGGAAATTGCATGTAATGTGAAGTGACATGCCCAGGGAATCCACACAGATAGAGAATGAAAGTAAGAAACTGGTTTTCCTCTGTGTTTTTCCACTTTCTTTATGTTCGAGCTGAAGATTTTGGAGCTCAGGTGACTTCGATCGGTACAGACTGGAGCTGAAGGAATCAATGAGGAGGAGTATAAAGGAGTAAGATAAAACCACATGTTATAAGTAACTGCTGCTACACTTAACCATTACACCCATTCTCTCTAGCAGCCTTAAGAGTTCATTCGTTTGGTTCTTTTTGGGATTCAGTTCTATGTAGATCTCTGGTAGTGGAAACTCCAGCAGAACTCATTTAGGAATATGAGAACTCAAAAAAGTCAAACAACTCTGAGATTTTAAAAACATTGAGGGATTAAAAAACCCAGGAAAAATAAAACTCGGGACTCAAAAAAATTTTGCCATTTAAAAAAAATTAGGAATCAAATTTCAGGGACTCAAAAATGTGGGATTTACAAAAACTTGAGACTCCAAAACCAACCACTCAAAAAAAAAATTAGGAATATAATACTTTGTGAATGAAGAACACTCAGGAATCAATGACTCTGGGACTAAAAAAAACAACAACCCCAAAATAACCACAGATTCAGAAATCTGCTGCTAGTCCATCAATATGCTAAGCTCTATGTACCCTATACATACTGCAGTTATAATACTTACCGCTTTATCTGTAAATACTAACTATTTTCTGGCCTGGGTCACTCCAGACTATAAGATCCGCCCCTACAAATGATCCCCCATGAACCTGCTGGCCAATTAAACCCATTGAGATAAAGGGAAACCCTGGGCATGTGAGCGATGGTAGCTAGCGTTACTTACACTACAGATGGGCAGTGTGAAGCCCACTGTGTAGAGCACATTGGAGGTGATGGTGCTGGAGTGAAACGGGTAACCGATGCTCTCGTCGGTACAGAAAAAGCCCCTCTGATAAGGCTTGAGTTTACCAATGTTAAAGGCCGCCAGAGGAAGGCCAGCTGTGGATGAAAGAAGGGTTAACAAAGGGTTAACATCTCAATCGCACTCTCAACCAATCGGAACTGAGAGACAAGGATATTGAGCTCGGCAGCCGGTTGTAACTGATACAGCAAAAGGATCAGAAGCTATGAAACTAAACACGGTTATCAGTCCTGAGACCTGGGGAAATGTGATTAAAATATTAAATACTGACAAGCTTTAAAACATGTAATGACTTTGCTATTTAATAATTGTCCTACGTTTTAAAATGTCTTGCTAAGTGTAATCAGTACAGCTGGTTTGTCATGGACATGCTGGTGAGAATGTGACAATGTTAGGCCATGCCCTCTTTTTATTGATTTATTTATTTATAAGAATGATTGCTTACTGGGAAGAAATGTGGTATTTGATTAAAATCATTAAAAAAAATAACATTTTCATTCTTGTACCATTCTTTTAAAACAAGCTACATCTGGCACCATTTTAGCGTTCTTTGGTTTATCCCTCTGGAAAAACCCTTAAAAAGGTCCATGTAGAACTCTACAACAGAGGGATTGTTCCAAGGAGAACACCTTTACCAAGTGAAGAACCCTTAACTATTTACGGAACCTTTTGAGAAGTCCCTCTTTTTAAGAGTGTATATCTGGAAATGTGCACCATAAAGTTACTGGAGGAAATGAATGCACTCAGTATTCAGGGACTGTAATCTTGGGGACTGTCAACTCTGGATTCGGTACTCGGGCACCGTTATCTCAGGACTCGGACACTGTCAACTCGGTACTCGGGGACCGTCAACTCGGAACTATAAAATTGTGTGCAGAAAAAATTAAATAAATAAATAGATCACATAAAAATGAATATCCAGATTTCCATCGACCTGTTTTTATGCACATTTGCATTTTGTGGATATAAAAAAAACCTACATGGAAATAAAAACAAATTGCTCTATGGATAAGAAAGGGATGTGGTAAAGAGGGATGTAGGTGGATTGTTTAGACCGAATAAAGTGTGTGTGTGTGTTTGGCTGTAGCTCTTTATGATGTCATCGCTTAACCTTTACAACTTATGAGATAGAAGTTTGTTTGCAGTACCAAGCTCGGGTTTGGAAATCAAGGTCATGTTGGAATAGCTGATAATTCGTAATACATCACACTCACACAAGTGAACAGGTTAAAGTCTATGATGTGAGGTTAATGTTCCAGAGAAAACCTACCCTTTCGATCCTTTTGAGGATCTTCCACTTACATAAAAGGCTTTTTGAGTTGTTTTTAATTAAATAAAATCTTCAGTTTTGTAAAAAGCCAGATGTCCCCACAAGATCAAATCTGTCCAATTGTCCTATACATGTGGGGACATTTGGTCCATACTAATACAAGAACACATGCATGTCCTCATTCATTGGCTGATGTACCATATCAGCCAAGCGAGCCTGGTGCTTTAGCATGAACATGAATGTATGTCTTCTGTATGTATGTATTCAGTGTAAGCTGAACAATCAGACGACGAGTAAGACGTTTACTCGAGGATTAAAAAAAGGGTGTTTTCAGAATTACACCCTGAATACCTGAATGGGTCCACACCCAGGACCAATTCGAGGCCCCATTTAAAGAAAGGCAGGACGTTCGCATTAGGCTGCAATAAGGATAACATCAAATCATCAAAAGTTTAGAGCTAATCACGGATTTGTTGATTCAAGTTTTATTTCCAAGATGAATCGTCTTTGGACCGCTTCATTTTAAACAGCTTTTCAAATCAGCGACTAAAAACTTTTATCCTCGGAGTAAATTAACATTCTGATTTGGCACCACGATGAGTTTATCAGTGTATAAAAAGATTCTATTTGCTTATTTACAAGCAGAAATTCTTTCCTATAACGAACTTTTTTCTGTCGAAATTTAGACCAAATTCAGCTTTAAGATTCATATTAATCCTGGGCTGAAATGGAAACGATGATGATGATGATGATTTCAATAAAATCTTGATCGTTCTGAATGCCGCCAGTTTAAAGTTTGGCACAACTTAATTATTAGATAAAGCTTAATCTTTAAGGCTTTTCATTACTAATGAAAAGCCTTAAATTTGATTCATTTTATTTAAAATGGTCTTAAAACATTTGGCCTATTTTACTTTGGTGTCATTTTGTGATCTAAAACCTTTACTTTTTTTATCTTGCACACACACACACACACGTGGCACTGGTGTGTTAAACTGAAGATAATGTTGTTTAACTGTTTCTGAGACGTCACTTGTGTGACTTCAATGTGATACGTCTGGGGATTGTTTTTTATAAGTTCCTTATAGATAAGTTATATTGACGTGTTTGTATATTTAGTGTATAATTATTGCAAATTTAGCTTAAGGATCTCTGTAGAGACCCTTTGGGAGGGCGGTCCTTATCGTCGCAAGGTTCTTTTCACACGAGTTTCCGATTTGATTTTATACGTCGCTGCTGTTCAGGTACATTTTTAAACGTTCGGGCAGGCTCTGTGATGTTTCAAACACAGGAGCTATACGATCTGAAAACATTGTATAGTTCTATAACTTGATATTACACATACGGAAAAGGCGTCCTGGAAACTTAACACAGGAAGTGACGTGACAAGATAAACTAAACATGTTATTTGACGCCCGCATCAGGAGTTTGTTTGAAGTTTCAGCGAGAGTAGAGATTGGGTTTCTGGACCGCACCCGGGTCTAAAAAAGTGGAAAAACGCCCCAAACCTCAAGTGCACATCTGGATATTTTTTTGGTTAAACTAAACTAAGCTAAACTACACCTAAACTGGATCTTTTTGAGGAACTAAATTACATCAAAAAGCTGCATTTTTGTACAGAGGCGTATTACTGACTTGGTGAAGCCCTTTTTTTTTTTTTTTCTTACACTGCCACCCGGTTGTTATTTTCATGGTTAGAAATAAAACAACTGATGTGGGTGGAGCCGCACAACAGGGGGTGTGACATTCCGAATCTGGTATTTTCAGCCCACTTTGGTCCAAAATTGCACTCGTGCTACTGCCTAACAAAGCCTGGCGCCGGCGCAAGATCAAAACGGTACGGCGTCCAAATCTGACCTGAAATAATTGAGCCGTAAACTAGTCTACAATTTGAAGTTTCGTATAAGACCTGACCGAGATGATTTTATCCAAATGACGTCTAAAATAAGAGAATTACACGTTCAGTCTAAAGTACTATTCAGGTGTGAGAGGTCATCTGGACGTACAGTACGTCAGTTAAGTAAAGAAAAAATATCCGTTAAGTAAAGGCGGCTGAAATTATGACCGACTTGCACACAATATGCGATCTTTGTATAAATTAGAAATTTATACGCGTACTACTTATCTCGTATCTATAATGCATACAGATTGTATTATAACTTGTATTAGAATTGTGCTGCATTTGATTATTAGTAGGTTACGCAACCATAATATATATGTAGGTTATACCCGTGTTAGGAACACAATAACTCCCCAGACTATCCGAGAAGTGACCTGGTATATATTTTATTTGTTGCTCTGATTTGTAAACTTGGGTTCGGTTTGAGATGATAAAAAAAAGAGCGCTCCTGGGAATGTCTATACTGAAGAAAAATGTCAAAACCTGAGGATTTTCCCAAGAGGGTATAATGGAATTTCTTGCAACATGTCGATTCAGACCGGAGAAGCAGTGTATTACTACCTGAGGTTATTTCTACTCATTTTATAGGTCAAATATGGCATATTCTTTACAGACACAAGAATTACACACAGTCCATAAAAATGACCGACAGAACGGATTCAGATGGAAATAAAATACAAGAAAGACTGGAAATAACTACAGTGCTGTGAAAAGGTTTTTGCCCCCATCAAGATTTCTTCTGTTTTTGTGTATCTCTCATACTAAATTGTTTCAGAAATTAAAACAAAAGCTAAGATCAAATGAAGGCAACCCGAGTAAAGACAAAATACAATTTTTAAATGATCATGTTATCCAATACCATCTTGGCCTGTGTGAAAATGTATTTGCCCCTGTAGTTAATAATTCCTTAAATCTATGAAACAGGATTTATAACGGGGATCAGCTGGACTAGACACAACCAGACCTGATTACAGCAAACCGTGTTCAATCACATCAACACTTAAATAGAACTTTTTCCAACAGCATGAAGTTGATTAAAAGTTCTTACCCAGTAACACACTATGCCAAAGTTGAAAGTAATTCCAGAAATGATGAGGAAGAAGGTGATTGAAATACATTGGTCTGGGAAGGGTTACAAAGCTATTTCAAAGACACCACAGTGAGAGTCATTAGACGCAAATGGAGAAACTCTGCACAGTACCTTCCCAAAAGTGTCCAACCTTCAAAAATTCCTCCGAGAGCACAGTAATGACTCAACCAGGAAGTCACAAAAGAGCCAAGGACAACATTAAAGGACCTACAGGCCTCTCTTGCAGCAATACAGGTCACTGTTCATGACTCCACTATCAGAAAGACACTGGAATGGAAGGATGGCAAGGTGAAAACCACCAGAATTCCACAAAAAGAACATATACCTACGGTAAAGCATGGTGGTGACAGTGTGATGGTATGAGGAGGCGTTGCTGCTTCAGGGCCTGGGCAACTTGCAATAATTGAGGGAAACATGAATTCTGCTCTCTACCAGAAAATCCTAAAGGAGAATGTCCGGTCTTCAGTCCGTAAATTGAAAAATTTACGAGCGCAACTGGATTATGCAGCAAAACAATGATCCAAAGCATAGGAGTAAATCCTAGTCCTAGAAGTAAGTGAAAGACTGATCTCCATTTGGAGGGGGCAATTAGTTTTTCACATTGGTGATAGGTGTTGGAATTTTTTTTTGTACAATAAAAAAAAAAAACAAAAAAAAAAAACCTTGACATATATTATTTCTATTATGAGCTAAATTCTGTCTAGCACTACTCAGACTGGATTAGTTTTACATGATGAGATGGGGTCATTGAACTATTATTACTAGAATTTTATTACACATTACAGCCAAATGTATATGTTTGGGACTCAGTAATAAGATTCTATTACATCCTGTAGGAAACGAGGTTTTACGCTTTTTCTTCAGTATAAAGACACTTCAGGAAACACTCGCTCTTTTCTAATCATCTCCCAGAAAAACCAAAGCGAAACCAAGTACTGGCCAAGTTTAATACACAGAACAATAAAATATAGATGATGGTTAAAAACATCCAGGGTTTTTGGCTAAGTTATTGATTTTCTAGCACAACAGCCTACACAGACTACATGTTCTGGTCATGCGGCCTACTGCTGATTAAACACGTGTACTATAAGTAGTTAAAACAAGGAGTTGTCTGTAGTAGGAATGTCATTTTTAGTGTGACGGACATGCTTACATGGTGGAGACACACCCATCTCCGTGGTTGACGCAGAGCTCACTTATCCTCTGCGACTCGACAGTTATTATAATAGACATCCCCTATTTAACAAACATAAGTATTGTTTGGACTGGATTAGATTTCCTGACGTAAGATAAAAGAATTTGATGATTTATACCAAGAACAGACTGTAGTTAAAGGCAGTTGAATACAAAAACAAAAGGGACCATGGCATAAACTCCTCCGAGATGATTGGAACGGCAAGGCCAATCGATTTGTTTGTGCTGTACGCCAAAGTACATTTGGGTTTGAGATCAAAAGATTGATATGAAACGAGAGTTCAGGAGTTCAGCTTTTATTTACATCTAGATGTGGTAAACATAAAACATAGAACCTTTTGTATCAGATCACCCTATACTTAGGTGAGCAAAAGAATCGGAACAGATAAGTCTTGAAGTAAATTGAACTTTTCTCCCATAGACAGCTCTCTGATCTTCATGTTGGTTTATCCTTTTTAACAGCAAACGCAGTCTTCACAGGTGAAACTGAACGCTAAAACCAAGAGTAGATGTTCAGAGCTATTTGTTTAAACAGTCAACCTAACAGGACACACCTGGGTTACAAGAAACACCCGTCAGTCATTCGTTCCAGTATTTTTGCTCGCCTACATATTGGCTGGTCTGATACAAAATGTGCTATGTTCTATGTCGTTTAACCAGGGAATTCTAAACGGTCTTCTTGTGCTGTCTTCTGGCTACAGCACAATTAACGGAACTGGCCTGGCCGTTCCAGAAGGGACTCTATACAGTGTGCTGCGCAAAACTGCAGCTAAACGAATCAAGCTTCGATTCAATTGAAAACATAGCAGACACATGGACGCAGTGTGGCTGTGCTGGAGTCGCTTCAGGATAAATAAAGGAAATTAAGATGGCGTTTCTTCCGTAGCCAGGAAGTGACAGCGGGTCCAAAACAGAATCAATCAAATGACCTGGGGTTTAATCGATATACAGGAATCTATCCAGAAATAATCACACATACACACACACACACACACCTCTGCTTTCCCCTGCATGAGACAATGACAGTGCAGTTTTTGTTAAATATTCACGTTTACCCAGAATACATCTCTTCAGTGAATCATTCAGTCATCTTAATTTTACATGCAAATTTATATTCAAAATGGAAGACACACACACACACACACACTGGTGCTGGTGGGTGAAATGGACACAAGAACCATATGAGCAGCTGTTTTCCTGGCAGCAACATGAGCTGCAACTTCAAACCAGCACACCACACACACACACACACACACACACACACCCATTACTAATAGCAAACACACAACACGCAAATCTAATACTATCAGTTTGTGAGCATTCATAACAACCCACTGACTTTACATCACGCTTCAGTATGATTTCTTCCCCGTGAATTAAAAGCTAAGAATAAGATTTTAGTTCATTATCTAATAAGATGACTCCTGGCAGATTTACACACTCGGACTGCTGTGGTGTGTATGAATCATATACTCATCAACACAATGTGTCATCTTCATACACACTTCGCCCACAAGGAAGCATCCCATATTTAATGCGTTCCACATGGTGGAACGGGCGATCTGACAGAATATCACCGCACAATACACAATGTGTATTACGCCATTTGGTTTTCCAGCACGGCGAAATGTAGAAATGTGGCATTTGCCTAATTAGATCGTTTTCCTGGCCATGTTGTTCATTGGAATCGATTATTTACGACACAAATATTCTTATTTTTCAAATCATTTTCCATTCTTTAGCCTTAACGCTAATCATCTCAGGGTTAAACCATCTAATCATCTTTTTTATTTGACTGCGAGGCAAATCTAAACGAATCGAAAACGAAACACGGAGCCTGTTTTACGTCGGCCTTCTCTTACATAATGTTGCATAAGAATGTCTTTTGTACTTCCTCTTTAACGAGAAGGGGGTGGAAAAAAAAAGGATGTAAACAAAAATAACAAAGATATTATCGGTTGTTTTTCTCGGAATAACAGATTTGGGTCACAAGCTGCTAGCGAAGCAAGTTTCATCGACTCCGATAAAACGTTTTGTTGGTTTATCTGGAGTGTGAATCGCGTGTGAAAATCCTCTCCGAGTAACATTACGGTTTAGTCTTCAATAACTTCACTTGTGTTTTAGTCTCGACAAAAGCCAAACGTTCTAAATAAACGGTTATTAAATTGAAGAGGGCGCGTCGTGATGACGCATATATGGGCTTGGGCCAAATATGCAGAAAATGTGGCGTGTCTCTGAAACACATGTGCGCACACACGCGCGCACACACACACACACGTGTACAGAAAGATTCAGACTTTTTCTTTTACAAGTAATTAAATTTTCCTGATTATCATTAAACAGATCATCGGCCTCGTATGATTGGAGAGGTTTTCCTGCCGACATTACGTATTTATAATCATTAATAATGGATTAAATGTAGCTAATGATGGAGAAGTACTGATGAGAAACAGAATACTTTCAAGCATCCAAGTTATGATACCTTAATTTCCAGCAAAATCTATGCCAATATCAGATCATAGCCGGGGCGGCGGTGGCTCAGGTGGTAGAGTGGGTCGTCCACTAATCGTAGGGTTGGAGGTTCGATTCCCGGCCCACGTGACTCCACGTGCCGAAGTGTCCTTGGGCAAGACACTGAACCGCAAGTTGCTCCCGATGGCAAGTTAGCACCTTGCATGGCAGCTCTGCTACGACTGGTGTGTGTGTGTGTGTGTGTGTGTGTGTGTGTGAATGGGTGAATGAGACAGTGTAAAGTGCTTTGGATTTAAGCGCTATATAAGTGCGCCATTTACCATTTATCATCATATCGTCCAGCATATCGTCGTGCACGCATTTTCAATTAAAAAGATTCCTTAGATGGTCTGACCTGCATTAACGTTAGGATCCGGGGCGTTGTGGAGTGTGTGCGCTATAGTATATTCTTAATATGCATAAGAAATGGCACATGTAATGGAAAACAGTGGGTGTGTGTGTGTGTGTGTGTGTGTTTTTACAGCCTAAAATCTGGTCTTTCTACCCAGACAGGTTATATTTTGAAAAGATTATTATGATGTGCTGGTGGCGCAATTCGACAAACACACACACATACACACACACACACAGACTAAAAGCAGATGACCGTGTTCATGAAAACAGACATAACAATCAGGTTATCATTATTAGCAAAAAACATGGAGCTCATCCTTCAGTCCTCAGGAGAAAATAACAAGAAAATACACCGTTTCTAAGCCTCTCACCCCAAACGCAGTCAATCAGCCATGACGGTTAGCGTCTGGTGTCTTCAGACTTGCACCAGAGGTCTACTACACTGTATGATTACTTTTGGCAGGGTTTTGATTCACAGACACGCACTGTACATTGTAAAATAACGTTGAGGTTGTGATGTCTTAACATGCTTAATGTTATTATACGCTAATTGAGAAAGCGTCTGACCACACAGTAGAATAGGCTCGAGCGAGGAGGTGTGTGTATATACCTATACTGTGAAGTGACGTCTACGCCGTATAATGTATTTGTTCTGAGGAATCGATCGAACTACTTTGGTCATGTGTTTTAACGTGTATTAATAGCATTCAGAACAGTACTACTATGAATGCAGACATTAATACACTGAAAAAGGCACACTATTAGCATCACATTATATATATATATATATAATTGCTTCCACTCTGGACACGTTTTACAAGCCTGACTACGTGTCATATAATTTTGTTCGATTAATCACACGTGTTTCTGTCACGGTGCTTCAAGCATTAAACAAACTGCACGCGGTTGGAAAAAAATTAATAAAAATCGCTAACATAAGAAATCACACAGCAACGAGAACAAGCTACTCACATCTGTAGACGAAGTTGGCTGAGGGTTCATCCGCCATTTATTTATTTTTTTATTTTGAGCTGAGATGCTTCAGAAAATATGACGTCATTTGTAGTAAGATAACATAGTGAGCGTCGATGCTCCCCCGGAACCTTCCAGTTCGCTGGGAAGATTTTGCGATGGAGACAGCCCTGAAAATGGCCGACCCCCTGATCGGTGCCCTGACTACTGAACTAGGGAGCTGACTGAGACGCAGCTGAAGTTACGTAGATGAAGTATGTTTGAGGCCATTATGTGAATGAACATCTGGGTGTGCAGTTAGAGGAAGATTTTGGGCTGAGATCGATGCATTTTTGCTAAATAAAAGAAGCAAACTTCAGACACGAAAACCTCTTTCGGCTGGTTGAGTACATTTGAGAAGACATTAGATTTTTCACCAGGTTCAGGGCTGCACGATATGAACATCATATCATATATTATATATAAAAATTGCATATTTCTCTATATTGTTATTCAGGTTTATCCTACACATCTGAGATTATGATATCTATATATCTATATATCTATATATATATATATATATATATATATATATATAAATCTCCAGAATCCGGATCATCTGGAATGATTTGCATGTTTGCAGCATTCCATACGTTTACACAGACAACAATAATCCGATATGAACCCGATTAAGACGATACTCAGATTAAAAAATATCATGTAAACAGAGATTTCTGATGACCTTAATCCGATTAAAGTCATACTCGAAGTAAACACGAATGGAATTAAGACGTGTGGAGTATTCCTGTTTTAGTCGCATTATCGACGTGCGTTACGGACATATACACCTCACCTTAATCACACTATTAACGTCGTGTGGGAGTTTTCACCGCATCGTGAGACAGGACACGTACACACGCGGCAGCGCTCGACCGTTTGACGGCAAACAAGAGAGCACGGCTGCGCGCGTCCAAAACGCGTCCCTTACCTGCTGTATAGTAGGAGAAATACATGTATCTCAGCTACTATATAGACGGTACCGCGCGGTTCGGGAACACACCGACTTCAAGCAGTCGTCTATAAATGACCGCACTTGAAGCTTCTGTAAAATTCAAAACGTAAGAACCGAAACTGTATACGGTCCCATAACGAAGACCAACTGTACATCGATAGGTGAAATTGTGGAGGGACGTCGGACGGCGTGGTGCGGGGACGTGATGACGTGCGCCGTTAATCGCTCGATGTTCTAGAACACGTCAAACCTGAACATAAAAAGAATATTCTAAAAGCACCTCATGTAAACAAACACCTTAATCAGAATACTGACTAATTCGGAATAAGGTCAACAATCCGATTATTTCTGTCCATGTAAACGGAGTCCTTGTCTGATGTATCGGTAAGAAGAAAAGCCAATACTATCGCGATGACAGGCGGAGGATATACCGTGCAGCCCCTAACAGAAGACAGAACACGGAAAGCGCGAGTGTGCGGACGGTCACACATACCGAGGACCAGACAGGCGAAGTCCAGCAGGATGAAGGGAATCCCGCTCGCGTCAAACATCTTCAAAGCGTTGTGAAGGAAACGAATGCGCGTGAGCTCGGCGTCCCTCGGTTTCACACTGCTGACCTGCAGCTGGGGGGAAAATAATCAAACCGCGATTAGAGCAGACTGGGTCGAGTCGGCGTCAGCCTATCAGCGGCAGCGCGTGACGCTACAGCCACTGATGACGATCAGAACTAGAATAACAACAACAATAATAATAATAATAATAATAATAATAATAATAATAATAATAATAATAATCACCCGGAAGTGGACATATTAGAAGAAGACGACGACCAAGAAGCTGCTGATTTGCCGTGTATGCTGAGACAGACCAAGCATTTCAAGATAATCAAAACAGATAATAACCTTTAAAAGCCCGAGCGACGCACCGACTGAGAGCTGAGCAGCCGCGAGACCGTCATGCGCACGCACGCACGCGACGCGGGTGTCTTTTTCTCCCGTTACGACGTCACGACGGCGTGGGTGACAGGGAAACCTCCTTGGACACGCCCATAAGCGCTGGAGAAAAGATAAACACAACACTGGAGGTTTTTTTGTTTGTTTGTTTTTTGTTGTTGTTGTTGTTTGTTTTGTATTCAGTTTTTTTTTTTACTTTTTTAACCTTTTTTTCCCCATCTTTCGTTTTTTTTTTCTTTTAATAAATACAACTCCCAGTCTATAATCACTTCCTGTTTGCTTCACCCCTAGAGGGCGCGCGAGAGATTTAAAGAAAAAAAAAAGTTGACATTAATTCAATTCAATTCAATTCAATCCGATTAAACAGTCAGAACATTAAATACATTCGCACGAATTGAAAGGTTTCGTTTGAACGTCAGTAAGCTGAAAACAAATATAAGTGCTCTTATACCTGACTATAAACATATACATATGTATTATTTATGAGTTTTTTTAATCAAAATAAATTATGCAGTTAAAGTGCTGATATAAAATGAGTCTAATAAAAAAATGTAGTAGTGTAACTGATTATGGGATGGAATAAAAACAACCTGCTTTTAAATTTCTGGAATGACTCAATTATAATTTTGTAATAATCAATACCTGGGTCCGTCCTTGAGTAAATTCACCATAAATTGTCGTTACGATCCAAACATTTGTATCGATGCATCGATTTAAAAGGCATGAATCAAGGCAACAGTTACAAATCGAGTATTATCGGAAAAGGACGGATAACTGGAGCGTGGAAAAATGTAACTGATGTGTGAAAATGTTAGCACGTGAGAGGCAAAGACTTGCCTGTAATATAGAAAATAATCCTTCTCATCATCTTCTGCATCATCGTTCGCAAATTAACAGTAGGCCCACCCCTAAATCTCAACAAAGTTGGTCATATGTATTGGAGGATACTAAATTGTATCGTGTAGAGTCGTATTGTAGCAGATTCAGTGGTATAACCAACTATAAAATCTTTGCCTTATACATCAAAATTGTCTAGTGGGTCATTCCATCTCAAATTGTCCAATAACTGCGAAGATGGTCGCTGGACCGTGTTTAATTTTCTTAATTTCTTTGGGAGTGATTACCTCTATGTATTGGTATTGCAAAACCACCATTTATTTCATTTTATTTTGTTCGACTTGGTTTAACCAGGACGGCCATCTTTGCGTCATTCCGCACAATAAATTTTAGTTATACTGCTGTTTACGGAAACCTCGATATCTCGTCTCAGGGTGGTCCTAGCTCCTTGGAAGAAAAAAATATCTTTTTGCACATTCTTCATACTTAGACTTAGAACTTAAGTCCAAATGTAATGCTCAAGATTGCTCACAGTTCCACTTTTAGGGTCAATTTATAATGGGAAGGGTTTGAGTCTCAGTCTTAATTTTTTGCATGCAGAACATTTCAAGTTTGAGACTTCAGGGTTTGTTTTTTTTATGGGGACAAAAGTGTGCAATCTTTTTTTTTTTAATTCTCCTTAATTTGATGTTGAATATCTCTGGTGGGGGACCAGATACGAACCTGAAATTTTGACAGAAATAAGTCCTCTATAGTAGCATTCTGCTGTAAAAAAAAAAATAAATAAATAAAATTGTGAGTTTGAGATTGGAGGGAAACTCTACAGGACAGTGGACCTCGAGGGCCAGATTTGCAGAATCGGTCTGATCTATCATGTTGATACAGGTCTACAGTTGGTATGCGAGAATAAATTTTATCCAAATATGGAAGTACATTGTTCAGTAGGGTGTTTACAAATGAAGAGTGTCATAAACTGAGCTGTGGTGTATGTGTACACAGTATGTGTACAGGTTTTACCCCATGAGATGGAATGTCCGTAGTATTATGTGAAAGGAAGTCTGGGGTTAACAGCAAAAAAACTCACTGAAATCACAGTTGCAAGATATTTCCTTCTACAAACAGTTGTGTGAATCATTTCAAAGCACAAAAGTGGTCAAAGTTTGTGTGGATTTTATGCTTTGTAAAATTTATAAAGAACTAAAACTTTCAATGTTATTTAGTTACTATCGACTTGTTATAGTTTGAAGACCAATCAGCTATTACTTAGATTAAAGAGACTTAATGTAACGCTCATTAACTTGAAAACAATATACAGAGGCCAAATTAATTAACTGAACATTTTTTCTTTATGCGATTAAAAAACCCTGTTTATACAGGCTTTATACATCCGCAAGTATCTAAATAGAGCACACATCAGCATGTCTGCGTATGAGCTTTATACCTGCTTAAAATACTTGATTAAATGAGATCTCAGCAGTACATACTCGAATGCAAACTGCTCCACTGTTCATGATCCTGATAAGAATGTTAATCCTCATAACAAATAACGTGTTTGATATTTTTAGCTGGCTCACGTGTTGTTTTTGGATAAATCAGGAAATTTGTGAGTGTATACACGATGGACTGCCGCAAAAGAAATAACGGATGAAAGATTTATTCACGTTAAGAAAAAAACACTTTCCTCGATTTGTTTTGGACATCAAAGAAGATCGCTGCTGTGAGATCGGGTTTCCCCTCCTTTTTATTTATCTTTCTTCCGTAACAAATTTGAAATAAGGCTGTTTTTCTCTTCGTGGGCATGCATTTAAACAATAGTTGAGTTGAAATTCTAGGCAGCACGGTGGCACGGTGGGCAGCGTTGCCACATCACAACTCACAAGTTACTGTCTGTGTGGAATTTCACACGTTCTCGTCATGTTCACGTGGTTGTCCATGGGGTTCTCCAATTTCCTCAAACGTGTAGAGAAGCTGTGCTCGATTGCCTTTGGGTGTGAGTATGTGAATGTGTGTGTGCATGGTGTCATGGTGATGGTAGGTACTAACCACTGCATTGTTCCTTGCTTCCAACATATCACCTTCAAGAACTGACAGTTCACTTGCTGCCTAATATATATCCACCCCCCACCCCTTTTCTTGACAGGTGCCCTGTTCTGGCATTTACGTTGTAGTGAGATAGTCAATGTTATTTACTTCACCTCTCAGTGGTTTTAAGTTTTATTACACACACACTACATACACATACATACTTTATAAATAATGTTGAAAGCACGAATGTTGATCAAATGCCAAGTAACAATTCTCACAAGATCACAGCACTGGTGTGTGTTGGTGTATAATGGGTGTTCTCTTTATTTTAGTGGACATTGGCACAGGTGGTAACTTTGCAGATGGCGTATTTCACTTGCAGTTTTTATGTGTCTATTTCAGCATGTATGATAACCAGCTGTCTGATTGTTAGGTTTGTAAATCCCAGATTTAAAAATGTCACATGTCCTGTTTTGTCGGTCGGCCCACGGCAGGGCAGGCGTGCCCATTTCTGACCATGAAAATAGCAAATGAAAAGAACCTAAAAAATACGTTTACACCCAACCAAATTACCCATAATGCCTGCACAAAAATAAATCCCTTACTTCACTGCTCTACAGGACATCATGTGAGTCATGTGACAAAACCCCATGGAAATTTGAGAAATTGCTTTGGCCTTTACTACAATGAAGGAAGAATCCGTTTAAGTTACGGAGGATTCCATACATTGTGGGGATCTACAGTACATTCGCAGGGTTTTATGTTCACTAGTTGGAATTTATAACGGAAGGACTCTGCATTCCCAAAACCCTTTGTTTCCAGCGGTTGGTTTTCCAAGGCCCTTATATTCTCAAGGCTCTCTGGTCCTTAAATGAAGTTTTCTATGAAACAGCCCAATGTCCCAAGCGCCTGTATTCCCAAAGTGACATTTTTAAGGAAAGAACCTTCATTTTTTTAGGGCTCCTTAATTACCAGTGTTCTATCGTTCTAGGTCCCAATGTTCCAAGGGTCCTGTTCTGCCAGGTCTTTACATTCCCTAACTAAGGAAACAACCATACGATATGATGTCAGATTCCCTGAACCCTGTATTGCCAATGCCCCAGTGTTTCACTCCCTATTATGATCTTATATAACCAGTGTATACTACTTTTAAAGTGTGCTAATGAAACGAGCATGAAATGACGGTGGCCTAGTGGTTAGCACGTTTGCCTCACACCTACAGGGTTCGCACACCGTGGCCCTGTGTGTGCGGAGTTTGGATGTTCTCCCCGTGCTGCGGGGGTTTCCTCCGGGTACTCCGGTTTCTTCCCCCAGTCCAAAGACATGCATGGTAGGCTGATTGGCGTGTCTAAAGTATCCGTAGTGTATGAATGGGTGTGTGAGTGTGTGTGTGATTGTGCCCTACGATGGATTGGCACCCTGTCCAGGGTGTACCCCGCCTTGTGCCCGATGCGTCCTGGGATAGGCTCCAGGTTCCCCGTGACCCTGAGAAGGATAAGCGGTATAGAAGATGGATGGATGGATGTTAAGTAATACCTAAGGGTTTTTTTAGGTGTAATTTTAGCGAGTCACACTTTAATGTCAGTAAGTTCCCTTAATGAGTCATATCGAGGGCAAATAGAGCTGAGGGAACACAGGGCCGTTAGAGCATATTTTCCAGTCTTCAGCAGACCTAGTAAAGAAACATCAGGATCATAAAGAAAGTCCAGTCACCTTGAATCACTAAGACTAAACATGATAAATAACAGAGTGCTGCTATCTACAGGTGAGGAGTGTATAAGCAGCTGGTCAAACACACTCACTCATGCCTAGTGAACACTATCGAGGATCTTTGTAATGTATGTAATGTATGCTCACTGTGCACTGTATGTTTTTACTAAAAAAACAACAACAACCAAAGCCTCTCAGATGTGTTAGCCAGGACTGTTCTGCTATTCTTGTCTCGTATTATTCCAGGCATCACACTGGGAAAGTATAAGAGTGTAATATCACCATCTACTGGATATTTCAATAAGTATGTTATTCACATCGCTGTTTTTAGTGGTTAGCACGTTTGCCTCACACCTCCAGGGTCCGGGGTTCGATTCCCGCCGGGGCCATGTGTGTGCGGAGTTTGCATGTTCTTCCCGTGCTGCGGGGGTTTGCGGGGGTTTCCTCCGGGTACTCCGGTTTCCTCCCCCAGTCCAAAGACATGCATGGTAGGCTGATTGGTAAATTGTCCGTAGTGTATGAATATGTGTGAGTGTGTATGTGATTGTGCCCTGCGATGGACTGGTACCCTGTCCAGGGTGTACCCCGCCTTGTGCCCGATGCGTCCTGGGATAGGCTCCAGGTTCCCCGTGACCCTGAGAAGGATAAGCGGTATAGAAGATGGATGGATGGATGTTAAGTAATACCTAAGGGTTTTTTTAGGTGTAATTTTAGCGAGTCACACTTTAATGTCAGTAAGTTCCCTTAATGAGTCATATCGAGGGCAAATAGAGCTGAGGGAACACAGAGCCGTTAGAGCATATTTTCCAGTCTTCAGCAGACCTAGTAAAGAAACATCAGGATCATAAAGAAAGTCCAGTCACCTTGAATCACTAAGACTAAACATGATAAATAACAGAGTGCTGCTATCTACAGGTGAGGAGTGTATAAGCAGCTGGTCAAACACACTCACTCATGCCTAGTGAACACTATCGAGGATCTTTGTAATGTATGTAATGTATGCTCACTGTGCACTGTATGTTTTTACTAAAAAAACAACAACAACCAAAGCCTCTCAGATGTGTTAGCCAGGACTGTTCTGCTATTCTTGTCTCGTATTATTCCAGGCATCACACTGGGAAAGTATAAGAGTGTAATATCACCATCTACTGGATATTTCAATAAGTATGTTATTCACATCGCTGTTTTTAGTGGTTAGCACGTTTGCCTCACACCTCCAGGGTCCGGGGTTCGATTCCCGCCGGGGCCATGTGTGTGCGGAGTTTGCATGTTCTTCCCGTGCTGCGGGGGTTTGCGGGGGTTTCCTCCGGGTACTCCGGTTTCCTCCCCCAGTCCAAAGACATGCATGGTAGGCTGATTGGTAAATTGTCCGTAGTGTATGAATATGTGTGAGTGTGTATGTGATTGTGCCCTGCGATGGACTGGTACCCTGTCCAGGGTGTACCCCGCCTTGTGCCCGATGCGTCCTGGGATAGGCTCCAGGTTCCCCGCGACCCTGAAGAAGGAATAAGCGGTTGAAGATGGATCGATGGATTTATATTAACCACTATGCTCTTGGGGGAGGGGGGTTTAGTTAAAACGCAGACACGGTGGCTTAGTGGTTAGCACGTTCGCCTCACACCTCCAGGGTTCAATTCTCACCGTGTTGTGAGCAGTTGGGTGTGGTTGTGTGTGGAGTTTGCATGTTCTGCGGGGGTTTCCTCCGGGTACTCCAGTTTCCTCCCCCAGTCCAAAGACATGCATTGTCGGCTGATTGTCATGTCCAAAGTGTCCGTAGTGTATGAATGGGTGTGTGAGTGTGTATGTGATTGTGCCCTGAGATGGATTGGCACCCTGTCCAGGGTGTACCCCACCTTGTGCCCGATGTTCCCTGGGATTGGCTCCAGGTTCCCCGTGACCCTGAAAAGGAGTAAGCGGTAGAAGATGGATGGATGGATGGATGGATGGATGGATGATCGTAAACCGCGGAAAACATGCTAAGATATTGTGAAATGTCCTCATTTTTGGAGGCTGAAATCAACAGGTTGTCTTGTAAACCCAAATATTTAACTAAATGTGGTTCAGTGGTATAATTTAAGAGATTAAAAATGACCAATCGATATTGCACACATTCTGCATTGTGACGTACAGTATACAGCCAAAAGTATGTGGACACCCGACCGTCACACCCATATGTACAAACCAAACCACAAAGTAAAAAGCACATAATTGTATAGAATGTCTTTGCATGCTGTAGCTTTATAATTTCTCTTCAGTGGAACTAAGAGGCCCCAAACCTGCTCCAGCATGAAGATGAAGACATGGTTTACCCCACTGAACACCTTTAGGATGAACTGGAACAGCGACTGCACCCCACTCCTCCTCATCTAACATCACTGCCTGACCTCACTAATGCTCTTGTGGCTGAATGATCACAGATCCCACAAAGCCACGCCCCCAAATCTAGTGGAAAGCCTTCCCAGAAGAGTGAAGGTTATCATAACAGTAAAGGTGGAACCAAATCTGGAGCGGGTTGTTACGGTCCGCATCCTTTTGGTCATAATATAGCATATTACATAGGCTAAAGAACTCTATATCTAACTATATGTCCAATGTTTCACATGGCTGTAACTAGATTGTCTACTGACTAGATTGGATTTCTCCAATGTTAGAAGATACGTAATCTTTGAGTGTGTGTTTGTGTGAGTGTGTGTGTGTGTGTGTGTGTGTGTGTGTGTGTACACACTAAAACTCAAGACGACACATTTAATTTGAACGTTTAAATTTAATTTCATCCCGGTGTCCATAAATGTACTACAAGCAAACAAACAAACAAACAAACAACACAAACAACACAAGCTTGAAACAAACTCAATCCATACAATATAAATTGAATGAATGTTTATTAGAACATTCTGCCATCAAAAGTCATTTAAACACACTTAGAAGCTCAGTGTTTTATAAAGAGATAATTCATTTATATATTACTGATACATTCTTTTTTAATTATCATTTAAGGAATTGTTTGACTTTGAAAAAAAGATGTAGAGAAATTTCTATTAAAGTCTACGCGTGGATATTTTACACACACCCACAGCGTGCAGGTTTGTTTTTGAACCTTTTCATATTTCATCTGTGCAAAAGGTTTTACATTTTAAAAACAGATAGAAATAAATCAAGAATAACGTATAACACAAATAAATAGAAATCTCTTATTATACAGGTTCAATATGGGGAGCTAAAAACGAAAGCACTCCGTCTGTCCATCAATTGTTGTCCTAGCGCCGAAACTTTTGGGACATCCCAAACCGTTCGGTTTCCTCTTCAAGCCTGAACTTTTATTTCCTGTTTTAAAGTCGAGCTGTAAACAATCTTCTTTAACCTCCTATATTAAATGATATGATCTAAGGCGTGGCTCAATCTGCATCGGATAATAATAATACTAATAATATTAAATATGGCTTACGGTTTGATTTCATTCGTAATACAAAAAAAATTACAATTACAAATCATAGTCACACAGCATGGTCTTTGGATGAGAACTCATATCACACGTTGGATTCATATTTATTTATTGAATTGATCTGAAATCTGATCCCAGGACAGAGTTGAGGTGTTAAGGCCGAACAGTCGCTCGGTGCTGGGATTTTTATTAATGAGTCTTTATTCATCATGTACAGCACAGTGACATTTTTTTTCTTTGCATACCCCAGTATGTCAGGGGTCAGAGCGCAGGGTCAGGCATGATACAGCGCCCCCTGGAGCAGAGAGTGTTTAGGGCCTTGCTCAAGGGCCTAACAGTGGCAGCTCGGCAGCGCTGGGGCTTGAGCTTCTGATCATTAACCCAGAGCCGTAACCGCCACCACCACTGCCCCATTTGAACTTACAACCTTCCTGTCTAACTGCATGAAGTCCATCATTCCAGAAATCAGGCTTCTACGTCCTGCCCCTAGGTGCCTTAGATTTCTCAAAAATCAAGGCAGTTAATGGGTCCGTTTGAACATGAACGCAAGTACGCACAGGGTAAAACGGTTTCTTGTAAGCCTTCCAGTCGACGATTTAGCACAGAAACACTGTGATCGCCTTCTCCTAAAAAGGAAAGGTTTGTTCAACACAATTGTTCTTCGTGTCGCGGAAGTAAAGCTACCCTGCGAAGGCTGAAATCCTGAAACAGAACCCAACAGCAGTGTACAATAAACACGTGAAAAAGTCGCAGTCCGTCATATGAACCACTCGTCATATCTACTGCTACTGCATTTCTGTCTTCAGACATTACTTACACATTAAAAACAATTCTCCGTTCAAAACAACACGGAACAGAGTCTCGGGACAAAGTGAACATCAATCGGTCCATTCAATAGCGTGCAGTTCAGTTCGAAACGTCTTTCTTCTGACAACAATCTCCAACATCAATAAACGTAATCAGACAACGTAATTAGAACGTGATCGTGACCGCGACAACCCTGTGATTGACGTTATGAGATTTGTTGTTCATAAAACTGAACATCCTCTGGGTTATTCCTGATCTACACACCGAGATAAACACGTACATGCTTCAGAGTGTAATAATTCTGTAATAATTTCAGATCGTTATTCCTCCCGTTCTCAGCTTCATGAGACGATGGAGAAACACAGTTGTGCATATTAATACTTCTATTCAAACAGCCTTCAGATAAAACAAAAGACTTCTCATTTTTGGACCAATATCCAGTCTGTATAAAAACAATAAATTAGGACTGCTGTACATTGCAGAAGCAAAAAGGGAAAGAAACCCCACGAAATCCTGATAATAATGGCCTAAATCCAGTAAAGTGTCCTCTTATTGACTGAAAGCAGCAGAGACAGCATCACATAACACTTCGATGAGGGTACAAAAATAGACGAGTAAAAAAAAAAGGAGGAGTTTAAGGATTAATAAATTTGACGTGGAATTATAAATCAGTGAGGAATCATTAGGCTGTTAAACAGCAGTATATGCAATAATTTACTGTTCTTAAGTGCTTCCATCCATTCATCCATCTTTTCAGGGTCGCGGGGAACCTGGAGCCTATCCCAGGGAGCATCGGGCACAAGGCGGGGTACACCCTGGACAGGGTGCCAGTCCATCGCAGGGCACAATCACATAAAGTACTGCCATTTTAGAGATATTATACCTTCAGTTCTCTAAGTGACAAAGTCAAAATTCTACTTTTCCCTCCACCATGTTCTCCAGCATGTGTCACTAATCGTTTTTTGTTGTTGTTTTGTTTTTTTTAAAGAAGAAGAAGAAGAAAACGAGAAAATGGGATTGTCTAAAATATCTGGAAAAATCAGAAAAACGTGTATGCATGCTGAACATGTAACTTATTTCTGATTCATTGCAAAAGCAAATTAAGAAAAAAAAATTGACCTTTGCACATTCTCCTTAATAGAAACGTTGAAAAACAACAACTTACATTCCTAAAAATGTTGAAATATTAACAGTTCTTCAGCTTTGCCTCTTGGGGCACCGTTAAAGGTTTTATGTAGAAACCCTGTTTCCTACCAGAAAAAGTTTCAACTCGTTTTTGACCAACAACAACAACAACAACAACAACAACAAAATAACCCACCCTCAAAGAACCTGTGTATTAATTGTGCATGTGGTACAAATGATATCTGTCTCAAAACCTAGAACCTGCCAGATGTTTACAATTGACCTAAACTGTCTTGGTATTTTGTACCATCTTAGAAAAAAGGGTTCCTGTATAGTTAAAGATTCTTAGCTTCCTAAAAGGATTCTGCTTGGAAACCTATCTGATAGGAAAACACTCTTCTAGGTTCTCAGACAGAACCTTTAAGGTTTCCCCAGAAGGAACAACTGAAGAACCCATAATAAATGATATTAAGAAGAGTGTATAATAAAATGGAGAGATTAATGTGACATGCACCTTTGTAGATGGCCATATAAGATAGAATAGCTATTGCCCATAATATACATCAGCCATATCCTCTCATAATCTCAAAATAAAGACATCTCACCAAGCAAACCTGTACATTTTTAAATGATTGCACTTCCTCCAATGACCAAAAGAGGGCACCAGACCATAATGAACTAATGAATTAATGAGCAACTTCTTCAGGACGTACTTTTCCATCATCCCAGACACTAGTGTTTGTTAGGAGTGTTGTCATTATAAATCATTCTCCATAGTACTCAGCTGACACAGATTGAGAAAATCTAATTAGGGGGCGCTATACACAGCCACAAATCTATGTTACAGCAGCTTGCTAACGAATTGGCTAATTATTTAATGCGTAAATTAAATAAACACACTCAGCTAAAACCTAACTCAGATCGCTAAAACATTACATATAAGCATTACATGGTTATCTTTATGTTTTTAATATTATACTACAGGCGCTGCCGAATTCTCGATTCTGATTGGTCAGGAGGTGTGCATTCATTTTCTATAAAGGCAGCTCTGACAATAGGCTAGGTCTGGCTGCCATGTGCTCTTAGAATACGTCATCATTTCTATGTCAACAACTTACTTGAACCGACTTCAAAAAAAAAAAAAAAAAACACGACAAGAATTCTAGTTTTAAAAAATAACTACAGCGTAAATCCTTAATGATGTTCTAAGGATGTTCCAATGACAATCCACGATGTCGATATGGCAGATGCGAAGTGTAATATTAGTTATTATGACTGTTGACCAACATCACTGAAGGAAATTTTCCAAATGTGTCGTCTTGTTTCGACGGTCTCTGTGCTTTTACTGTACACTGTAAAAGACCACATGCTAGCTTGCTATATCGTTAGTTTCGGTCATTTAACTAGCTTATGCTTGACATCCATGTGTCCAGTTGCCTAGCAACAGCATCGTTAAACCTTTTATCTACTCAGCGGGTTCCAACGTCACAAGCTTCATGGAAGTACCCTGTTCTGGAGTGAGTTCCTGTTGAAACAAGTCAAACGTCAGTTCAAGTCAAAAGGAGAAGTCAAACAGTGTGTATTAAAACAGCATGAAGTACAACACCTGTGCAATTCACACACATACACATACACACACACACACACACACGTGTGAGTGTTTTCTATATTGTATTTTTTTATGTAAGTCACCATGGTTCATGCTTCAGGCTTTCTTGGCGGCACTGCGCTGCTTCTGTTTGCGAAGGTGAGCCTCGATCTCGTGCCGGAAGAGCAGCATTCCCAGCTGCCCATGCGACGCCTCGTTCATGGCTTTGCTCTGCATGCACATCTTGTACTGCTCAGGCGGGAGCTCGTCCGCACAGTGCTTCTCGTGCCACAGGTGGAAAAGGCCGCGAGATGGAGCGCGGATCACTAGCAGGTTACTATGCAGGTACTTCCTGTAGAGGTGCACATCCTCACCGCCCCACCCTTTAATGTCCACATCAAATCCACCTGTGGACACAGGATAGAGAATATTATAATCAGCAAACAGGATGTGTGTGTGTGTGTGTGCAGACGTAGTACTGTTTTGTTTGGACGTAAACCAATTTTTTTCCTGTTTCCAGTTGTTTTCGTGAGGCAGAAATGGACGCGCCTGCTCTGACGTGGGTGTGACGTTCTAAATCTGGTATTTTCAAATTCACTTCAGTCCAAAATTGTGCTTACATTACTGCATATCAAGAGCCATTTTTAGCGAAGACACATGCTATTTTCCAAATGGACTTGAAGCAAAGCCTTAAAAGTCCTGCCCCATTTCCTAAAAACTGGTCTGATGATATCTGTGTCACTAAAGTACAATTTAAATAACCCAATTCACGCAAATGATTAAATAGCTACAACTGACTGAATTTTTTTATCCATAACAAAAAAAACCCTCGAAAACAGCTCGTTACTAGACATGAATCCGACATTCAGTAAATGGGACTTAATACGATTAACAAATTGATTTCTAACATACAGACCAGGTATAAAAACCTTTTTAAATCCAATCAGACGAGCTGATCTGACCGGATATCTCAGTAGCAGAGCCTATCCTTCATCGTGTATTCTCAAGCTGCAGAATGATGATTTTAATCCAGCACACACTAGATTAAAAGGAGGCGCGTGTGTGTGTCGTGTTCAGTCTCATACTCGCCTATGTTGATGAAGTCGGATCTGTACTGACAGGTCATGCCGAAACCAAAGTCCCGCCAGAAGCCTGTGTCTTTCTTAATCACCTGCACAGGAAACATCACGCACACACTGACATCCTCGTCCTGTGTGTCTCAACATGGTCTAATGCTACACACACTTCCTCTGAAGTCCACATTTACAGACTAACGTGATTATAGCTCTTTATAAATGTGTAACAATTAACTCTAATAATGCCTTATAAAGACAGACAGGTATATAAACATACAGGTGAAAGGACAGAAGAATAGACAAAGACCTACAGACAGATAGCTGTCTGACAGACAGACGGAGAGATATAAATACATAGACAGATCCTTTCGAAATTCTGTTAGAGAAAGGATCTTGTTCCAGCAGCGAAAGAAAGTGTGCAACCTTCTATCAGCTATCAATCTCGAACAGTCCAGCTCGGGTAAAAACGAGCAAGCGTGTTGATTAAACCGAGGTTCATTACCAGTTGTTGCTCCACGGGCGGGACGTGATCGCTGCCTCCGTAAATCACCGCGGGATTGTACTGGCTGAAGAGAATCGGATAAAACACTTTCTTTCCTGAAAGAGACAGACACATGGATTTGAAAATCCATATTCTCTTCCTCTCGGTCAGAATCGATATAAACAATCCAGATGTGAATGGAGCCCCAGAGTCCCTTCGTAAACTCAGGATATCAGGCAGGAGTGGAAATGTGTGAGAGAGAATACTATATATATATACATACACAACACAGCATATATATCGTTATGATCACTTCAGCTTTGTTTACCTGAACAGAACGGTTACGTAGACAGATTTCTATCAACAGCTAAAGTTCATGCATTAAAAACATTGTGAACACCGGCATCCTGTCTGCAAAAGCTAAGCTTTCTACAGCAAGGGCTATATTAATCTAACAAAACAAAAACATAACGTGTAAGCTCCAGGGAACCTGCTTCGATTCTACCTTTTAACATGACGCTACCGCCACCATGCTTCGCTGCGGGGATGGTGCGCTCAGGTTGTATAAAGGACTAACAAATTGCTTCTCCCTGCTACTCTTTTTTTTGTGTGTGTGTGTGTGTGTGTTCTTCCCCATACTCCCGTACTGACCTGGCTGTGTGTTCAGGCGACAGCTGTTGAGAAAGTCAGCAGTGAAGACGATGTCGACGTCACAGAAGAACAGCAGAACGTTTCCTCCTTTCCATGCTCGGGCGCCCACGTCCAGACCTCGGCCTCGGGAAAACTCCTCGTTCAGGTGGATCATCGTGAAGTTACGGAAATGCAGCTCCCTGAGTCCAAAAAAAAAAAAAAGGATAAAGAAAAGTGCTTTTCACTACATATAAACGTCACAGTATATAATCGTTCATATAATCATCACAATTTACGGCATACAACAGGTCTCAGATTAGCATTATTATTTATTTTTTTCAGTGAGACTGGAACGAATTCAGAGAGTGAGCTCTCTCGCGTTCTCAGAGGGGCTGTGATCAAATACCAAAGCATCCTGATCAACATTTTCATATCTAAATATAAAATAGAATCATTTCTCCACTGAGAGGCCACACGTCCTTCACTGGGACTGACAGGCACAGAGGCCACACCTCCTTTATTGAGACTCCTTCATTAGAGCGGAAATCTGGCGAAAATATTACGAGTGGCAGTTAAGCAGCTCATGCGGAGTATAATAATAATCCTGATTACCGACGTGCACAGTTTTCTTATTAACTAATTCAGCTCATGCCGAGATATGCAAACGGTCCAAGCCAATAATTTAGCTCCTGGTTTTACAGGTCCACTTCACAGATCGGGCATGTCTCCGTTCAAGCACTCCGTGCTCCATTTTTCCCAGATTCAATTTGTTAGCACATAAGCGCAGAGTTTTCTTTTCCTTTTCAAATTCCTTTAGAAAACCACTAATTCTGTGCAATGAGCCAATAACAATGTAGACAAGGCAGTAATCAGGGCCATTAGAACAACGCCTGGCAGATTTACAACGTGTGTGTGTGTGTGTCTGTGTGTATATATGGTTCAACTCCGGCTAAAGCAGACTGCAAATATTTCCTTTTGCGATACCGGTTTGTTTTTGAGAGCAGGGGACTGTCTAGAAAGACTCCTTTTTCCTCCACTTCAGTTTGTTCACCATTTTTTCCCACTATACAGAAGCTCTGGGCCAGTTTGTTTCTACATATATATATATATATATATATATATATATATATATATATATATATATATATATATATATATATATACACACACACTGACACACACGCAGAACTGTCTCCATCTCCTTGTGGCCCTCTGTGCATGTCCGTCCCAGTGAAGGAGGTATTGACTATTAATCACTCATAGTCAATACTCTCAAGCAAAAGCCAACACAAACATTTTGCACATTTAAAATGAAATGTCTGTAGAATTTTAAAGAGACAGTAACACAATTTTGGGTCACAGGAAGAAAAGGTGTAACTTAATACTCAACAACATACTCTATGTAAATTAATAATACAGTTCCACAGCTCAGTATTTTGTTATTTTTTATGATTAACTGAAGACCCAAAAGGTTTCTATACATTTCTCCGTCAAAAAACCACCCCCAGGTCTTCAATAATGTTTCTCCTCACTTGCTGATTTAGAACACTGTGGGACTTAACGTGAGCTTCACCGTGTGAATGGGAACAGCCATCTTGGACAACCGCAATGACTTTTTCTTTGGAAAGCCGGTGTGTGAAAGTGATGAAAATGATGTTAAATGATTTGGCCGAGCGAGACTTCGATTAGATGGTGGCAACATTATTCCAAAGCAGAAACTATTAGACACCAAACACTGTTATACTCCAGAACTCCAGAGATCTGAGCCTCTCACTTCCAACATATTACACTATTTCCTTCATTTACTGGTTGATATCAGTTAAAGTACACATACAGTGCATGAGTTTGAATAGAAAATACCTATTTGATCTACTGTACTATACTATAGCTATTTAATCTACAATAGTATAGTATATTATAGTATTTTATTGACTATACCATAAAATACTACATAGTTCATTATACTATATAGTACATGCATGGTATACATACTATACTATGCCTATTTTATTCACTATACTAGACTATACTTCACCATACTATACTATGTCTTAGCTTTGGAGTGTGATAGGATGAAACTAAATGCACTACTGTGTTAATCTCGGCCACCCTGACGCACAGTGCGAATCCGGTGAAGATCTCATAACGTCAAATTTTTCGGCACAAAAAAAAATTGTAAGGGGTTATTAGTCTTTGTGCTTTTTTTTGAGCAAGAAATTGAACATTCTCCAATTTTCACCATGAATTAGGACGGTCAAGACTAACACAGCAGGGCACTTTGTTTCATCCTGTCATGCTCCACAACTGATATTTCACTGATATGAATGCCTATTTCATCTACTGTACTGTACTCTATTATAGATATTTATCCACTATTCTATAGTATATTGTACCCATTTTATCTACTACACCTATTTAATTCACTATACCATGCTAAATTACACTATCCGATCCTGTACTGTGCTATGCGATGCGATGCTATGCTGTACTGTACTATAATATACTATACTATTCTATACTATATCTTAACTTTAGAAGGTGATAGGACAAAGCTGCCATGAAGTCTTGCCTGCCTTAACGCAAGAGTGCACTTAGTTTCATGTCATGCTCTAAGTATATTGTAAATATTTTTCTACTATACTACAGAATATCGTACCGATTATATCTACTTCACCATACTATACATATTTAATTCTCTATCCTACCCTATACTGCACTATGCTATACTATACTATATGATATGATACTTACTATAACTTAACTTTAGAAGGTGTTAGCATAAAACTAACCACTATGTTAGTCTTGACTGCCCAAACGCACAGTACGAATTTTTATGAATATCTGAGAATATAAAATGGGTTGGGGTTTTTTTTGAGCAAAATATGGTAAGGGTTTGTGTTTTTTGGGGGCAAAAAACAAAACAAAAAACATTTGTAGATTTTCAACAACTCCGGACCTTGCGTTAGGACGGTCGAGGCTAACCCAGGAGCGCACTTAGTTTCAACATGTCATGCTCCAGAACCGCTATCTGAGCAACTCGTTTCCATTATATTACACTCAGTAAAATATACAGGTTTGGTAGGCAGAGATGTAAAACCTTTACAGGTCAATATCAGTTAATGGCAGTAAATAACTAAACTACAGTTATTTTTTTTATCTTCTATACTATGGTACATTCTATCATATGTATTTTGTCTGCTAGAACATACTACACTACACTGTATCTATTACTATCTATAGAGCTATACTACCTATTACTGTACCTATAGAACCACAATACACTGTATCTATGATATTCCTTATACTATGTTATACTACAGTACACCATCCTATACTGTACAGTTCTATACTGTACTACACTATACTATAACATGTCTCACTCTTTCTCTTGGGGCACAAACTATTCGCATGCCATTCAAGACTAACACAACGGTGCACTTTGTTTGGTCTTGTAACTCTCCAGAACTGAGATCTTTTATATTACGCTCAATAAAATATACAGGTTTAGGACACACAAATGCAAACATTTCGTGGTCGATATCAGTTAACGTGCATAGTATAGTATAGTGCTCGAGTTTGAATGCAAATATTCCTATTTAATCTAGTGTAGTATAATATAGCTATTTAATATAATATACAACTGTACCTGTATGTTACACTGTACCTATATTATCTATAATACTATACACTGTGTAGTACACAGTTTACGCTCGCTATTTTATTAACTACCCTGTACTGTACTATGCTATCCCTTACTATCCCACACTATACTATAATATGCTGTGCTATGCTATACCTCAACCGCGAATTTGGTGAGGATCAGAGAGTGTCAGATTTTTCACCCAAATTATGGTAAGGGTAATAAAACCTTTGAGTTTTTTTTTTGTGGGGTTAAATTTATTTGAACTATACTGTGCTGTGCTGCACCACACTACACTACACTACACCAGACTTCGCCGTTGTGTTGTTGTTTTTTGTCAAAAAGTTTAACATTCTAAGATTTTTAGCAAATTTACACCATAAGTAACGATGTTGAAGGCTAACACAGGAGTGCACTTACACATACTATGGTAAATGTGCACTTATATAGCGCTTTTTTCCAAAGCGCTTCACACTGTGTCTCGTTCACCCATTCACACACACACACCAGTGGTAGCAGAGCTGCCACGCAAGGCGCTAACTTGCCATCGGGAGAAACTTGGGGTTCAGTGTCTTACCCAAGGAACCTCCAACCCTACGATTAGTGGACAACCCGCTCTACCACCAGAGTCCCAGCCGTACTATATATATATTTCATATATATGTAGTGCAATATCTCAAATTTAGAAGGTGATAGGACAAAACTAAATGCACATGGTGTGAATTTAGTGAAGATCAGAGAACTTCAGATTTTTCACCCAAAAAATGGTAAGAGGTGAATAAGTTAAGGGTTTTTTTTTTTTTTTTGTGCAATTTTTTTTTAACATTCTCAGAGTTTCCCAAAATTCACACAAGAAGAATACAGTAAGTGCACTTAGTTTCCTCTTATCATGCTCGTTTACAGATATTTAGAGTAAAAGTAACTCGGCAAGCAGAAAACAAATAAGAACAGCTATTTTGCTGTGCATTAATATTCTGGCTGAATTAGCTGCAGCGTGCGTGTGCCGTCTCGTCTCCATCTCAAATGAACACAAATTATTCATGGATATCGAGTCGCAGATGTGTGTTCAGCTCGCTTTAAACTGGAGACCAAAAGTTTCCTCTGAACAGACTGAAGATCAGACAGAATACAATATAAAGGCTTCAGAAGTGAGGGGGGGTGGTTAAACAGAGTGTGTGTGTGTGTGTGTGTGAGAGTGAGTGTGCTATAACTTAATCATGGACCGGAGTGTGTTTGGCTTTCGGAATGATGTCTGATGTGCGTGTACGCGTGTGCGTGAATCGAGCTGGCGGTCACATACTGACTAGCAAACTAAGTTTTGCCAGTTAAAATCAACAAACACACACATTAGCTGGATTGCTTTTTCAGCACTTACGAGTCTGCCTATATTGTAATGTGTTTGTACTTGTTTATACAAGGATGTCAAGGGTGCTATTCCGACATTCACAGGACGGTTATCTGAAAATGCATCATAACTTGTTGCTAACACAACACTGTTAGCTTAGCTTTAAGGTCCTTATATAATGAACAGTAAGGTTTTATCAATGAAACTTTGCTGTCATGTTGTTTAATGAGAATCAATTATAAAGTAATTAGTACGAACGAGTTAGAATTCTCTTCCTATGATGGCACAGGAGCAGCAGTTCGAAGAAAACAAAAGGCACCCTAAAAGGTTCTATGTACAGTGCTGGGAAAAAGTCCTGATTTCTGGTGTTTTTGTGAAGATCTCATACTAAATCGTTTCAGAATCTGAGATAAATCAAAGGCAATCTGAGTCAACACAAAATACAGTTTTTCAATGATCATGTTATTTATTGAAGCAAAACAGTTATCCAATACCAACTGGACCTGTGTGAAAATGTATTTGCCCCCGTAGTTACTAATTCCCCAAATCTATGAAACTGAATTCATAACGGGGATCAGCTGGACTAGACACAACCAGACCTGATTACTGCAAACCCTGTTCAATCACATCAACACTTAAATAGAACTTTTTCAACAGCATGAAGTTGGTTAAAAGGTCTTAACACACTATGCCAAAGTTGAAAGAAATTCCAAAAATGATGAGGAAGAAGGTGATTGAAAAATATCAGTCTGGGAAGGGTTACAAAGCTATTTCAAAGGATCTGGGACTCCAAAGAACCACAGTGAGAGCCGTTATCTCCAAATGGAGAAACTCAGTAGTGAACCTTCTCAGAAGTGGCCGACCTGCCGAAATTCGTCCAAGAGCACAGTGACGACTCGATGAAGTCACATAAGAGCCAAGGACAACATCAAAGGAACTATAGACCTCTATTGGGTCGATACAGGTCACTTTTCATGACTCCACTATCAGAAAGACACTGGGCAAAAATGGTGTCCATGGAAGGGTGGCGAGGTGAAAACCACTGCTAACCCAGAAGAACATTAAGGCCCGTCTGAATTTTGCCAAAGCACCCCTTGATCAAACCTTTTGGGAGAACGTTCTGTGGATTGATGAGTTGAAAGTGGAACTGTTTGGAAGACAGAGAGATACAGAGTCAGAAAGAGAGAGTCAGAACGAGAGAGTCAGAAAGAGAGAGACAAAGAGAGAGACAGAAAGAGAGAGTCAGAACGAGAGAGACAGAAAGAGAGAGTCAGAACGAGAGAGACAGAACGAGAGAGACAGAACGAGAGTCAGAAAGAGAGAGACAGAAAGAGAGAGACAGAAAGAGTCAGAAAGAGAGTCAGAACAAGTGAGACAGAGAGACAGAAAGAAAGAGACAGAATGAGAGAGTCAGAACGAGAGAGTCAGAAAGAGACAGAACGAGAGAGACAGAAAGAGAGAGACAGAACGAGAGATTCAGAACGAGAGTCAGAAAGAGAGAGACAGAAAGACAGACAGAAAGAGAGAGTCAGAATGAGAGAGACCGAAAAACAGAGACCGAAAAACAGAGACAGAAAGACACAGACAGAAAGAGAGAGTCAGAACGAGAGAGACAGAAAGACAGAGACAGAAAGAGAGAGTCAGAACGAGAGAGACAGAAAGAGAGTCAGAATGAGAGAGTCAGAACGAGAGAGACAGAATGAGAGAGACAGAATGAGAGAGCCAGAAAGAGAGAGACAGAATGAGAGAGACAGAAAGAGAGACATGAGAAGCATGAGGAGACTGAGAGGTATGTAGAGTTCATCTGGCGAGGGACACCATCATTTTGTTTGAGGTCAAAGATCACAGCAGCACCAGTCTAACGTTGTGAGATCTCCACCCGAAACTCAGCCCTGCAATCATCTACCACTCACACAAAAAGGACCGTGTGTGTGTGTGTGTGTGTGTGTGTGTGCGCTCTGTGGAAAAAAGGAACAGTTCACTCAGATGACTATTTAGCTTTGCTTCCTGATCCATTTGATGGTGTGTATCAGTTTCAGCACAACACACACATACACACACATACACACACATACACACACACACAGGTATGAACTGTACCTGGACGTGTTTTCCAGAATCCCTTTGACTTCGTTCATCTGGTCTTGGCCAAAGTAGACAACGGTGAGGTGCACTCGTCCATCCTGCTTTATACACACCTCCCTGAGACAAAGATACACACACACACACACACACACACACACACACAAACAGTGGTGTGAAATTCCAGCAATTGAACACAGACACATTCTGATAGTCAGACGCCAAATGCTCCAAGTTTTTGCTGACTTTGCTTCTTCTTTTTTTTTGCTTTTTATCTTCCTAGACATGTGAAAAATGCCAAAAACTCAAACAAGCTCAACTCTAGAGACGCTCACGTTTGGGGGAAACAACAAACATCAGCACTGGGGAGTGTAATTTATGCATTTATGCATTTATCTCTTTCAGCCCTGAACACTCGAGTGCTATCTGCCCTCTTCCACATACAATGTAACTCATTTAAAGGTAAGAAGCTTTACTTGGTTTATTTCTGATGCAGTGTGCAGTCATGATGATCTGACGTCACTCCGTAAACGGGGAAGGAACTCAGATTTGAGAAGAATACCCCAAGTTGACTTCTCACCTGATGTCACGAAACACATGGTCCTCATTTACTCTGTCGAGAACGCAGGGTCCACTACGTTTTGCAAAAATACTAACAGCGCCATCTATAGCAAAAAGTCCAAACAATTATTATTATTATTATTATTATTATAATTATTTTTAATATCCTTTATTTAAAAGAACCATTGTTTGCACTATTTACTATACCTGGTTCTATTAGTATTTTTGCACATCTACATTTTCCAAATGCCATTCTAATCAATAAAAAACGCTGAAAAAAAAACATACGCTTAATACGAATTCTAATCGAGAATTGTTCATTAAGTTGAAAGAAATCGAGATAATTCTTTTTTTTTTGCAGTATCACCCAGCCCTAATTGTAATGCCATCCCTCTTACTCAGACTCCTGGCCACGGATGGCTGTCCGCTGTCTATCAATCCATCATCTGGATTGGACTCATGATCTCCTGATGATAGGGGAACGCTTTTCTGTGCTTACTGAGGTCAAGGTTTAACTGCAGGCAAAGCAGTGGTGGCTTAGTGGTTAGACTCTGGGTTACTGATCAGAACATCGGGGGTTCAAGCTGCCACTGTTGGGCCCTTGAGCATGGCCCTTATCCCTCTCTCTTCCAGGGGGCGCTGTATCATGGCTGACCCTGTGCTCTGATCCCAACTTCCTGACAGGCTGGTGTATGTGAAGAAAACAATTTCACTGTTCTCTACTGTATATTTGACTTATTATCATTATTATTTCACTGCATTAATAATTATGTCAGTGTTGAGTATAAAGGTCCTGCTAAGTATACTGTCCTGCTAAGAAGGACAGTAAGACAAACATCCCTCCGTCGATTTCTTTTATATTTAGTCATTTAGCAGGCGCTTTTATTTATATCCCTTAGGGTTAAAGGTCGTGCTCCAAGACACAACAGTGGCAGCTCGGCAGTACTGCAACTGAAACCTTCTGATTTAAACCTTACGCACTGAGCCCTTAGTGCCACTAAACACAAAAAATAACAAAAAAATTTCCCTACTCTTCTTTTCTATCCTCCCCTCAAAAACGTGCATGACGTGTGAGTTTAGCTCGTGCGTGTTACTAAGAGTCGAGAGCACATCGAATACTTAAAACTATACATTTTTTAGTCTTAGTTATTCACTCATTTCTTATGTTTGCCTGGGGTTTTTTTTTTCCTTTTCATTTTACTGTGTCTATTTGCACGTCTTACTGAAGCTACTTGAAGACAGTTGTGCTCGTTGAGGTGTCTTAGAAATAATACTGGACCAGGTGTCCAGTAAAGCAAGTGGAATGCAATATAGAAATAAAATAAAAAAACACATTGTCGACGTATGAGAAAACGTCGACTGCAGCTTTTTGCAAAGTGAAAGCAACAAATCGTGCTATTAATGATTAGACGGTGATCTCACAGGAAGCTCATCGATGGGTTGAAATACAGCCAACAGTTCAATTTACACTCAAATGTAGTGTTCAACCTTTAAATGGGAAGAAATGCATAATTAAAGAGAAAGCAGTATTGAGTCTGAGAGGCTTTAAATGCTTCCCGATTCCAGTTTCCATCAGGTAATGTATAAAAGAACCCTCCCTATGCTGTGTGCACCCTTCAGTGACCTACATTCCTTTTCATAATCTCGTAAAGCCACTGGCCTCTGAGACAGAACTGCTATTATCCTACTGTTGCTATTCCTATAATGTTGCTGTTCGCCAATGTTGCTATTAGCCACGAGTGCTTTTATCCCAGTTCTGAAACTGGAGTTTTCAAGTCATTTATATATCAAATGTTAATTTTCCAGTGTCGCTATTACAATGCTAGCTACTTAGCACTTCCTGTAGCTAATATTTTATATATTATATATTATATATATATATTAGATACTTTGGAATCCATTTGAGATGATTTAAAAGTTATTAAAGTGGAACAGACCTGCTGAAAATGGAGGAAAGTTCTCAGATGGTTTCCATCGTGTAATGGTAATTGGTTTAACGGTTTCCATTTCATTCCTGACGATTTCCATAATTGAGCTTCTTTCATGGGTGGATGGTTACCATAAGATTAAACTATATAAAAATCATCGGAAACCATTAGAAACAACATATATCCATTTAATAAGGAATAAAACACAACAGGGTGTGATGTTAGAGGAAAATAATCCACAACAGGGTAATGTGATGATTTTTTTTCCATTCATAGGTACATATATGTTATAAAATGCCCTTGAGACAAGTTATCACTTATGTTATAGCAGCTATAAACAGTTATTCCCTCACCAGCCTCTCTCTTAAAGTTAATAAGACAAAAATATGCAGCTTCTCGTGTTACCAAGAAACCGGAAAGCGCAAAACCTTCAGTCCCGAAGACGTTCTCATGTCAGAAAAACTCACTCTTACAAAGCGCTGACACTGAAGACTCCTTCCATGAATGTTACAAAAACATCCTAACAGAAAACTTCAGCATAACAACGATAATGAGTTTCAGTTTATTACAGATCACATATTCTTAATGTTTATCATTAGACTTTGATTATATAGCTCATCCACCATACGAGATCCTGTTAATGAGCCGTTACTATAGAAACGATAACATGTTAAAATGAATGCTCTAATATAAACTTATCATCTGAATTACAGCTGGAACTGCTGTCAGAGCTGCTCTTATAGAAAATGAATCAACATTACGGACCACCAGAAACAACATTACAGACCACCAGAAACAACATTACAGACCACCAGAAACAGAAATCTCAAACGGTTTCTAATTACTTTTAGCAGGAAGTATTAAGGCGAAACGCTGTGGATAGACTGCGACGTGAGGTTACTCAAGATACTCAAGGGGCTTAATAAAACATTTGGAGTCTTGTTAGAGGGCTGCGATATGAGAGTTGAAAATAGAAGCAGTTCCAGAAAGTACTCGTGATCCTTCTGGCCATTTTCCCTTCCTGACTCACGTTCATTACCACTACGTTACTCAAATGTCAATTTTATCTTTACTTTTACTCAAATTCCTCTTTGGTTAGAGATTGAGATAGCCTCGCCCCTCCAGGGTTGAGGTTTCGAATTCCTTTGCTTTCACACTATACATTGTTATCCAGATGAGGATGGGTTCCTCTCAAGGTTTCTTCTTCATATCATGTTAGGGCGTTTTTCCTCGCCACCGTCACCACAGGCTTGCTCAATAGGGATAAATTCACACACTTAAAATCTGTATCCTGTGTTTACATGTTTCTCTAAAGCTGCTTTGAGACAACGTCCATTGTAAGAAGCGCTATACGAATACAATTGAATGAAATTGAATCCCGCCTCTGCCCTGTATGTGGAGCTTGCATGTTCTCCCTGTGCTTCGGGGTTTCCTCCAAGTACTCCAGTTTCCTCCCCCAGTCCAAAGACATGAATTGTAAGCTGATTGGCATTTCCGAAAGTGTCTGTAGTGTGTGAATGTGTATGTGATTATGCCCTGTGATCAGTTTAAACTGCGTCCTTGTGTCCCCAGCCTTGTGCCCAGGGTTCCCTGGGTTAGACACCAGGCTCCCCGTGACCCTGTGTATGATAAGCAGTATTGAAATTGGATGGACAGATATTTTATTATTATTTTATTTTATCATTTAAGTCAAGTCTAGTCTGTCTGCTCTCTGAGGTAAAATAAATAACTTCTCTAAGCCATACTGCAGACTTTTTGTTTTACGATGATTTACTACAGGTAAAACATTTCAAGCAATTCTACCAAGAATAAGATGAATTAATTTTAGAGTCCAATTACTCTACACTCTACAGAATTTATTTACTCTCCAAACTAAGCAACAACTCTCCCAGCTTCCTCTTATTCACCTCTTTTCATTTCCTCTTTCTCATTTGACTTCCTTATAGTTAAGTCCATGTTGACAGTACCACAAGTACATTTACTGAAAGTCACACTCATGGTAATAAAACACGTCCTCTTTAGGAGGAGGATCGTGAGAGGTTTTAGAGAGATTCCACCATTTTTTTAAATGTTATATTTCCGTGGATTTCAAAGATCAGCTTTCCCTTAATTAAAAAAAACTTTTTAGGACACGATGTTATATAGAAAATAATCAGCTCTGGTATAGTAACAGTAACTCCGCCTTGCAAAGTGCCAGATCACACCATGCCATTGTTGATTATTTTCCTATAACAGCACAACCTGCCATATTACGCAGCTCTAAATTATACGATCAACTTCTGCTAGGATAACTTTCCATCCTGATTCCTGTTTTCAAACACAATGATTTTAAACTGGACAGCTGAATTATCTGATTATGTAAAATATTACGACGCTTCTTATAGTGGATTTGCTAAGCCTTCAGAAGGAGCAGATCTCAGCACACATCTAGAAAATGTTTTTTGCTCATAAGAACTATAGTACATGTATAGTCTCAACCTGTTCATGACGTAGGTGTGTCCAGAGGATGTGTTTTTACCTGAAGGTGTGCATGAATTGTTTGAATTTGTCGGCTCTCTGTGAAAGCGGTACGATGATGTTGATGACCGTGTGAGACGTCGCCACATGTTCGTTCGACACCTTCATCAACGGACCAAAGGGACGGAACAGGACGAGACGCCTGAATTCGTTCTTCCTATCTCCACGGAACGTCAGCTCGTACAGCGTTCCTTTATCCTTCTCCGTTCTAGCTAAACCTACAGAGAGAGAGAGAGAGAGAGAGAGAGATAGAGAGAGAGAGAGAGAGAAAAAAAACACAGAACTATTACTTCTCAGTCAGATATATATATATTAACACAAGCACAAAATTAAGATAGTTGTTCATGCTGCTTTGATATCCAATCAACACCTGTCCTCTCAGTCTCTTTAAATAACAAGTGTACATCTTACTCACATGCACAAATGTGAAAGAGGATGATGGCAGGATGATGGATATATAATGACATGGAGCTGGTGGGTATCTGTTCTGTGAGAAGAATGACTAAAATAGACTTCAGAAATATTTTAGTTGTTAACGGCACACGGACCACCAACGTCTTTTCACCTCGCACCGCTCAAATCGTTCTACGCTGGCCGTTAGTGGGCGTTCTTATCTTTAGTTTCTGTCAGTTGCCAAGGATTCACAAGCTAGCTACAGAACATACACATCATCATCCATTCGATCACAAATCAAATGTCCTCTCACTAAAAATACAAATCCTGGAGTTATGCTTGTGTAAAAACTGCATCTCTGCAGTACATCATGATCGTGTCAGAATGAGCCAAAAACAATGTTTTGTTTAAAATGTTTCATGTACCCCAAAAGAACCACAAAAACACCAGCTTACAATGAAAACGATTCACTTCCGGCCACTTTGTCACGCCACATTGCTGCTGATTTGAACAGAGGCTTACTGAGATAACAGACTTGAAAGAAAGAGCTGTCGGTAAAGGTAAAGATGTAACTTTCAGTTTTCTGGCATGGGAAAGCCTTCAGGACAGAGGCGTTTTTGCTTTATGGTACCTTGGCAACATGTCTATCTACATTGTGTTTTTTTTTTGTTTTGTTTTATTAGTTTCAAAAGACAGATAAAAAGATAAAAAGAGAGGCTGAACAGCTAGATAGTGATCGATGATGTATGACGTTAGCTAACCAAATGTTTAACTATTACGAAAGCCCTGAACTCAAAGGTTTTTTTTTTTCCAATTGTCATTATTTTGACTTAGTGTCTTGTTATTTTGACTTACTAACAAATTAGCAAGTCAAAATAATGACTCAGTCAAAACAACAAGACACTCCGTCAGAATAACGACTTAGAAAAAAAAAAAAACAAGATACTACAGTCATGGGCGAAATTATTGGCACCCCTGGAACTTTTCCAGAAAATGCACCATTTCTCCCAGAAAAGTGTTGCAATGAACAGCACAAAAAAAGCAGAAGAAAAAAAGCAAATTTGACATTATTTTACACAAAACTCCCAAAATGGACTGGACAAAATCATTGGCACCCTATTAAAACTCTGGGTAAATAATTTCATTTCAAGCATGTGATGTTCATTTAAACTCACCTGTGGCAAGTAACAGGTGCTGGCAATATAGAAATCAAAACTGAAGCCAGTTAGAGTGTATAAAAGTTGGCTCAACCTTTGTGTTGTGTGCCTGTGTGTGCCACACCAAGCATGGAGAAGAGAAAGAAGAGCCGAGAATTGTCTGAGGATTTAAGAAGCAAAATTGTGGAAAAATATCAACAATCTCAAGGTTACAAGTCAATCTCCAGAGATCTTATAGTTCATTTGTCCACTGTGTGCAATATAATCAAGAAGTTTATAACCCATGGAACTGTGGCAAATCTCCCTGGACATGGACAGAAGAGAAAAATTGATGAAAGAATGCAACGCAGGATAGTTTGAATGGTGGATAAACAACCTCAGTCAACTTCCACGCAAATTCAGGCTGTCCTGCAGACTCAGGGTGCATCAGTGTCAGCTCGAACCATACGTCGTCATCTGAATGAGAAGAAGCGCTATGGCAGGAGACCGAGGAGAACCCCACTTCTGACACAGAGGTATAAAAAAGCCATACTGCAGTTTACAAGTACCTGAGTAAGCCTCAAACCTTCTGGGAGAACGTTTTGTGGACAGATGAGACTAAGGTAGAGCTTTTTGGCATTCTACTGTTTACAGAAAACAGAAAGAGGCCTACAAAGAAAAGAACACAGTACCTACAGTCAAACATGGTGGAGGTTCAAGGATGTTTTGGGGTTGTTTTTGATGCCTCTGGCACTGGGTGCATTGACTGTGTGCAAGGAATCATGAAATCTGGAGACTATCAAAAGATTTTGGCCCATAATGAAGGGCCTAGTGTCAGAAAGCTGGGTCTGCGTCAGAGGTCATGGGAGTTTCAGCAGGACAATGACCCGAAACATACCTCAAAAAGCACCCAGAAATGGTTGGAGACAAAGCGCTGGAGAATTCTGAAGTGGCCATCAATGAGTCCGGATCTAACTCCCATAGAACACCTATGGAGAGATCTCAAAATTGCTGTTGCTAGAAGGCACCCTTCAAATCTGAGAGACCTGGAGCAGTTTTCAAAAGAAGAGTGGTCCAAAATTCCAGTTGAGAGGTGTAGGAAGCTTGTTGATGGTTATAGGAAGCGATTGGTTTCAGTTATTTTCTCGAAAGGGTGTGCAACCAAATATTAAGTTGAGGGTGCCAACAATTTTGTCCGACCTAATTTTTGAGTTTTGTGTAAAATGATGTCAAATTTGCCTTTTTTCTTCTACTTTTTTTGTGCTGTTCCAATGCACTTAAAGGTAATAAACATGTGTATACCAAAACATTTGTCATTGCAACGCTTTTCTTGGAGAAATGGTGCATTTTCTGGAAATGTTCCAGAGGTGCCAATAATTTTGTCCATGGATGTATGTCAAAATAACTTAGTAAGTCAAAATAACAGGATACTGAGACAAAATAATGACTTGATAAGTCAAAATAACAAGATACTAAGACAAAATAACAAGATACTGAGACAAAAGTCAAAATAACAAGATACTAAGACAAAATAACAAGATACTGAGACAAAAGTCAAAATAACAAGATACTGAGACAAAATAATGACTTGATAAGTCAAAATAACTAGACACTAATTCAAAAGAACAAGATAGTGAGACAAAATAATGACTAACCAAGTCAAAATTACTTACTACAAAACAAGATACTATTACAAAACAATGACTTAGTAAGTCAAAATAACAAAATACAAAATCAAATGAATGACAAAGCAATTGAAAAAATATTGTTGCACCTTGCAGTTCAGAGCTTCTGTAAGACATTAAGCTTGCACTGTGATACGAAGCCATTCCTAGTTAAATGTGTTATTTTTTAGTTTTTTTTTTTTAAATATCCAAGCTGAAAAACTAGAAAACAACTGATGAACAATGAATCTTCAACACGATGCTGCCCAGTGAGAAGAAATAAAAGTAAACATTTTAATTTTTTATTTCAAAAAAATTAGACTCATGGTAATATTGTAAACAATGACCAACACTTAATCAATCATTCCTCACCATATACATCACTCTCTCTGGCTTCATCTCAACATAGTTGAGTTGAGAAACAGCTGGAAAACTGTCACGCATCGGACCATGATAAACATGATTTCTTTTATTAAACCCTTAAATCCATCAACACCAGTGTCGTTTTCTCACAGCCACACAACAAAAGCATTTTAATGGATTTGTGCTGAATGGCATCAAAGGTTCTATTGTTCAGACTGGAAATCAGAGTCACATTGCAGAGACTCACTGACTCTTGGCTCAAGGAGGAAACTCAGTTCACACAAACGTTTGCACGAAAGACTTGTCTAAATTACATTTCACTTTGCCACACCTGTTGGTAACATTCTGTAGATGTCTTGGGCCAAGAAGGAAGAAAGACTCGATCAGAACCAGAGAAACTGTCGATTTCATTACAATTAATATGGCTGTGGTTCTAATTGGTTTCTCTCTTGAAATCTGTTGGCACTTTGTTGTCCCACACACAACCCAGAATGCCTTGCAGTAGAAATAAAGAAATAGGATGAGTAAATAAAAAATATGGTCTCTCTCACTACTTACTATCAACTACTCATTGTGACATCCTAAAATTTTTACACACCAGCTCACACCTACAGTGTCAGTCATGTGACCTGAAATCAATATATATGTGGTCAGAGGTGTGAATCACACACTTATTTATAAATGTCACACAATTCAGAGGAAGTAGAGAATCCCCAGATTGGGCAGAAACCCCTACATGGATAGAAGCCCCATGTTGGGCAAAACCCTCTCACTGGCCAAAGCCCCAATTTGGGCAGAAGCCCTACACTAGACATTGTACAGGCTTGTTGCTGGAAAATGCCATGGTTGTTTAGCAGAGCCCTCCAGTTGGGCAAAACCTTCCTAATGGGGAAAACCTTATGCTGAACAAAAACCTCCTGGTTAAAGACCATGGATAGCTTTATAATGGACAGAAGCCCCATGATGTGCAGGATCCTCCTGCTGGCCGAAGCCCCAATTTGGGTAAGAAGGCCCTTGTTGGGCATAAGCTTCCAGGTGGCCAAAGCTCCACATTGGGCAGAAACCACACACTGGACAGAAACCTGTAGCTGGGCAAACTGCATGCTGGGTGAAAAAAACCTCCTGGCTGAAGCCCATGGTTGGGCAAAGCTCTATGATGGGTGGAGACCACATGTTTGGTAGAAATTTCCAGTTGGTAAAGACCCATTTTTGAGTCTCTAGATGTGCAGAAAGCCCACAATGGGCAAAAGTCTGCTACTGGCCTAAGCCCCAAATTTGACAGATGCTCCTGATATGGTAGAAGCCCCTGGATGGGCATGAGACTCATGTAGGGCAAAAGTCTCTTACTGACCAAAGCTCCATTAAGATGGAAAACCTCTTGTTGTCAGAAACCGTATATTGGACAGAAACTCCACGTTGAGCAGAAGGATCTAATGGGGCAAAGATCCCAGTCCAGGTTTTTATATGATTTTATTTGAAATGTAACAAGAATGAAACAATAACATGAAAATACATGTGAAAATAACGGCATAAGAGCAGCGTCTCACATGGAATCACACTTTCAGCAAGATCCTACTAACAAAGCAACAAGGTCATGTTCAGTCAACAGATGTCAATAACAGGAAAAAGCAACAAGAGTAAAGAAGCATGCTGTGATTGCACCCTGCCCCCTAATACCGCCTCCTTCTGAAACGAGAACAATACGAGAACATGCAGCTTTATGTGCTCAACTTAACAACTTCACCGCTTCATTTCCATCAGAATTACTTTTACTAATTATCGCTTACAACAACTGAAGGCAGCCTGGGGATCTTACAATTGGATTGTTATACAGTTTAAAGAGACACTCTGGGGTAATATGACAGAACATTACTCTGACCCAGGAGGAAGGATCAGGAAATCACAGATCAAAGAAGAACTGTCTTTGAGTGTAATGTGGAAATGTTGGACACTGAGGTCATACACAGTTCAGTCATAACATTAAAACCACCTGCCCTGTACTGTATTATCAGCACATTCAATCCAACTACTAGCATGTTTTTAGATGAAGAGACGAAAACTAGGAAGACGGAGGAAACCCACGTGCACACAGGGAGAACGGGGCGTAGGGTTTCCCCCCCTCTCGTTAGCCACGTAGCAAGCATGAGCTCACTTGACAGGACGTTTTCTGAGAGGATTTTTAAATTCATCTATCAAATGTACATTATATTCATATTTATATTTAGAATTTTCACTGTCAATGCTAGGTAGCTAGATAACATTAGCTAATCTAAAAGAATATGTGAGAGGATTCTTATGACATGTATGCATGTTCATAATATTCACTGCTAATGCTAGCCAGCTGGCTAACCTGACGACTAAATCATATTCATAAAAGCTAATAATCTTCACTTTAAATCCTATGGCTGACTAACATGAGCCAGCCACACAGGATTTCTGAGAGGATGTTTAGGTCATATAAAAATAAATGCTTATAATCTTCAGTGGTAGTGCTTAAATACTAGCTAGCTAATGAGATAACTTGACAAGATTACTAAGGGCATTTTAAGTTATATTCATAATCGCTTAAAATCATCACTGCTAATGCAACCTAACTAACCAAACTGACAGGATTCCTTAGAGAAAGACCTTTTTTTTAATTTTTATTTTTTAAATAAATGTTCGTTATATTCACTACTAACTCTAGCCAGTTACAGTGGTGCTTGAAATTTTGTGAACCCTTTAGTATTTTCTATATATCTGCATAAATATGACCTAAAACATCATCACAAGTTCTAAAAGTAGATAAAGAGAACCGAATTAAACAATTGAGTCAAAAATATTTTTCTTATGCTTAAGCGTTCACAAACTTTTGAGCACCGCTGTAGCTATACCTAACTTGACTTTTTATTTATTTATTAATTATTTTTTTTTGGGTGTAATTAAAAGTATTTTTCAAGACGAGGACAAATGGACTTTGGCTGAACGGAATATGGCTTCAGTGACTTTTCAGTTTTGTTAAGCAAACTGGAGCGCTATATTTAACCACCAAATCTCATTATTTAGATTATTTAACTCTTCCAATACGTTATACTGAAGAACTTTACTCATGACACACACGTGGGTGTGTGAGGTTTTCAGTGGATGAATCGGCTATTTCCTGTGTGTGTGTGTGTGTGTGTGTGTGTGTGAGACCTTTGTGTGGAACATTGGCCTGTGTTTATGTGTAACTCTGAGTGTGTGTGTGTCTGTGTGTGTGTGTGTGTGTGTGTGTGTGTGTGTGTGGGAGAGAGTGAGTGAGAGTGAGACAGAGAGAGAGAGAGAGAGAGAGAGAGAGAGATGGCTCAGCTGTGCACAATAAAGCAGCTGGTTTTGTTTCCTACTGCGTTCACACACACACACACACACACACACACACACACACACACACACACTGTATAGCAGGATTTCCTGAGGGGAAACTCACTGGAAACCTGATTGTTGTGTTCTTCAGGCAATACAAAAGAACTGTGTTTTAAAATATAGCTTACTTTGATAACAATAATGCAGAACAAATATTTGGGACCAAAAAAAAAAAGTACATTTGATTGGGAAGGTGTGTGGAAGAGAGATAAGGAATTAGTAGTTAATTTCGCTTTGTGCTAAGTCTATCTAGGCAAACTTTTTAAAGGACAGGCTACACTACACAACAATGTACGGTGAAAACAAAACAAAACAAAAGAAACCATCAGAGAATTCTAATGATTTCCAGTACAAATACCACTACAAAACATTAGCTAACCAGTACCATTACCATTATTGATCCTTAACGGTATCCACTAGACGTAACATGCCACTAATAGAAAGCAACAGATTACCAGTAGAGACCTACAGGGACCATTCCAGTTTCCATTAAAACCAATACAATTCCCATTACAAATTCTATGAAGGTTTCTCTATTGTTTTTTTGTTTTTGTTTTTTTAGCAGGGCTCTGTGGTGCTAAATATATACAGACCGTGAAAGATTATAGATCGTTAACCAAACGAATATTTAATTGGCCTGATTACCTAAAGAGGGCAGCTAAAGTTAGCTAGTCACACTATACAGTATGTCCAAACACTGAAGCTACATCACAACTGATGTTAAAATAACGCTTCCCGACAAACACTTTAACAAATACGAACTTCCTCGAGTCATTTCTTTCCATCAAACTCATAACAAGCAGCAACTTATCAGCGCTAATCCAGTACTTGATTAATAGAACAGTTTCGCTAAATTATAAGCTATATCAATTAAGAAAATTGCAACTCTTTGCTAGCAACGCTACAGGAACGTTTACCATTTGTTACAATTAACTTTTGCGTCATCATTTTCTTAATGTCATTTGTTGCTCATAGTATCCAAAACCCAAACAGATTAGTAAGAAAAACTAAACCAGGGTGTTCCCTCCAAAATCATGTCACACTAGCATCACCCATATATACCAGCGTCAAACAGCCTGTGAACCAGTTAATCAGAACGAAACTCACCTTCAACGAAGTCAGCCATGCTGTACACCTTGTCTGCACCATATTTATCTCCCATGTTGTGTTTGTGCGAGTTCAGCGTGTGCACGGCGCTCTCCACCACTTCGTTAATCTCGTCTCGCCTATCTTTCCTCGCCGGTTTTTCCTCAGGGTGGCGCGTGAGTCCAGTCTCCAGCTGATAGACCCGCTGCAGCGTGAAGCTCTCAAAAGGTATCACAGCATACTCATTTGGCAAGCGGACACCTGCACTTATCTCTGCCCGGCCCATCTGGGTGCGAAGGAACTCATTCAGATCGGTCGCTGCGTTGCCCGGTTTCTCCTGAAGCTCCTTCGGCCGCTCGACTCGCTCCTGCAGGGCTTCCTTCAGTTCTGCGATTTGCTTCTTCAGGCTGGAAATGTGTTGCCGTTGCTGTTCCTCACGTTCCTGAAGCAAAGCTTGATAGTTTTCGTGGCTGGATGAACCCAAAGAGGCGCCGCTGAGCACACCAGGAACCCCAGGCCCTCTTGGAGAGCCTGGTGCGCCCAGCCTGGGTACCACCAAGGGGTCATCGGTATGAGGGTTGCAAGTGATGACGTAAAGGAGGGAAAGAAAGCAGCAAACCAGGACTAAAACGCCACAGACTCGAGAGAGCCACAAAAACAATCCCCTGCGCAACATCTCGAACAGACCAGTGTCATATACACACATGTATAGTCATATCCATTGCAATTGAGGAGTTAGTACTGTCATAGTTAAAATGAAATGGCACAGTCTGTCAAGTAGTTCCTGTTGTCTATAATCTGAGCAACATTACTACCAAAATATAGTGTGACAATGTGATCTGATTGTGTGGTGGGACAAAACACCGATTAGGCAGTTAGTGCTATTCTGGCTGAATCTATCTTTGATATGAAATGCTACCACAAATGAATTGTATAATATTGTCTTTACAAACACAGTGTGATATAGATAGAATAAATTGAATTCTGTCCCTCCTGAAGCTTTACCTTAGATGCTGAATTGATACGACATGCTAAAAGCTTTTTAAGTAGATATACTGGCTAAGGCTTTCTGGTTGATGTGAAATGGATCGACAGCAGATCAACATGCCACTATTGAACATTTCGCATGTTAACGAAAATGTAGTCTGATGTCATGTAGTTTTAATCATATCTGCTTTATCTTAGATAGGAAATGAAGACAAAGGAATGAAATGCTAATTAAGCTATTATTGTTGTCCTTGCTAACGCTGACTTTGATATGAAATGGGGAAGAAAAGTTTTGGGTTTTTTTTCTCCCTGAGTGAGCAACACTCTCGTACTAAAGGACACTGAAGATATGTTTGTTCCAAAACAGATCCAACTGTTCCTAATTACAACTTCTCATTCCCATGTTATTTTCAGTCACAGTCAGAGAACCTCCAAACTGGTCAAGCAGCTGCTGCTAAAGATAAATTTCTTTGCGATAAGAAATGGGTGTTTTATTAGTTTTGATTGAGGCAACTACGTAAAGCTAAGGTGCACCTACATGTGTGTGTTTCCTGTATTTCAAGTCATGTTGAAGCTTGTTCTTTGTCTTTTAGAGATCCATGAGGCTACTTTAGTGGAGATTTGGTTATGGCTAAAATAGCTTGGTCCTGCTGTGATTAAACAAAATATGCCACTTCACACTGTTAAATCTTCAGCAGTGACACCTTAAGAGAAATTCACATATCCAGGTCCATATCATGCTTCTTAGAGCTTAAATCAGAGGAGTCAGCATACTTCTTCTTCATATGAGTCTAACAAAATGGGACACGCTGAGAAACGTTAGATGTCCAAGAAGATTTTCATTTCCGTGAGCAGCCACTTTTCATCTTCCTCAGTCAGCAGTTTGTATCCACGCTATCTTCTGTGTTTAATATAAGCCTCCTGCACATTTCATCTTCTATTGTGTTGCCTAGAGAGAAAGAGAGAGAGAGAGAGAGAGAGAGAGAGAGAGAGAAAAGAATTAATACATAAAACTCAGACTGTCTAGAGTTAGGTCCAAGTGTGAGTTCAATACAAAGAAACCTGTTTATTAATATATTTGCAATGTTCATATTACAGCAATGAATCCTATTTTATAATCTTTAAGATGTAGATTTTGTTAGTGACAATGACTCCAGAGGGAAAAGGGGGCGAGGCCAGGTGTACAGCCCTAGAGATCTGGGGCAGGGGCAGTTAAGGGGTGGATTCAAGTGGATGGCTTGAAAAAGTTGATGGAATGGGACCAGGGGTGCAGCCATAGAGATCTGGGACAGGGTCAGTTAAGGGGTGGAGTCAAGTGGATGGCTTGAAATAGTTGAGGGAGTGGGATCAGGGGTGTATTGATAGAGATCTGGGGCAGGGTCAGTTAAAGGGTGGAGTCAATTGTATGGCTTGAAATAGTTGAGGGAGTGGGATCAGGGATGTTGTCGTAGAGATCTGGGGCAGTTAAGGGTTGGAGTCAAGTGGATGGCTTGAAAGAGTTGAGGGAGTGGGACCAAGTGTATAGCCTTAAAAAACTGGGGCAGGGGCAGTTAAGGGGTGGAGTCAATTGTATGGCTTGAAAGAGTTGAAGTAGTGGGATCAGGGATGTTGTCGTAGAGATCTGGGGCAGGGGAAGTTAAGGGGTGGAGTCAAGTGGATGGCTTGAAAGAGTTGAGGGAGTGGGACCAGATGTATAGCCATAGAGATCTTGGGCAGGGTCAGTTAAGGGGTGCAGCCACGTAGAATGCTTAAAAGAGCTGAGGGAGTGGGACCAGGGGTGTAGCCAGAGACCTGGGGTAGGGGCAGTTATGAGGTGGAGCCAAGTGGGTGGGATCTGAGGAGGCTTGGACAGGTGTACAACTCCGAAGATCAGAGCACATGGCAAATAAACAAGGTGGAGCTGAGAGGATGACTCCAAAGATATAAGAGGATGGGGCCGGGTGTATGATCGCAGAAACCTGGGGACGCTTGCACAAGTGTACGGCTCCAGAGATCTGGGGTGGGATCAATTAAGGAATGGGGTCAAGTGAATGGCTTCAGAGACATAAGGGGATGGGGCCAGGTGTATGGTCACAGAGAACTGGAGATTTGGGGTGGGGTCACTTAAGGTGTTGGGCCAAGTGGAATGCTCCAGAGAACTAAGTGGCCAGGCCAAATGTAAAATGTAACATTAACAATGTACAAATTGACTGTGTGAATAAGGATTCGCAGTTGTCACATGAGCAGCACACAAGTTATAAAACCAGCTGCTATAAATGATCAACTTTTAACAAGGAATGATCTTCTTAATAGTTACCCTTCTGCTTTCAGTACAGTTTTGGACTTAAAACTAAATATAGGTTTGAATCAACAGAGAAGTGAAAACAAGCTGTGTGCGATATATTCGAGCAGCAACGTTCATGGGGTTTGAGTGTGAAAACACACTGCTCTTGTTCTAGAGCGTCGCTGATGCCGAACCTGACGGGGTGGGTGATGTGCGAAAGTGAGAGGGCAGTGTTAAAAATGACCTCAGGAAGGGAAAGAAGACGTGTACTGTGAGACGAGCAAACATGCAGGTAAAAGACGAGGCATTCACACACACACACACACACACACACACATAGAGGCAGGGTTTATTGGCAAACAGAAAAGGCCTGTTGGAAAAGTAGGTGAAATCGAGAGAGCACATGTCAGAGTGTGTGTGTGTGTGTGTGTGTGTGTGTGTGTGTGTGTGTGTCTGTGTGTGTAATGACTCCCACACAATCAGATCTTTTACAAGTAAAGACTGGGTCGAATGAAAGGACTAGTTATGTTAGCACTGAGAGCAGAAGTGTATCAGGAATACATGCACATTTGGCCCATATGGTCTCTCTCTCTCTCTCTCTCACACATACACACACACACACACATACACACACACACGAACATACACACACACATACACATTAACCCAATTTTAGAGCAGGTAGGAGAGTTAACACAACATTATGAGTGACCAGGAAGAATTGATCCTCAGTTACTCTCTCTCTTCTCTTTATATCACTCTTTCTCTCTGTCTCTCTACCTCAAGTGAGTGACATGGTGAGTTTCCCCAGTAAGTCAAACCTCTCATCATGTTTCCCATTTCCTCCTCACCTCCTTTATCCTCCTCTCTTTCTCTCCTCTCCCTTCTTCTCCTTTCCCATTCCATCACTAACCCTCGTTAGCTTTTCTTCTTTCTCTTTTTCCTGTTCCTCTATCATTGTTTTGTCCTCTTCTCAACCCTCACCTTCTCTCCTGTTCCTCTATTCCCTTTTCTTCTTTCTGTCGTTTTTTTGCCTTACAGATTCTTCTCCTCTTTTCCCCCCACATTCTCTCCTCCAAGAAACTAACTTGTTTCGTGGATGATCCACAACATTGAAAGTAACCATAAACTGAAAGAAAGTATGACATGTCTTTGTTGAATCTATACCAGTCCAGGCCCCTGTCATCTCAAAACCGGACTAATGCAACACACTACTCTCGGGCCTCATAGCCAGCTCCATCACACCCCTTCAGATGATTCAGAATGCAGCAGCACGTCTCGTCTTCAACCAGCACAAAACAACCCATGTCACACCCCTCTTCACATCTCCTTCCACTGGCTTCCTGTAGCCGCCCGCATTAAATTCAAGGCTTTGATGCTCATCTACAAGACCTTGTCTGGAACAGCACCGTCCTACCTCAACTCTCTCTGAAGGTTTACGTTCCCTCACGCAATCTGCAATCGGTTAACGACCGATGCTTAGTAGCGCCTACTCAGCATGGCTCAAGATCCCTTTCCAGAACCTTCACACTAACTTTGCCTCAGCAGTGGAATGAACTTCCAACCTCAATCCGGACGACAGAATCTGTCACTATCTTCAAAAAACAGCTAAAGTCCCACCTCATCCGTGAACACCTAACTAACCCCTAAAACGCTAACCTCCACAATATCCTAAAAAATCTTTAAAAAACACTTACTCTGGCTCTTACACCTCGACTCTGCACACTTTGCTTCTCTAGAACTCAATTATAAATCTTGTATGGTAGCAGTACTTGTATTGTTCTCCGCTTGATAATCTTTGCTTGTAGTTCCATCCATCCATCCATCTTCAACCGCTTATTCCTGCTTCAGGGTCGCGGGGAACCTGGAGCCTATCCCAGGACACCCTGGACAGGGTGCCAGTCCATCGCAGGGCACAATCACATACACACTCACACACCCATTCATACACTACGGACAATTTACCAAATCAACCTACCATGCATGTCTTTGGACTGGGGGAGGAAACCGGAGTACCCGGAGGAAACCCCCGCAACACGGGGAGAACATGCCCGAACGTGCTAACCACTAAGCCACCGTGCGCCCTTGCTTGTATTTCCTTATTTCTAAGTCACATTGGATAAATGCATGAATGAATGTAAATGTAAAAACTTGTCATTGTTGCCAAACTGCTGTGGTACAAGAGGAATAAAACACACCAGGACTTAACACACCATGACCGGGGTTCAATTCCTGGACAGGGAACCCCTGCCACTGGAGGTTGTACTCAGTGCCAGTCCCAAGCCTGAATAAAATGGAAGGGTTGCGTCAGGAAGGGCATCCGGCGTGAAACCTGTGCCAAATCAAATATGTGTACCAATGATCCGCTGTGGCGACCCCAAACGAGAGCAGCCTCAAGGTACAACTCAAGGTACATAAGGTGTGTGAAAACGTACGTAATATTTCTTATTATGAGATTACTATTAAACAGTTAGAAATCTATTAAACCTACCTCTACACATTTTTACTCATCACTAAGTTTAAAATGGTCCGATCCTACTACTAGACGCTATCATTTTTTAATGATCTCGCGATCTCCTGGTCATAGAACCAACTCTTTTCCTTTTGTGATGGTGTGCTTAGATTTAATTACATTGCATATGGATGAAGTGGTATGACGATAGATCCACGAACTTCACCCCCTGAACCACTGCAAACTCTTATGCCAATTGAACTGTGGAAATTCTCTGCCGGATGCTCGAATGCTTGTTACCTTTACATTTACAGTACACATGTGCTGAAGAATAACAAGAATCATCTTCACTGTATTTCCTGAAATATGATAACAGCTTTAAACCGATAGAAGAAATTCCGCTTTGTAACAGCTCATTCACAGGGACTAATGTGGACACGCCCAATAATCTAATAATAATAGGACTGATGGATAATTGGCTGTTGGCTGTGCCTACACCGCCGACTGTTTATAGGTGTTATAAAGTAAGCGATAACAGGAACTAACCTGTTTCGGAGACAGTCCCCAACATTAAATGGATAAAAAAAAAAATATGACATGACATTATTTAATAACTAATAAGTTGTCAAGTTGGTGCGGTATAAGAGGAATAAAACACTTCCGGACAGGCTGTTGTATTAAACAGGAATATATTTCGGGGTAACTCAGCTTCATGTTGGGTCACATCACACCATCCTGTCTCGATTATGTTCCTCACAAATTAATATACAGTGTCCCAAAAGCCTCTATAAATCGGGAAAATTAGCACTTTTTAAACATACATACATATATATATATACTGTGTATATGTGTGTGTGTGTGTGTGTGTGTGTGTGTGTGTGTGTATATATATATATATATATATATATATATATTATATATATATATATATATATATATATATATATATATATATATATATATATATATATATATATATTCATTCATTCATTCATTCGTTAATTCATTCATTCCAGATAGTCTTTAAGAATGCCTTTGACCACAGAAGGCCGTATTGAATTCATTCTCATGGTTGGACTGGGAAGCTTTCACAAGGTTGCGCTGGACTTTAACAGGAAATATGGCAAGAACATCACACACGACAAATAGATTAACAAATCCAAAAAGACAGGAAGTGATCGAGAACTGGACGTCCACGAACATCTACTAGCATTGACGAAGATGCAACCGACGTGGTGCTGGAATGCATGATCCCTATGCATGGAGACTTTTGGGACACCCTGTAGTCTGTTACACGTCTTCACTGATATACATCCAAGTCTGATACATTAGCTGAAGGCAGTAGGGATGATAATACAATACAACTCAAAATTTATTATGTATTAGTTTTGGATGATTAATTAAGTTTAAAAAAAAGAAGAAGAAAAAAAGCAAGCTCCTGGACTTGAGGGAACATCTATTTAGTTACTTAACATCCTCCTGTCTTTATCCTACCGATCGCACACAACTCAACACGCCCCAGCAGATAAGGTTAATTACACTAAAAGCCTGCGGATGTGTTCAGGAACTGTCTAGTTAGCAAATACGGCTAATTTATCCCAGTCTCATTATTCTCTGAACTCCAGTCTTGCTGGCTTTGTAGCACACACAGGAAATGATGCCGGATTTTTCCTCCGTTGGCGTTTTTTTATTGAGCGACTGAGCTGTTCAGTTCGATTCAGACCTCATGCCTTCACTGTTACGTTTACTGTATGTACTTCTGTACCTGATATGAAATCTGGGGAGGGCTTTTTTTTTATTTCTTTTTTTTTTTATAAGTGTTTTTACTTCTCATTTTGCACGTATTACAAATAGCCACATCCTGCTATGCAATACATCACAAAGCATTTAAACTGCTGTTATGGCTTCAAGGGTTTGTGTGCATCAATTTAAAAGCACCAAGTTTTTCACGTGTTAATGATCTCACTGGCATCGGCACGTGGAAACCCTGAGTAATCTTACACACTCACCATTTTACAGACAGTGCTGGTTCACACTGGACACGCTGCAGTGACTGCATACACTCTTTCTCTCTCTCATACACACTCGCACACACACACACACACACACACACACACACACACACAAGATGCATACAAAATATGTTTGTTTATGTTATGCTGATCACAGGAAATTTATACACACACACACACATTTGCACACAGTTCCTGCAAACACACCCAGAGTGACACACACCGGAGATGAAGAGAGAGAGAGAGAGAAAGAAAAACAGAGTCGCACTGAGAGACAGAGGGAGAGAGAGAGAGGAAAGGAGAGAGAGAAAGGAAAGAGAGAGAGAGAGAGAGAGAGACAGTCAGACAGAGAGGCAGGGAGGAGAGAGAGAAAGGCAAACAGAATCACAGAGTGAGAGAGAGGCAGAGAGAGAGAGAGAGAGAGAGAGAGAGAGAGAGAGAGAGAGAGAGAGAGAGAGAGAAAGGCAAACAGAATCAGAGAGAGAGAGAGAGAGAAAGGCAAACAGAATCACAGAGTGACAGAGAGGCAGAGAGAGAGAGAGAGAGAGAGAGAGAAAGGCAAACAGAATCACAGAGAGAGACAGAGAGAGAGAGAGGCAGAGAGAGCGAGAGAAAAACAGAGACAGAGGCAGAGACATGCCTCATCTCTGTCCCTGTGTACTTTAACAACTTCCTCTTAGACTGTTTCCTGTCTGCAGGGCAAAGATGGCAAAATATCTCTCTCTCTCTCTCTTGCTCAGTTTTCATGTGCTTTATTGGCATGACAAACAATTATACATTTGTACTACCGAAGCAAGTACAAGGGAAGGGTAGTGTAAACACGAGAAATAAAATAAGAGAGAACAAGTGAAAACAAAACTGAAGAAAATACTAATCGATTCGATTAAAAAAGATAAAATAAAAATAATGCAGACAATGGACATAAATATACAAATTCAGCTCAAAATAAATTTACTATATACAGTATTTACTCTATACTCCCTCTCTCTCTTTCTCTCTCACCAACTAACTTATCCTCCTTCTTCTCATTCTTGAGGTCGCTTTCTACCTCTTATCCCTCTTTCTGTTAATCTCTCATTCTTCTTATCCCTCTCTCATGTTCTAACCCTTTGGCAGCTCTTCCTCCATTTTTCTGTCTCACTCATGCTCTCATATCCTTTCTGTCTAAAGCATTTCCTACTTCAGTCATCCGGCTAATAAAACTACAGGAGGGTGACGAATGAAAGGATAGACTGGAAGGGGGCGTGTATTTATCAATATACAGTCCTTCTTACTGATCACCTTTATCATGTGATGAAACATTTCAATCCTGATGGGCGTGGTCTCTTCCAGCCTGACTCTGCCCCACTCCCATACACACTACACGATGAGTGTGAGAGAGAGAGAGAGAGAGAGAGAGAGAGAGAGAAAGATATATAGAGACAGAAGGAGTTACACATATAGACATAAAGACAAAAGTAAAATTAAAACAACGAAATGAAGGCAAGTAACAGAAACGTAGGAAAGAGAAAGGAAGGATGAGAGAAGAAAGAGGAAAGAGAGAATTGACAATGGAAAGGAGAACCTGAAGGGGGGAAAAAGGAGACAGAGAGAGAAATAGTGAGAGGGAGTATAAGAGGGAAAGGACGAGAGAGTATAAGAGAGAGAGAGAGAGAGAGAGAGAAATAGAGATGGACAGATAGAAACAGAATTAGAGAAAGATAAAAAGAAAGAGAGGCCATTTAGTTTTACAGCTGGAAGTGAAGGACGGCACCAAGAAAGTTGTTCCAGGTGTTACACACACACACACACACACACAGGAAAAGAGCAAGAGATAGCAGAGATGAAAGGGCAGAAAATGAGAGAAAAGGGAACAGATGTGGGCGAGAAAGAATTTTATATATACGCATATATATATATATATATATATGAAGAGAGAGAGAGAGAGAGAGTGGAGGAGATAAAGGAGTGTTTGATGTGTGTTTCAGGCCTCAGGTAATTCTCGCTCCCCTTCATTAAGCTGGATCTCCTCATTCCGCCATCTGTGCTTCCGACAAAATACCAACTCATTCACTCACACACACACACACACACAAATGAAGATACAAATGATTAGTATACACTCCTAATGCTAATGCTGACAATGAATGAAAGCTGGGTAGCTAACATGATGCGAATAGTCCTAGATTTAGCACAGTTAGCAGTAGCAATATAATTCATCCATCCATCTATCTTCTACCACTTACTCATTCGTTTAGGATCGCGGGGAACCTGTAGCCTATCCCAGGGAGCATCGGGCACAAGGCGGGGCACACCTTGGACAGGGTGCCAGTAGCAATATATTTATGTTGTTAAAAGTAAAGTGTTCTCAATGATATTAATAATTATTATAATTATTATTGTATTTTTTTTTTTACACAAGAAAAGATAATGGCGATATTGTTAAGAGTTAGGGGTCAGGCGCTAAGCTATAGCAATAAACATGCTAATAATGAATGGAAGCTGGTAACTAGCATGATGCTAATGGTAAGCACATAGTTATCCATAGCAGTATATTTATTTTGTTAAAAGTGTACACCCATCCCATTCATTTTCTATACAGCTTATCCTTCAAGGTTGTGGGGAACCTGGAGCCTTTCTCAGGGAGCAGGTAGAAGGCAGGGTACATCCTGGACGGGGTGCCAATCCATCGCAGGGCACAATCACATACGCATTCACACCCATTCACACCCATTCGTACACTATGGCCAGTCAGCCTACCATGCACGTCTTTGGACTGGGGGAGGAAACCCTCACAGAGGGGAGAACATGCAAACTCCACACACACGGACACGGAATCGAACCCCGACCCTGGAGGAGTGAGACGAACGTGCTAACCACTAAACCACCGTGCGCCATAAAAGTCTACATGTTGTTAAGACTTAGGGGTCAGGCGCATAAATCTCACCTCAGTGACTATTTCTAGCTAACAAATTCCAGATTATATATCGTTTCACAAAGCTGTGATTTATGAGGTTCTCAGATGTTTCCATTTTCCACCTCAATATCTGGATCTCCATCAGCCACAACATGCTTCCTCAGAGACACGTGAAATCATCTGCTGCATCGTTCCCAACCGACGCTAATGTAATATCATAGCACGACAGTGCTAACTGAGAGTCTCAAAACACTGTGAAGTTCCTTATTTTGTACAAATCTGTAGGAGGGTCAGGTCTCTTTCTGTGAGATGCCAAAGCAATAATTCATGAAGAGAATCCTATGAAAGTGTGAAAAACATTCCTGAGAAAACCCTACGGTCGGTCTGAGGAACGTGTCGAAAGTTAATGGTCTGTCTCATAGCCTTTTATTTTCTTTTCTTTTTTTAAGTATTCACATTTGTGTCCGTGGCGATTCATACTCATGATTACATTTTCTCAGCTAATGTAGTGAAACTCACGTTACGTAACATTCTAGCATCGGTAGCTCGTCAGGAACGTCTTTGAGGTTTGTATCCCAGCTGCGAAGCTAATGCGCAATTACGGTTGAAATGCAATGAAATGAAACACAATTATTCGCACCCACCGGCCACTTTAATAAGACCACCTGTACACTCAAACTTATCCAGTTGGGTATAAAAGACCTCATGAAGTTTTCCAATCTTCAACTGTCCCAGTTTCAGCGAGCCAGTGCCTACTCATCTCTGTACACTATAAGGTGAGAGAGGTCAGAGGAGAATGCTTCCAGACCGGTTCGAGCTGACAGGAGGGTTACAGTAACTCAAATTATCACTCTTTCCAACCGTGGTGAGCAGAAAAGCATCTCAGAACGCACAACACGGTGAACCTTTAGGCAGAAGTGCTACCACAGCAGAACACCACATCGGGTTCCACGTTGAGGGTCAACATGAATCTGGGCACACACTTGCAATATTCAGTCCCTCGATTGCATGAATAAATGCAACATCTGGAGGAGTTTGCACTTTTTCAAAAAGAACACAGATTTTCTGCAGATTTGGGCCGAGATGCGTCATGTGACGTCATCATGATGCGCGTTCATCATGCCAAAGCCCTATTCAAGTCATGTGCATCGAACATGAGTACAGCTAAAAGGTCTCATCCGTCCATCCATCTTACTCCTTTTCAGGGTCACGGGGAACCTGGAGCCTATCCCAGGGAGCATCATGCACAAGGCGGGGTACACCCTGGACAGGGTGCCAGTCCCTAAATGGTCTCATTTACCAGCAATTTCGTGCAAATGCGATTTCGACAGTTCAAGTAGTTTTCCGCAGAAAAAAGCAATTCGCATCACAAATTTTGACAAAAGCCGCAGCAAAGTCAAGCTTTTTTTTTGTCCGTGACAATCATAAAAAAAATGACTACTACACACACACACACACACACACAGAGTTAAGTATAGTCCATTTCAGTATGCTGTGTTTACTAAGGTATTGTACACTGGAATGCTTTAGTGGTGTTAGAGGGTTGCGCTGGACTTCGACCATTAAAGAAGGAATCTTGGGAAAAATTTCTATTTCCCAATCTGCTTTTTATTTTATTTTATTTCATTATGCACTTGAGCATTAAGGCCAATTTAGTTAAGTCCTGGATGTCTATCCTACCCAAACCCACAAAGTATGTGAATCTCCTATAATATAGGTATATATATAATAGTCCACAGGATGTGTCTATGGTTTATCTCACATAAACTGCAGTTTTAGAAGCACGTCCTTATATAATCTATAGTTTTAGAAGCATGTATGGTTTAAAAAAAAAAATTCCTTATCTAAACTTTAAGTTTGAGAAGCATGCATTGACCTAAGCTACAGTTTCAGTTGGAGGAGCTTGCATCAGTGAAACTAAGTGTAACAACCCCTCATTCTGTATAAAAGAGATCTGTGAGAAATCAGTGATGACTTACCTCGGCATGTGTCTGATGGGAGGAAAAGCAGTAAAGCAGTGAAACTGTTCTATCAGTGTACAGGGGAACTGAGAAGGTCTATTCAGCACTCTATGAAAGAGGAGATGAATTCGGGTTGCCATGTTGGAAGGGATCCTCCTCTGTCATTGCTGGTTGTTAGAAATACATTCATTTGTTCAGTTATCTTCAGTAACTGCTTTATGCTGGTTAAGCTTTGGAAGGTCATGAGTTCAAATCCCGACATCACTTCACCAAGCTGCCGGTGCTCGGTTGTGTGTTTTTTTTTTTTTAAATGAGAGAGATATGTAAATTGCTCTGGATAAGGGTGTCTGATAGACGTCAATTCCGCCTTTACTGTTATAAAAATTTCTACTCTTCTGGGAAGGCTTTCCACTAGATTTTGGAGCGTGGCTTTGTGGGGTCGTCGTTCCAGTTCATCGCAAAGGTATTCAGAGGGGTCGAGGTCAGGGCTCTGTGCAGGACACTCAAAATCTTCCACTCCAACCTTTGTGTACAGCGATGTTGTCATGCTGGAACAGGTTTGGTCGTGTATGCTACAGCATTACAATGACATCCTATACAATTGTATTCTTCCAACTTTGTGGCAGCAGCTTTGGGAAAGCCCACATATGGGTGTGGTGGTTGGGTGTCCATATACTTTTGGCCATAAAGTGTAGTTTTACCTTTAAAAATGGTAATATGTATATTATGGATATCTAATACAAATATTTGGATATTTAATGCATATTAATTCAAGTAATATGCACTAGATATCCAATCAGTGTGAAATGCAGTTACTCTTAAGTTGTTTTTGTTTGCGGGTTTTTTGTTTTTTTTTCCAGCCCTGAGTTCCTTACAATCGATTAAGTGTGCGAGCTGTTTTCAAGCCTGAGAGTGGTCCAGAGATCCCTTCACTGGACCTCTTGAAAATGGGGGTCTGGGGTTCACTTCAACCAAACGGTGGCATGATCCGCATCAAAAGTGGAAGCTTACCACACTCGGGCTGCATGGCAAGCAACATGCCACGTTACGTATTGTTTCAACCTTTGTGATGTTTGGTTATTGATATACAAAACCAGACATTCATAGAACTGGAACACTGTAATTACTTCACTCTTGCACATGGAGCATCTCGAAATCTTTTTAGGCTGAACATCTTCTTTTATATGAGATCCACTCCACATTCGTAGGTATTCCTTCGTATACATGGACACACCACGCATCTAAAAAGCAGTGCTCTTCGCCACTTGAGCGTCGTTACCAGAGGAAAGTAATAAAATACAGCAAACAAATGAACCTTGTGCCTAGAATTTTGCAAGCCTGAGTGCACAAAAGAGATGTACAGAATACCAAATATGAGCCATTGTTCAGAAGGAATTCTGTGCGAATGCAAATCAGTGATTATGAGCCAAGTGTGAAAACTCAACCTGCCAACGGGCAAAGAGTAAAAAGTAAACATTTTATTACTTTATTTGTTTTACATCTGCTGTTCTACTCTTCCTCTTGCTCGATCCAGATTAAGTAACTTAACCAGATTAAGTCAGATTAAGTTAATCTCGATCCAGATTAAATTCTTCAGTGTCATTTTACCTCATCAAGAATAATCCATCTATCTTCTACCGCTTACTCCTTCTCACGGTCACGGGGAACCTGGAGCCTATCCCAGGGGGCATTGGGCACAAGGTGGGGTACACCCTGGACAGGGTGCCAGTCCATCGCAGGGCACAATCATACACACTCACACACCCATTCATACACTACGGACAATTTAGCCACGCCAATCAACCTACCATGCATGTCTTTGGACTGGGGGAAGGAAACCGGAGTCAATAATAATAATAATAATAATAATAATAATAATAATAATAATAATAATAATAATAAAAACAATCTGACTCAGACTCTGATTTATTTATGCAACCGTATCTGAATAACCTCGTGTTATATTGGTTAGGAATAACTTCTATATGTCCACCTCTAAGACAAGAGATTTACCTTAAACCCAAGCTAAAAAGAGCACTGAAACAAAGTCTGTGCACATTCAACTAACACGTTGCTAATCAATTGTGACCTTTTGTAAGATACAGAATAAGAAACGACCTGATATTCTGTAATCCTGACTCGATAAAATGAGCACACTTTAATCCATGATTTATTATGTATAAATAATAAATCCTCAAGATTCCTTTAAAAATTTGTTTCTCTTCTACACCAGATTCAGTTCCTGAAGGTCTTATCGGCTGATAAGATAGAGCGCTAAACTTCTGGAGTGTGATACAGTATCTGATGTATACTTTGCAGTGTTTGTGTGTTCTTTATCTTACTCTTAAGTGCTTGTAAAATATTTTTAAGGGATTTTGCTGATATGAATTTATGGTCAATTGGTTATTTCCATTTTCAGTGTTTTTGTGAATAGTTTAACCCTTTGGTGACTATTTTATCATATCGTTATTAATGGTTCTAAGGGAATTTTGAAGTGTAAGATCAGCTGCCTTGTGAATGATGAATTTCATAATAATTTTGCTAAGCCGCAGAGGTGACACTGGGATTATTTTTTTTAGTAAGGTGTGGAAATGAATAAACACAGCAACAACAAAATGCTCAACTGTTCTATCTGTTGTCGTGGACACAGGAACCTAAATGTCGAGATGGAAACAATTGATTCACTTCAGTCTTGGAATGATGTTACTGCAACATATTAAGTCATGAGCTCAAGTTCCATAGTTCATGGCCATGACTTGTGACAACATAGTAATTTGTGCTGCGAGAACAATGTGTGGCCTTGAAAAATGAACATGTTGCATTAATATCTCAAGCAGTGGTGGCTTAGCGGTTAAGGCTTAAGGTTGGGGGTTCAAGCCCCAGCACTGCCAAGCTGCCACTGTTGGGCCCTTGAGCAAGGCCCTTAACCATCTCTGCTCCAGGGGGCGCTGTGTCATGGCTGTGCTCTGACCCCAACTTCCTGACAGGCTGGTGTATGTGAAGAAAACAATTTCACCGTGCTCAAATGTACATGTGACCAATAAAGACTCATTTATCATTATAATTAAATTAATGTCCTGATGAGGAACAAGACGATGATGTCAACCGAAGCGTTCCAGCCAAACACACACAGTCATGGAAAGCGAGTCTCACACACTCTCGGTGATCAATCATTCCTTAACAATGGGTTCCTATCAAAGTTCTCCCACATTTTCTCTCATAACACCATAATTTACCTCACAGAATATCACAGAATTTAGCTGGAAATTTGAGAATAGTTATAAAAAAATATCTAAAATAGTTAAATAGTTATATAAATATAAAATATTATATTTGATAGGTATGATCAAATATCAGTGTCATTTAGGCAATTATATCGTTTGTGGAGAGTTTGTGTGGACAATCTGGCAACCCAGAACAGCTCCACTCCGCCTCTCCGGCTAAACCCCTCCTTATTCTCTCGGGGAAAACCGCCAGAAATTAACAACACTGAGAGCAAAAAAATAATGACCACTAAAGTTATCGAAATACGTTGAAAGTTAATATGGGGGAGAAAACGTGTGTTTTCTTTCATTCTTTTTTTTTTTAATTTGTTCGCATAATGAGTGATATCGGGGCTGAGCTAACGGCGCGTGCGAACTTCTCTCTTTTTAATTGGTTACTATAGCAACCGGTTTCAGGCTGCTGTGTGGCAAAGCACTTTTGGTCCCTTTTTTTGATTCTTTCAGTTTGTATAATAAAATATTGGTATTTCACTGAATTTGCTTAAGAAATGTGCTACTCGAGAATTCGAACTAAAGCGGGAGGTTAAAAAAAGTCATTTTATTAAACTGAATGGCGGGGAGTTTAGTCATGGATGTCACCTCATGAATATTCATGGCCATTCAATTAGTACGTCACTAACTCGACGGTTTGGCAAGCTAACCAGCCTATGAATAAACAGAGAAGGAGAAAACTCTTACAATGATTAATGAACACCTACATTGTTGAATGCATTCACACGTGGTCGAATTGAACATGTATCAGTGACCCACAGAGGTGTTCACTCATGCAGAGTTCAATTGCCTTCCCTCAATATTTTGTGTGTTCAGTTATGTTCACTAAAGATTCCAATCATTCAGCACTGGGGTTATTTATTTATTTATTTATTTATTTATGTTTGCTGTGTACCTCAAAAAACACTTCTGCTAGCTGGTGAAAAAGCTCTCAGCAGGAAAGAAATTTTTTTTTTCGCTAACACAACGTCAAACCGCCCATAATGACACTGAGAAAACAAGCATACACACTGACTACAAATAGATACAGACGTCGAGAGAGAGAGAGAGAGAGAGAAAGGTCAGAGGGTGTTGATTTGTTTTATATAACAGCAGCTCAGACAGTAGTTTCGGATGTAAGGTTTATATTAATGCACGTTCTCGTCTAAAGTAACAACCTGCACCGAGGCTTGCATTGACGTCGCTTCACGTCAACAGATTTTTAAAAAGCAAATGTCATCGCTGATATGGTGATGTTTTTTGGAAGGAGTCTCCAGTGTTAGTGCTTTATATCAGTCAGAGGTACAGTAAAGCTGTAATTAAGTGTTCTGACACTGGAAATCACCCAGGAAGGAGGATTTTGGGCTTTCTTAGTTACCTCACAAGCTGTGTCTGTAAATGGATTAAAAAAAAGTATGCCGTGTTGTTGTTTTTGATACGTTTAAAATATATATATATATATATATTCTTGGCAAATTGCTGTGGTATTAATAAGAGGAATTAATACACTATTTGCTGTTGTTGGAAAATAATCCACTTTAGAGGGGTGACATTAACTCTGCTTTGTGTTGGCCTGCATCGCATCACCGCATCATTGATTATTTTCCTATTACAGCACACCTCCAAGTGTTTTATTCCCGACTCCTCTGACTTAGGAATAGACGCATATGTAATACACGTCAGGAAGGTTACGGTCAAAATGTCAAAACTGCATGTTATTCACTACATGCTAAACTATTTTCACATTATATGTATATATATATATATATATATATATATATATAGGGAATAGGTTGTAGTGCACCATTTTGGACACCATTTTTTTTTTAGTTCAGCGGAGGACCTTTGCCTGAACAGAGGCCGATTCAGAGTTTTATACTCTCATTAAGTCCAGCTGTGTGTGAGGAGGAGAGGAGACGAAGAGGACGGGGGGATAAGGGGGGATAGGTCTCTGTACACCCCATTCATCCCACACAGTGAACACTCAGGTCCATTCATGTGAGCATGTGGTGATGCCTAAAGGAAATTTCAATGATTATCTCAAGAAATAGAAGTTCTTTAATTTCAGAATGATTTAAAGCAATAACTGTGGAATTTACACATATTTACAGTACCATTACCTCAAATATAGCTATGAAGCTAATGTTGCTAACAAATAATGGAACCATATAGCTTACAGTTTAGCCTCATGCACACTGCATGTCTAAATCCCACGCTTGCCTCTTCTTTTTTTTTTTTTTACAGATACAATCTGTAAAATTCTAATGGCTTCCACTACAAATACCATTACAAACCATCAGCTAACCATTCAAACCATTACCATTATTGGTCCTTAATGGTTTCCAGTAGACATAACATGCCACCAATAGAAGGCAACAAATTACCAGTAGAAACCCACAGGGACCATTATAGTTTCCATTAAAACCATTACAGATGCTATGAGGGTTTAACTGTGGGGGGGGGGTTGATTTAGGTTTGCTACATGCTCAAGGTTAAACTGGTGGATAAAATTTGTCAGCTACATTAGCTCACAATCTAACGACAAGCAAATGAACCCTCGAAGGTACCCTCGAAGAGTTTTACATTTCCATATGTTCCCTTTCCCAGCCGAAAGACACAGACTAATGGTGCAAAGATCTTCACTTGAGGGTCTCATCTTAGTGAAAGCGTTTGTATCCTGAAAGGTAAAGTTTTGTAGCTCAGACAAAAGTACTTTTAGAGATTATAATATACACTAATTAAGCAATGTTATATGCTGAGACATCATGAAGAACAGACTTTTTGAGTAGCTTTCTATGTGTTTAAATCTCAAGTCACGTGCTCAAGTCTCGTTCATTATACAGTGAATAACTTCACCTGGATATTACAGACTTAAAGCTAAAACATTGCTGAAATAAAAGATGCTTAAACTGATGATCTTTCTAACACACTTAGCACTGCTTGACTCTATAGAATACAGTTGTAATGATTAATGAGTAAGGATTTATAATCACACTATATGGTGTCACCCAGATGAGGATGGGTTCCCTTCTGATTCTGGTTCCTCTCAAGGTTTCTTCATCATGTTGTATCAGGGAGATTTCCTTGCCAATGTAGCTTCTGGCTTGCGAATTAGAGATGAATTCATATCTATATCTGGACATCTGTACAGCTGCTCAGTGACAATATCCAATCGTTAAAAACGCTATACAAATAAAATTGAACTGAATTAAAGAGAATGAATGTATTTTTTTTAAACCCATCTTAGTTCATTTTTACATATCCGATGGACTGGCACCCTGGCCAGGGTGTACCCTGCCTTGTGCCTGATGCCCCCTGGGAAAGGCTCCAGGTTCCCCGCGACCCTGGAGATGGAATAAGCGGTAGAAGAGGTTGGATGGATGCATGGAGAGGCACAGAGAGATGAACAGACCCACAGCGCCATCTAGAGGACATAATGACCAAGCACATAGCAAAAGTAACTAAATAAAAAATAACACTCACTCACTCACTTTCAGTAACTTCATATCCCGGTCAGGGTCGTGGTGCATCTGGAGCATATCCCTGGAACACTGGGCGTGAAGTGGGGATACACCCTGGGTATACAAGGCACCCTGGAATACACCCAGGGCACATACACTGTATACTCATTCAAACCTAGGGGCAATATATCTTAGCCAATCCACCTGCTGGGATGTAGCAGCTGGAGGAAACACACACAGACACAGGGAGAATATGCAAGGAATCTCCATAGAGACAGTAGCCCAAGCTAATTAATTCAAGTGTTGAATGAAAAAAAAAAAAAGCAATAAGACTGACGTGCTGGAGAAGCTTCAATTTACAGCATTTGGCAGATGTCCATATCAGGAGGGACTTATATTTATCTCATTTACATAACTGAACAGTTGAGGTTAAGGGCCTTGCTCAAGGCCCCAGCAGTGGCAGCTGTTCAGGGCTGGGATTTGAACTTAAGACCTTCTAATCAGCAATCCAACATCTTGATCACTAAGCTACCACTGTCCTAATAGGAAGCTCTTACTAAATAAATATAATGAAAAAAAAAACCCCAATTTAATTGATGTGTATAGTACAGGGTGATCAATAAAAGTTATCACTTATATGACACTACAACACAGGCACACTGTAACATTATAACACACAGAGGTTAGGTTAAAATGTATACAACCTTTCTTCTCTGGAAGCCATTACACCAAAAACAACAGTGTGACCCAAATGAAAAGAACCCTGTAAAAACAAAAGGTTGCCAATAAGTGTTAATTTTTTGAACCACTCTGTATTGATGATGCTTTTTAAATGTATACTATTTATACTACACTGCTAACATTGATCTTTTATTGGTTTTCTTGGAAGTCAGAAATTTCCCAGTTGTATTCGTGCTAAAACATTTTGAGAGAGTTTGATAAATTTCTATTACTTGTTAGCTACATTAGTGTCGCAGCTACAGTGTACAACCCTAGTTCCAAAAAAACAGTTGTGACGCTGTGTAAAATGCAAATAAAAACAGAATGCAATGATTTGCAAATCTCATAAACCCATATGTTATTCGCAATAAAACATAGAACACATATCAAATATTTCAAAAGAGGACACGTACAATTGTAAGGGGGAAAAAATAAGATAATTCTGAATTTGATTGCTGTACAGGTCTCAAAAACAGTTGGGATGGGGACAACAAAAAGGCCGGAAAAGTAAATGTTATTAATAAAGAAACAGCTGGAGGAAGATTTTGCAACTAATTAGGTTAATTGGGAACAGGTCAGTAACAGTGAAAAAGTCTCTCAGAACTAAAGATGGGATGGAATCTGGATGGAAGCAGATGTTGCTCTAAAACCTGTATATACCTTTCAGCATTGATGAAGCCTTTCAAGATGTGCAAGCTGCCCATTCCATAGGCACTAATGCACCCTCATACCATCAGAGACACAGGCCTTTGAACTGAGTGCTGAGAAAAAGCCGGATGCTCCCTCTCCTATTTAGTGCTCTTTAGTTAAGAAGATACGGCGTCCATGGTTTCCAAAAAGAATTTCAAATCTCGATTCGTCTGACCACAGAAAATATTCTGAAAATATTGATTTTCACCCTTGTCCCTTGCGCACAGATTTCTCCAGATTCCCAGAATCTTTTGAAGATATTATGTACTGTAGATGACGAGATATTGATGATGATGATGATGAATGCCTTTATTGTCACTATACACATGTACAATGAAATTAAGAGCCACTCCTTTTTTCCGTGCCAACATGTACATAAAATAAATAAGATAAAAACAAAATAAAATAAAAATAGATCAATATAACACGAAATAAATAAATAGTTCTGTGAAATCAGTACATGGTTGTATATATTCATAGTCTTCGTAATTTTACGCCGAGGAATATTATTCTGAAATTGTTCCACAAATTGTAGATTGTTGAACCTCTGCCCATCTTTACTTCTGAAAGACTCCAGCTCTCTAAGATGCTCTCTTAATACCCAATCACGAAATAAACCCATACCACTTTATCCTTTTCAGGGTCACGGGAAAGCCTGGAGCCTATCCCAGGGAGCATGGGGCACAAGGCGGGGTACAGCCTGGACAGGGTGCCAATCCATCGCAGGGCACAATCACATCACATACACACTCACACACACACCCATTCATACACTACGGACACTTTGGACACACCTGTCCACTAATCGTAAAGTTGATTTTAGGGTTTGATTCCTGGCCCAGGTGACTCCACATGTCGAAGTGTCCTTGGGCAAGACCCCAGGTTGCTCGTAATGGCAAGCTAGTGCCTTGCATGGTAGCTCTGCTGCCATTGGTGTGTGTGTGTGTGTGTGTGTGTGTGTGTGTGTGTGTGTGTGTGTGTGTGTGTGAGAGAGAGAGAGAGAGAATGGGTGAAGGAGAAACAGTGTAAAACACTTTGTAGTGTATTCAAACGAGCCCATCTTGTTCCAACATCCATGCCAAGATCACATTTCCCTCCCATTCTTGAAGATTGCTGTGAAAATGAACTGAACCTGTATCATCTGCCTGATCCCATGCATTGTGCTCCTGCCACATGATTGGCTGATTAAATAACTGCATGTGCAGATGTTCCTAATTACGTGAGAACACGTTTGTTTGTGTTTTTTTTAAATTAACATTTTATTCAAATTGTCATTGCTTTAATGTGCTACAGAAATCGAACGATCGGATAGAAAGTGGTTTAAAAATGAATCGTTCTGGATGTGAATGTATCTGGATCACGCTGATCTCAGATCAGTTTGGAGGAAGAAGGCAGAGGCGGAGTTGTTTTTTCTTAAGGAGGGTCAAAGTTACATCCAAACAAATGCAGACTGTCATCTGAAGACGATCAACATCTGTAACCTTTTAAAGGCTTTGAAGTGGAACCTGGGCAGTGAATCAACCAACCGAGCATCCGGCGGAAAGGTAACACCGAGACTTCTTTTTCATTTGCACGACTAGAACGTTTTAGGACGTCCCAACGCACCAGATGAACCGGTCTACAGACTGTGATCTGGGACGTTGTTGTTTTGGGTTTTCATTTTATTATATTTTTTGGATTCTGACTGGTGGAACGAGTCCAGAGCATGTTTGGTCGACGTTTTGTTTGAATTGCAGGCAGGAAAATGGAAAGGCTGGATTGACCGTGTGGTGTGAGGGAGTGTGGAAGGAAATCACGAGCTAACCACGGGAAATGTCATGACGGCTCGGTTAACAACCAGACTCCGATTTGTGGCTTGTAAAGTACTACTTAAAGGGACTTAAACTCGTACTTGGTTAGCATCTTAGCCCGAGGCGAGTCTTTTACACAATTCTTCTGCGCGAGGTCACTTCTGTGCGAGATTACTTTGCGCGAGGTCACTTCTGTGCGAGATTACTTTGCGCGAGGTCACTTCTGCGCGAGGTCACTTTGCGCGAGGTCACTTCTGCGCGAGATTACTTTGCGCGAGGTCACTTCTGCGCGAGATTACTTTGCGCGAGGTCACTTCTGCGCGAGATTACTTTGCGCGAGGTCACTTCTGCGCGAGATTACTTTGCGCGAGGTCACTTCTGCGCGAGATTACTTTGCGCGAGGTCACTTCTGCGTCACATTAACGTTTTCCAACGCATTTCTTTAATAAACAGCGAGGCAGCTGGGAAAAATCTGTCAGTCCATACTTCGGCTTAACCTGGAGCTTGGTTGTGAAACCTGACTTTTAAACAAGTTCATAGGAATTTCTTTTTATGCCCCAAGAAGTGTCTTGGTCTTCATATGAACGAACAGGGTCAAAAGGTCTGCTTTTGTAAAAGCTTGAGCAATGGACGTCGAAAAACAACAACAAAAACGCACATAAGACATAGTAAAATCAATCAATCAATCCAATCCAGTCAGGGATAGCAGTGCTGAACTATAAGATCACATTTATTAAGTTATTTAAAAAAAAAAAAGTTGTTTCACTGTCATAAAGGAAACAAAACCACATTGAGCAATAAATGAATGTGAAAAGAAACCGCTTTAATGTCTGAGGGGAAAAACATGAAGCTCCACCCCTCAACTCACCCTTTCTTCTTCTTCTTATTATTATTATTATTAAAGTAGGCTATTATTTTACTGTACTTCTACACTGTGTTCTCACATTTTATCACCGAAATGACTTGACGTTTTGAAGGTTGGCCCAAAAACCATCATGCCACACTTTTCTAAACCGACAGGAGTTCAACTCAGTCCCTACATCAGCTGGCAAGAGACATGAAGTTCAACAGGATGACTAAACCGATACAGGACATGCCAATCAGGTCTCCGATGAAGGAATCGAGGCCGAGCTTGCAGACCATATAGAAAATCTAGCCGCGATGTTTTGAATGTTCTAAGTGCCATAAAAACGTCGTGAACTAGCATTTGAGTTGGTACGATGAAATGACCGATGTCCCTTTTTGGATGGGCAATGGATCTATCGAGGATAAAAAAGATGATCATATAGGCTAATAAAATATTGGCCTTTAAAGTTGTAAACTTTATCTTCAAATAAAACCATTAAGAAGTCATTTGGTATTGAATTTGTCTTGCTTGGATGTCGCATATGAGGTGAAAATGTTCTGTTTTACGTCAACGTAACCAATAGTACAATTAACCCCACGGCTCAACTGATCCTCTCCCCAGGTTCGACTTATCCCTCATTGGCGAGAGACCACTTTTATTCGGAATGTCATATTTAGAACATTTTGCTTATTTTAGATCCAAAGTGATCATTCCCAGGTACGCAACACATCCTGAAATATATGTACATATTCTAGTTGGAGACATTAATGTCATGCCTTCACTTTAAAGACGCCTCAAGTGAAAACTGGTCCTTACAAACAGTATTAAAACCGTTTTACTTGTCTTGTTTGAACGCTAGCCATTGGAAGTTCACGTGTCCCTGGGTATGGTTATTATTCAAGACCATCATTACAACCAGTGCACTGACGAGGATAACTTAATTAAACATACAGGAAAACTGGGGGGAATGAAAATGAAATGGTAAATGTACATTTTAAAAACTTTATTGGCTTTATGGGTATCTTAAAATTGCTGTTTTCATTGTGAAGAAATTAGGAAATCCTGGACATTCATAAAGGTAGTTTCCATAAACAAAGAGGAACCACGTGAGGGATGCGTGTAAATGAAATCATGTCTTATGACAAATTGTTGTCTGATTTGTTTATTTTCTTAAAGATGGCACAGACCAGTCACTTTGTCTTTTGCACTGTAATGAACACGACATTTAAAGCACATACAAATTCCCTGACGTATGCTGTTTGACATTTCCTTCTTTAAGTCTTGTAATGGAGTTACAAGGCGAATGTTGCCAACAAGTAAGGGACACATCTGTCTACCAGTTTAGCATCACATACTAATCACCACATGAGAATCTATCACAGCTTCAGGTCACGATCATCTCCGTCTACATGGCATCCCTAGGTTTAAAAAGAACAAAACCCGCTATACATGTTTATACGATGTCCGTACTCTCTCTTGTTTGATGGACAACTTACCGATAGATAAGAACCTGTTCTTGAACTGAAACACCATCTACGGTGAGGTATTGTGTGGAAATGAGGAAATCCTGGAAATGAAAGAAGATGGTTTCCATATAAACAAATAGGAAATATAAAGGAGTAAAACACTTCAAGATGTTCTGTTTTTGGGGTGTTAACAGTATCTTGTTTTTGAGTTAATGAGGTTCGGATGCAATCCATTCAATTAAAACGACATCACGCAGGCTAAAAGCCATAAGAACACAATCATAAATATAATGATTTTGATAATGATGGATTGAAATTTCCATTATTGTCAATAAATAAATGAATGAATTAATACATCGCTGGCCCAGGATGTGCTCCAACAAATGTCTGAGGATCCTCCGAATCCGTTTTAAAAACCACTGCATTAATGATTGAGATGCTTCCATTATTTTTAAATGAACTATGAAACTTTGTGATAACGTTAAGAAACCATTCCAAAGGGAAGAAGAAATAAGAAGCTAGACAGTTGTGTAGTTAATGTTCTTTTATAAAACATCATACAGGATAGTAAGTTACTTACTGAAAGAGGCTACATTGGGGCAAAAGGTTATTATATTTTCTAGCAGTTTTTCTTTGTGATGCAGTATCTGTGTAGACCGTCCCACACCACATGTTCGGTACACACACACACACACAATTACTGTCCGCCTTATTAGGAATACATGCACACCAGCACAGTCGTGCAATTATCCAATCGTCTGGCTGCAGCGCGGCGCATAAAATCATGATGCTAAAGGTCAGTAGCTTCGGGTAATGTTCACATCAAACATCATAATGGAGAAAAATAAATGGGATCTTTGACAAGTGGCATGGTTGTTGGTGCCAGATAGGCTGTTCTGAGTATTTCAGAACCTGGATCACAGAAACCAGCCCGATGAAAACGAGGAAAAAAAAAAAAGACCAGGTGATGTTTTGGATAATTGCATGAAGGTGCCGAGGTGCTGGTGTTCCTATTAAAGTGCCCGGTGAGTGATTACACTGATGCACACGGTCGTTTAGGCCCTCGGATGCAGAAATACAGTAATGCACTTCGTCTACATTTAAAACGTGTCCATTTCGAGCACGGCCTGTGTTGCATTGTTCATGTTGCACCTCTAAACTTGATTTTGTCATTTTGTTGTGACATGGATGTTGGGGACAGCAGAGTGCAAGATTAGCTTTATCTTCTCCTTTTTTCTCGTAATAGTACACAGGCAAATAGACTGAAGAGTTTAAAATCGGCACGTACACACCGTTCTTTAGGCTCGTGGTTTGTTGAAAGAAACTGTCTTTAATGCAGGCTTTAGTTTAATCGTTATTAATAACCTTTAAATAATTAATGTAGTCTTTGCGCATTATATGATCGTTGTAATAATAACTGTACATTCTGTCTGATATCCAGACGTTATATTTTGGGTCACGTTGATCAAAGGCTAAAATGGACTGTAAATGATCTCTCTTTCCTCATACAGAGCTGTTGGGTGGCGATTGACCATGGTGCGTTTTTTAAAATTTTTCACGGTGGTGGGCGACGACCACCAAGCTGCCTCGAAGTGGCACGAGGAAGACCTACACAAAGTCAGCGAAGACTTGGAGACTGCAAAACCACCGGCCAGACCGCTGACGTTCAGAGACGGTCTGAAAAATCTCTTCGCCTCGGAGAGGTTTCAGGTACTGAAACTGCAACGAAGACGTTCTGCATGTCTTCTATAACCACACGTTCCAACAAGCTAGAACATGCACAATATAACTATACCATAATCCATAATGATATTTAATTGAGATATACGAATCCAATATTGGCTTGAAACACTAGAGTGGTATCTGTGCATTTCTCACTCTGATCCACGGATGTACTTTACACCAGAAATGTATTTGATGTCGACTAAAACGGATCGTTCACGTGAACAGAACGGATGTTGCAGGATGTTCGCCCGAGTACTCTGAGGATGTGGGTATTGCTCAGTATCTCTCAGTAATAGTGTCATATCATTGTTTTCAAACATCCCAAACAGCAGTTACATAAACAAAATTTTTTTATCACAAATCACCACAGAGATGATATGAGAAAAAAAAGATATTTTAATTGTGGTTGAATGAACACAAATCCAATATTAATACTGGAGGGCACGTATAAAAAAAACTGTCTAGAATACTGAAACCTCAAACTCACCTTTGACGAACCTCACCAAAGATTAGACAACATGTCTAACGACACCATGAAAGACAGAATGTTTTCTTGTAAATAAAGTAGTAAGCACTTGTCCTCTATATATGAACCCTTTAGTGTGATATGAAATGAAGTTTTACTCGAAACCTATAGTAGTACAGATAAACCTCACGTACTCTGTTTGGGATATTGGATAATGACCATGTTGTTTTGTGCTCTAGATAGCTGTTGTGTGCTTGGTGATCATGGATGCCTTATTTGTGCTGTGCGAACTGCTCTTAGACCTGTCTATAATCGAAGTGGACGAGCACCACATCGCACCACAGGTGAGCTGAAGCAAGAGCCAATGCTAATTAGTCTCATTTCATAACCAGAACAGAAAACCCTCACCAGTCGTTGCTCCCTTTGTCCTTCTGCAGGTGTTTCACTACCTCAGCTTGGCGCTGCTCACCTTCTTCATGGTGGAGCTGGCCTTTAAGCTGTACGCGTTTCGGCTCGAGTTTTTCCATCACAAGTTTGAGGTGTTTGATGCGATCGTCGTGATCGTGTCCTTCATCCTGGATATCGTGTACATCTCGAAAGAAAACGCCTTTGATGGCATGGGCCTGCTCATCCTGCTCAGGCTGTGGAGAGTGGCCAGGATCATTAATGGTATGGCTCACATGGTTAAAGGACGAGTTCAGAAAAAAAAAAAGAAGTTTCACTTAGTTAGTTTAGCATTGCACTGTTTACCTTGTGAAAACACACACATACACACACACACACATACCCCGGCAGGGTGTTGTGTCTCAAACAGGTTCCTTTTTTCTGGTTTGTGACGCAAACAAACACAGACGAATCACAAACGACACCCAGTGATCTAAAAACCTGACTGGAATGATCTCCTATTGTGTCCAGGGAGATAATACACCAAATGGCCAAAAGTTTGTGGACACCTGAATCTAGCACTTGTATGTGAATGTTGGACATCCCATTCTAGAATTTTTCCTCCTTTGCTGTTATAATAACCTCCAGTCTTCTCTGAAAGCTTTCCAGTAGATTTGGGGGCGTGGCTCTGGGGATTTGTGATCATTCAGCTACAAGAGCATTAGTGAGGTCAGTGATGTTGGATGAGGAGGAATGGGGTGCAGTCAGCGTTCCAGTTCATCCCAACAGTGTTCAGTGGGGTTGAGGTCAGGGCTCTGTGCAGGACACTCGAGTTCTTCAACCTTCTCAAACCAGGTCTTCATGGAGCTGGCTTCGTGCACAGGAGCATGGTCATGCTGGAAAAGGTTTGGGGCCTGTTCGGTCCAGTGAATGGAAATGAAGGACATTCTATACAACTGTGTGCTTCCAACTTTGTGCCAAGTACTACATATGGGTGTGATGGTCAGGTGTCCACAAACTTTTGCTCTTATAGTGTGTGTCCTAATTTTAGTAGTGTGAAATGGCAAGGTGTAGTTTATTGTATTTACATTGCCCATGTAGTGATGTAGTGAAATAATGTATTTCGCAACAAATTGTGAAACAGTGACACTGGACATTCTGCTGCCGTGGAGACCACGCCAGAAAAAACACGCACGGATGTTCACGGTAGAAATCTGAAACCTGAGACGTACCTCTGTCTTTCGCGAACTTCATCAACACACGTACACTTCTTTTTAACAACACACCAAATTGATTCCTTTTGTAAATTTGTCTGTGTTATCTCTCCCGTAGGTATTCTGTTGTCAGTGAAGAGTCAAGCTAATCACAAAGTGCAAAAGCTGAAAGAGGAAAATGATCGTCTCCACCATCAAATCGGCGAGCTGAAAGAGCATAAAACTGCAATGGTGAGTGTTTGACCAGTTGAGCAGACTGATGACCTCATCACTTTCATAGTTATCGCATTGTACGTGCTTGTTTAGGAGCAAGGGAAAAGATCAATGTGTAAATGACTAAAAATGTCCGTATGATAGCAACTTTAATTGTTTGTTAGAATTTTTCATTCCGCTTTCCACCACGTCTACATATTTGCTTATATTGCAAAGAACAAAAAAACCCCAGAATAAATGTTAGTCCCTCCGAATACAATTGGATTTGAGATTTAAAAAAAAAAAAATGGAAATGAGATGAGTTACAGCTTTTATTTATAAACAACATAAAATCTAGAACCCTTTTGTATCAGACGACCCAATTTTTAGGTGAGCAAAAGTATAGGAACAAACAAGTCAAAGTAAATAAACACTTAATATTTGGTTGCATATCCCTTCCTTGCAATAACTGCATCAAGCGTGTGAATGGCTGAAATCATCAGATTGTTGGTTTCCTCTTTGGTGATGCTTTTACCGCAGACTCTTTCAGCTGTTGTTTGTTTGAGGGGGTGAAATGCTGCTCAGTTGAGTTAAGGTCTGGTGACTGACGTGGCCAATTTAAAACCTTACACTTTTTCCGCCCTAATAAAATTCTTTGTTGAGTCTCCCCGAATGAGACACCGTTCAGTATCTGTTGCTCAGTACACCAACGATTTCGTTTGTTTTTCAGGACATTCCAAATCATTGTATTGGCTATGCCCAAAGTTTGTGTATGATTTTCCTTCTTTTCTGAGCTTCAAAACGGCTTGCTTTTCTCCCATAGACAGCTCTCTGATCTTCATGTTGGTTTATCCTTTTTAACAGCAAATGCAGTCTTCACAGTTGAAACTGAATTCTAAAACCAAGAGTAGATGTTCAGAGCTATGTGTTATTTAAACGGTCAACCTAACAGAACACACCTGGGTTACAAGAAACTCCTGTCAGTCACACGTTCCAATATTTTTCCTCACCTACAAATTGGGCTCTGATTTAAAAAAAAAAAAAAAAAAAAAAAAAAAAAAAGTGCTTCTATGTTCTATGTCGTCTAACACGTCTACATACAATATAAATACCCGGGTATAAAAGCTGAAATTCTAAACTCTTCTCATAGCCATCTTTTGCTCTCAAACCCAAATGTCTTGAGTCTACAGCAAAAACAAATGAACTGGCCTTGCTGTTCCAATCGTTTTAAAGGGGGCTGTATACTGGAAATTTGAGGGCAGTTGTTAAATTTTGTCAATAAATATCATGCTCCATGTGACGTATCTCGTGAAATAAAAACTACAACCAATGTCTGTCTTTATTGAAAGAGTATGAGAGACGGTCTAACCAAAACTGTTTTTATGAATTTTGCATGTTCTTTAACTTTCTATCTCTGTATCTATAGAGTAGCCAGTAGTTCTGGTTACTTAGGCTCTTCCTGAGGGTCTGTTTTATCCACTATTAAACACATAACCACAAAGTATTCCCACTGAAAAAAGTAGTCCCAACCACAGAAAGGACCAATTTGATTGAGTTAATATGTACAAATAAAGGTTTAATATTTTTGATCCTGAACCGTCCCCATAGGCTTCCATTATTAGTGTTGGACAAACAGGGTTTATGTTCTTATCTCAGGGAAAGGTGCCAAGCAGTAAAGATTAGGTGGGAAAACATTGGAAATTGTTGAAATATCACATTTTTGTCCCCAGCTGAAGTTGGTTCTCGGGCTTACTGATCAACACATTGACCAAGACACCCTGTCATACAATTCGTCCGAAAAATTCTCTTTAAGAATTTTATCCAATACAAAGTCAACCTGGAGGTGTAGAAATACTGGGATTGATTGTCCCATATGACAAACACTTTAATAACATGTTTTCTTGCAGTCTTCATGCACGAATCCCGGCTGATCTTGAAAGCAGTGATGTGGATATGTTGCGGCGTACATAGAAGCATTTGGATTATCGCCTAGATGTTTTGCGCACCATTAATGGCGTTCATGTTGAATGTTTGTAGATATCAATTTCCTTGATGGGTACGTTCTGTGTGCGTTAAGAAATATTCAATTTAACATCAAATGTTGTATACAATTCCTTTTAATTCCCCTTTTCGTGTACCCTGTACAGTGAGAGCACAGTAGGCTATGTTTGCTAGGTTAGCTTTTACCTGCTAGGCTTGTGATTGTGTAGCATGTGCAAGCTTTGTCTAAGGATAGCCCCACCCACTTTACATCGAAAAGGAAAGAAACTCGAGCGAAGTACATGTACACATTGGAAAGTGAGCGACTGCAGCTTGTTTTACCCTAAACACAAAGCAGAGGACATGTTTGCCTGGGACTTGAAATGGTAACAAATGTCTAAGTTACTTAGAGAAGATGCACTAATGTGTATTTTATGATTTCGTTTACAGGACCAAGAGGTCAGCAAGCTGAGAGCACTCTTAGCAAAGCACTCCATCCAGTACTGAGGACCGTAACTCACTGTTACCAGCTGTACAAAATACTCGTTATAAACACATTATGAATGAGAGCCAATTAAGGGAAAATATACTAAATATACTAAACTAACAAACTATAGGTCAGAGTTCTACGTTCGTATTTAACGCCAGCGCTACAAGCCAGAATCAAAGAGTTAAAAATTTTAGCTATACCAATAATCCGGTCCTCTGTTGCTAGAGCTGCTGCAGCTTTCTGCACAACAAGGCCATGAAGGAGTGTTCAGAGTAGGAATGTGCTGATAATTAATCATTAAAATCATAACCGTTTCGCAAGAACACTGCAAAATTACAGACGTAACTAAAACCGGTCACTCGGAATTTCTGGTCTCTGACTAGGGGAAAAAATTCCAAGAACTCCTAGTCGGAAAGCCAGGACAGTCTCCTCAATCCCAAATTCAGCACGTGACATCAGATCAACAAGTCTGCTCACAGCATCCCTATTAAACGAAGTAGCCCCTTGAGTTATACTGTGTATATATATACACTAGTATTTGCTTTAAATCACTCCAAGTTTTAGTGTGTTAAATCTAGAACATTGACTGTATAGTTCAGTGTCCAGTTGAGGAGGGAAAGCTACATCACAGTTAGCTGGCTGGATTTTCGCTTACAGAAACATGAAGGTATCCATGTTTTTTAGCTCAGGTTCTAGCTCTAACACGCAGAGTTTGAAAACTCCGAGTTCTAACTTCCTACTTCAAACACAGCGTCTGTGACTGTTCTGGCCAATATCCCCTCCCCCCAATCCCCCAAGCCTTCATAGTCAGTCTTATCCAGTGAACAGACTCATGGACTCAGTGGACTTTCATTCTAATTTGTCCACAATAATGACTATTAGAAGACAGCTGTACTATGTACTCTGACTTTATTACAGGAATTGTGAGTACAAAATCATGCCTTTCTACGCAGATGTCACATGGGTAGTCCTGATGATATTTGAAGTGTGTCATAAATATCACATTGTGTCAGAACATGTAACATTGGGGATATTTAAAAAGGGAATCACCATAAAGTTCAGAATATATTTCTCAGAATTAAATTGTTAAGCCTGTGTTTGACTTGCTGCACGATAATATACTTTATCTAATGTTTTGTAAATGAATCAAGTTTTTTTTTATTTTATTTTAATTGAAAACAGTATGCATACAGAATAAACTATTACAAAATGTGAATCTGAGTGCAATATATACAGTTCATACTGAATAATCTACTATTTACAGTAACTCCATTATTGTAGAGGGGAAATGAGGAGACTATAGAATAATTATTTTTGAGGCCTATAGGGCAGTGGTCCCCAACCTTTTTTGCGCCACGGACCGGTTTAATATCAGACAATATTTTCACGGACCGGCCTTTAAGGTGTGGCGGATAAATACAACAAAATAAAATGATCGGACCGGCATAGAAACTGGGGTATTTTTAAAATATAATAATAAACGTGAATCCAACGTGAAATCGCAACTTTATTAGCAGCATCCTCGTAACATCCTCTCTCCCCCCTAACTCTCTCTGGTCTCTGTGGTAAGGTTTCGACGGATCACATGACCGAGACAAGCATCTTGACATGCGTCAAGAGTGAGTCGTAGAAGGATGTAACGGAGAGAATCCGGTCATTTTTCAGATCCAGATGATAAATAAAACCGGAATAATGTAAGTTATTTATTCTTTCTGTGCGGCCCGGTACCAAATGACCCATGAACCGGTACCGGTCCACGGACGAGGGTTGGGGACCGCTGCAATAGGGCATCGATTTTATATATGATATATAAATGGTTTGATAGAGACCCTATATAATAATTTACATATTCGATTGTATGTACAAAAGTTTAGACACATTTTAGAATAATAATAAAGTTATCAAAACTCTGGAGTAACACAAATGGAACTATGGGAATTATGCGGTGGTAAAATATCCAAAATAAATAAAAAATAATTTAGTATTTTAGGATCTTCAAAGTAGACACCTTTCCAGAAATGTATTCTTGGCATTTTCTCACCCAATTTCTTGAGGAATCCCGATGAGATTTCGGAATATTTCGCTCCGAGTCGTCCGTTTTAAAAAAAAATATTTTTTTTGTAAATAAAATGTTCATTTTCTAATGAAAGAAACGAACACGTTGACACGATTATATTTTGGTCTACGACACAGATTTCAAACATTTAAATCACACACCTTCGGATCAAAAGGTTTTTAAGTTTGAGAAACATTTTGGTCGAGTGTCCACAAACTAGTGTGTTTCTAAGAATTATATTGTTAAGCCTCTGTTTAGCCTGCTGCAGGATAATGTCCGTTACCTAATATTTTTATAAAGGAATCAAGTATTTAAAAAGCATTTTTTAATTGAAAACAGTATGCGTACACAAACTATTACAAAATGTTTATTTGAGTGCAATATATACAGTTCATACGGAATACTTTAGTATTTACAGTAGCACCATTGTGTGGGTGTGGTGGGGGACGGACATGGATGAGGACACCATAGAATAATGAGGGGTGTGTGTGTGTGTGTGTGTGTGTGTGTGTGCATATATATATGTGTGTGTGTGTATATATATATATATATATATATATATATATATATATATAAAAAATAAGGCCTACAGGGCCTCAATTTTCTAGGTGGTATATAAATGGTTTGATAGAGGCCCTATATAATAATTTACATATTTAATTGTATGCACATGTAACAGTTAGATCGTAATTTTACAAATTGCTAATCCACAATCAAAAATCTGTGATAGTAGTCCATGTTTACATAATGCAATTCTCGCTCTACAGTCACAAAATAGCACTTGTATTTTGTCATCTTAACAACATTCGTTTTGGAATAAAACATACCAAATTATGCAGGTACAACCTTCACGGTATTTTTCCGAATCACCGGTTGCTTCTGCAACTGAAATATTCCATTAGTGCCATGTTTTTGGAGGTGGGGCCAAGTGAGTCCAAATTGAACTGTTCTACCAGCTGCAGATCCAAATATCAAACCTCAATATGCTATAAGTTATGTTGTGTAAATGTGTGAATAATGATCCTCAATTAACCAGTAAAATTGGAATCCAAAACCTACATTACGATTTAGATTTATGAAAAAACAAGCAAATTTGCAGTTCAAAATTTGGAACTCAAATTTTGGCAATGTGTTCCTGTACAATTACATTCGACAGGAAATTACCTCCATGTGGAACGCTTGATCATTTCCCTGTTCATACGAACGGGAAGAAGAAGTCGGAGGGCAGTTTGGCGTTGATGGTGGGAGGAGCTCTGAATCCTGGGCTGGCTGACAGCGACACGTCAATGAAGCTCACGGAGCTGATGACGGAGACGACACCACCGACAGTCGAGGGAGAAGGCTGGAAAAACAAACGATATTCAATCATAAAATATGCTAATGTAATTCAAAGGGTTTGTGATACTAAAAAAAATCTGTCATTTAACACTATTGCCCAAAGGGTAAAATCCTTAACTGCAAGGTAATTATTGAGAAGAGCAGCGGTTATTATAATTAAATCTGGAATGGGATGTTCAAAAAGCATACATGGCTGTGATGGTCAAGAGTCCACAGACTTTTGGCCATATAGTGCATCATATTCACAACAAACTGCCAAACAATAGAACTCAATTCCTGTTTGGAACAGGCGGCGTACAATACTTGTTTGTTTGCTGTGTCTAAAAGGGTCTTTGGTCCTTCAGGATGGCCTAACGGCACATACAAACTATAGCTACCAAAGACGAGGGGTGAGTGTTAGTATCTTTTCGACCAGCTGCTCATGCTTGATCACACGGCAGCAGAACACCCTTAGAGGAAAGTGCTAACTGCCCTCTTCTGAATACAGGAGGTCACAGATGACTGCAATTGGCTAGTATCATTCTGATGAAGAGGTTAGAGAGTAATGCTCTTCGGGAGCCTCTTGGATTCGAACTCGCGATGGCAAACACTTTTCTACTCCACCACTCGGGAACCCCTAAATAGGGACATTTTTGAGGACATCATCATCCACATCCAGGACAGAGAAGACAAAGAGTTATGTTAAGGGGGCTGGGTGTCAACATGATAAATAGACCACTCTCATCAATTAAAATGATGTTCCATCATCTTTACGCACCAGTGCAGACCTCCAATCCCCAATGATGGTCATGTGACCTTAACAAGCTTATCGAAGGCACGACACAAGTTCATAGTCTTCAGGATAATAGCAGTCCCTCTGACTTACTTCTGTGAGACATTAAAGAACCAAAAACCTGCTTAGAATTACCAAGGAGCTGGTGTTGGTCTGGATTGTTTCCATCACATTCACTATCTGGGCTTGGGGGTTCACCAAGGTACCATACTTGGTCCATCTTACTTCGAGATGATAGGACACTGGAATGCTGCATCCCTGCGTGCCCTGGAAAGACGTTTAAAGACAATGTGAAAAGGATATCAACACGGTTTTCTTCCATAACATGATATTTTCTTCCATAACATGATATAACATGATGCAATAAAACAGATCACTTGATCAGGTCACTAATCACTGGATGGACAAAAGCAAAAAAAGTCAAGTTAAAAAAGAAAGAAATTACTGGGATAATCGTATTTTCCCTGTTCCCACTAAACAAAATCTCTTTTACGTTGTGATCAAATCTGTAAGTACAAGTTTGTCTTAAAACCACTTGGAACAAGTCCTAACAAATAAAAAAATGTTTAAGTAAACACCTCAGTTCACAAAGCAGAAAGAAGTAAAACCAGTTTAACGGTGAACTTGAGCCCAAAGGATCAAATGGATTGCAGACTTCAAGCTCGGTCACATTGACACAGCAGAAGAAGTCAACAATGGAACAAAAAAGTTAACCTGCTGACAACGCTGTAAAGTGAGATGGATTCAAAACAGTATTTATGGAGCAACACAAGCCTGATTGCTTCTCACTGACTCTTGGGAAACTCGCCTTTACAAAAGGGCTCTCTTACTTAAAAAGCCACCGTTGTGTAGCACAGACACCGCAGTGATGCAAGAGAACCTGTGAAGGCTCTGCTTCATAGCTCATGAATTCACTGAAGCGTGTAACTTTCGGAATGTGACCGTTCCTGTCCTTGGTCTACCTCAATTACAAGCACAGCAGAAAGATGATTAATGTGAGATTAATGTGACGAAATATACTCGTAATTAGACTGTCAACTATCTGTAATAGGCATTCACATTTACAGCGTTTAGTAGATCAGCTCATCCACAGGAACTTACAGTGTTGAAATCTCTATCAAAAAACATATCCAAACAGGTCAGTATATACGGATACCATAAAGCATAGTATAGCATGTTGGTATTTACCGTTGGGGTGGTTTGATTCTCGATAGGAACCCAGTCCATGGGGTTTTGAGGAAGAGAATTTCCAAAAGATGCCACATAGTCCGGAAAAGTCTGGCCTTTCAGTCTCCCCAAGATGACTTCAGAGAGTAACGAACAGTTCGCACTGTCCGCAAGCCTAACATTTACCAACAAATGTATTTATGATTAGACATTAATGTATATTATTTGCAAATAAATATACGTAACGCAACATGAACTTGACTGCTTCATTGTTTAAATCTTGTACCTAAAGGTGCATCCTGACACCACATCTGTCCCGAACAGTACGGGTGAGCGCTGGGTCGGGCCGGACAGACAGTCCTGCTCTGGAGAACTCTTTAAGACGGTGAGAGACCCGTCTGGATCTGAGCTTTGGATAATTCCCCTAAACAAATCAAGAGTTAAGGAACCAAGAACTGCATTAAACATAATGTTATACCGACATAAACATCAAATATTTTAAGTCTGCTACAGGATTATGATCAATATTAGAAACTTGATTTGAGGAATTAATTACTGAAGCCTAAGAGCACTCCACTAAATAGTTATTTTAATGGCGTCCTTTAATGTCGACTTTATACTTTATTATATTTACAATGCAAGTTATTTTTTCGTGAGAATCTGAATGAGGTGTGTTAAAGCCAGAACCGCTGAAGTGTTCAGTGCAAAGTGAAAACTGCATCATTTAAATCTAAATATTATCAGAGGAGAGATTGAGAGATTGACGGAAAGGATATTCTGCAGTTCTCCATCCGGCCACAAGGGGCAGCCCAACCACATAACCAGGATTTCCACTGGAGCGAAGCGTGGCGTCGCTTCTGGACTCCTGTAAAATGTTGTATACCAAGTTGCACTAATGATATGCATATTTTAATATCATACAGATGTACTGCATACTTAAAAATATATTAAGACCTTAATTGAGCTACGAAAACGTTCACAAATCCATTCAACAAGCACCTGAACAAACGTTATCTGGAACTCTTGCTGGATCGGCAGGGTGTTTTCGTCGACGGCACCCAGAACGAAAGACGCCGTCACTCTCACAATCTGTCCGGCGTCGCCAAACCTCACTGTGTATTTAACCTGCGACAAGATTTCAGAAAACAGATCGCATGTACTGCAACTCTAACACAATACAAATTCTATTACAACCCCACAAGACCTGGTGTTTTTGGAGACGCCCCGACCCAGTCGTATAGCTCGTATAGCATGCGTAGAATTTTCCTGCTCTAGGCAATGAAATGGAGGATTTACGATCGCTCACCTGCAGCACCACCTGGTTACAGATCTGACCATGTAACACGGGTGTATAATCAGAAGCAGAAGCATCCGTCTGCACCAGTGTGTGTGTACCCTCTAGAGACTGCAGTGTAATGCTCTCCACTGCTACAGACACCAGCTGACACACACAGACACACACAAGTCAGAGACATGGTGCTAATCCTGTCCTGCTAATCCAACTTCTCACAGATCCTGTGAAATGTCGTTATGGTACCCCAGCATAGCATCCTCAATGCTAGCACTATTTACGATCTTCTCATCACTATGTCACAACACTGGGCTACTACATCTCACAAGTAAGGGATTATGGGTTTAAAACAGAAAACGGGAGTATAATATAATAAATTTGTATTCATACATCAGCACCGCTGTCCTTCCCCTGCAAAGAAAAAAGAAAAAAAATGGGTTAACGATTTAAGAGATAACAGGCACGTGCAGGTTCATATCATCATAGTTGCCTAGCGATATTAAAACCTATATCCACCCATCTATCTAATTTAAATGTCTCGTATGTTGCACAGAATTATAGGATTGCCTGCTCCAAGGTCAGCCACGATACCGAACTGAAAAGAACCTGCACGGCTCCGGACTCACTGAAAAAACACTGAAATTGGTGTAGGCCTTAAGGTTCAGCGCATCTAACTTGGCGCAGTCTTGTTCCAAAGCAAAGTTCCTCACACATCTGAACGTCTGATCCTTCAGGAAGGCTGCAGAGAAACAGAAAAAAAAAAGGCAAGATGTCAAAAAATAATAAAAAGGAGTTCTCTTAATCTGTGCCGAGTATGTAAGTAATACCGAGTGAGACAGATGGAGGAATCGATATATATATATATATTAAACACTAATGCAAGCGATTATAAGGAAAACTATATAAAGCTTTAGAAAAGATGAGAAAACAATAATGGTGGCACTAAAGTGTTTCTTTTTACTTTTAACGAAGCCCTAAAAGGCCATGCATTCACTGTGTTTATTTTTTATTCTGAACAGTTGATCCAGATCATAATCTCTCTGGAAAAGTGTTATTTTGTAATAATGACATACATTATTTATTTATTTATTTTATTTGGGCAATTCTGATACCTGGAGAATTCCCCGATCTGTACTTTATGGATTCAAAACCTGCGTGACTGATGAGGATGTGTGGTTTTACCTGCAGGGTTCGTGTCTAAGCAGTTCGCTGCACCGGCAGATGCCGGAAGCCTGAAGAAACCTCCCTGTTGGGCATCGTCCATCGTCTGGATGAGATCTCCGTACTGAAGACGAACACAGCAAACAGGAAGAACCATAATCACGTCTCGCACATCTACGTACACTGCCAGTTTACCCACTATTGGCGAGTAGAATAAATCTAGTGGAAAGCTTTCCCAGCAGAGTGGAGGTTATTTTACACAGGATGTTCTCAAAGCACATATGGCTGTGATAGTCAGATGTCCACATACTTTAAGCCATATAGTGTATATTTTTTGCTTAACACACATACACACGGTGGAGGAAAGAAAACAGAGCAGAGCAGAACAGCAGTAACATGAACACAAATAGCCTAACATGCACGGCTAACCTTCTCCTTCCCTGCTAATTGTTTGATGTTAATAACTCTTAGTATGGTGGCTAGCTAGTTAAAACATACTAGATCTCACAGCATCAACCTCCCAGTCCTCCAAACTAAGTTTGTTTCAGACCTGAGGGAATCGGTGGTATTGAAACGGTCACATGACTGAAACAGCGAGATCATGCACATCTTTACCAAGTATCCTGGAGAGTCTCCCTGTGCAGGAGTCTGTAGTGCACGTCCATCTCCACTAGAGGCGCTGAAGAAGAATCCCACAAAGCGATCAAAGAGACTGTCGAAATTGTTCTCGGTGGGAATTGTCGGGTCGATGAAGGACATGCCCTGATCATCTTTAAAAAAAATACATAAATAAATACACACATTTATAATAAAAAAAAGCAAACCGGAGAGATAGGTGTGACTGTCATGATAATAACATGTTTCACAGAAGATGAGAGCAGAGATTTCTGATGCTAAAACGACGCACTGGATAACGGCATGTGTGAAGACATTTTCAAATACTGCTTATGGAGCCTAACACAAGCTGCAGTGAGAATATTTCATACAGTCCACGACATCATTACAAATCCAGAATTTGCCCAAGTGTGCATGTGTGAAAGCGGTGTTGCACTTACAGTTAGCAGACTGTATGCAGAAGACATCAGGGTTGATCTCTCTCTGGACCGACGTCATCACTCGGGACAAACCACCTGGAGTTCCAGCGAGTGTGTACACAGCTGCATCCTGGCTGCACAGCCTAGCGTCCCCTCTGACAAAAGTATGAGAAGAGTTATAAAAAGGTATATCAAAGGTATAACTCTGTAAGCAGCTGAAATCAACGTAGGAACACTGCTCACAGGTAGGCAGGACTTTGTATTAGGTGTTGTGGATCTTAATGCGATTTAATTCATGATCGTTTCTGTGGATTTTTAGTTAGATCAGTTTGTGTAACTCGGATCAGTGGGTGTAAATGTTGTCTTTCACGTTCACGTGGTTTCTAAGTAGGAGCGGGGGATACGACACAAATATCGTATGGTTATAAACTGAAGTGGACCAGAGAAACAAAAACGTGCCAAAGGATGTGTGGGTAAAGGCGTGACTGGAAACGTACTCACAAAACTCTTGTGCTCTTCGATCACCATGGTGACCACCACCACCATTCAAACAAACTAAATACCGCATATGGACTCATGATAAGATATACAACCCATAAGCATCACACGGAAAGCCTGCAGCAGGAACCTGTTTCAGCATGTTTTGAAAGTTTGTGAATCCTTTAGAATTCAACATTTCTGCAGAAATATGACCTAAAACCTCATCAGATTTTCACACAAGTCCTAAAAGTAGATAAAGGGAACCCAGTTAAACAAACAAGACAAAATATTATAGTTGGTCATTTATATTTTGAGGAAAATGACCCAATATTACATATCTGTGAGTGGCAAAAGTATGTGAATCTTTGCTTTCAGTATCTTTGGGACCCCCTCGGAGGAATTTAAACCAGTTCCTCAGTACAGAACAGCTTCAACTCTGGGATGATGGTGGGTTTCCTCACATGAACTGCTTGCTTCAGGTCCTTCCTCTATTGGATTAAGGTCAGGATTTTGACCTGGCCATTCCAAAACATTCACTTTATTCTTCGTTAAACATTCTTTGGTAGAACGACTTGTGTGATTAGGATCGTTGTCTTGCTGCACGACCCACTTTCTCTTGAGATTCAGATCATGGACAGATGTCCTGACATTTTCCTTTCCTCCCTGGTATAAATTCACAATTCATTGTTCCATCAATGATGTCAAGTTGTCCTGGCCTAGATGCAGCAAAACAGGCCCACACCATGACACTATCTGTTTCACAGATGAGATAAGGTTCTTATGCTGGAATGTGTTTTCCTTTCTCCAAACATAACACTTCATTTAAACAAAAAAAATTCTATTTTGGTCTCGTCTATCCACAAAACATTTTTCCAACAGCCTTCTGGTGTGTCCATGTGATCTTTATCAAACTGCAGATATGCAGCAATGTTCTTTTTGGATATTAGAGGCTTTCTCCTTGCAGCCCTGCCATGCTACTGTTGTTCAGTGTTCTCCTGAGTCCACTCTCCTAGTGGACTCATGAACATAAACATTAGCTAATGTGAGAGAGGCCTTTTGATGCTTAGAAGTTACCCAGGGTTTCTTTGTGACCTCGTGGACTATTACACGTCTTGCTCTTGGAGTGATCTTTGTTGGTCTCCACTCCTGGGGAGGATAACAATGGTCTTGAATTTCCTCCTTTTGTACACAATCTGTCTGAGTGTGGATTGGTGGAGTCCAAACTCTTTAGGGATGGTTTTGTAACCTGTTTTGTATCCTGAAAAATCTCCTTTGTTCGTGCCATGACATACTTCTACAGACGTGTGTTGTGAAGATCAGACTCAGATAGATTCCTGTTTTTTAAATAAAACAGGTTGATCACTCACACCTGATCGTCATCCTATTGATTGAAATCACCTGACTAATTTCACTTTCAAAAGAACTGCTAATCCTAGAGGTTCACATACTTTTGCCACTCACAGATATGTGATATTTGGTTATTTTCCTTGATAAATAAGTGACAGAATATAATATTTTTATCTCATCTGTTTAATTGGGTTCTCTTTATCTACTTTAAGGACTTTTGTGAAAATCTGATGATGTTTTAGGTCGTACTTACGCAGAAATGTGGTACTTGAAAGTTTGTGAACCCTTTAGAATTTTCTACTGTATATATTAGTCTAATAATCCATTGCTAATAAGTGTGTGTGTGTGTGTGTGTAGAGAAGCTTACACAACTTTCTGCACTGAGCACTGTGTGAAGAGGGCCAGCTCCCAAGTGCAGTCTGGGTCACAGCAGCAGTTTATATCACATCGCTCTCGCTGTACGTTACACGGACACACAGCAGACACTGGAGCAAACACACACACACACACACACAGTTAAACACAAACCATCATCAGAGTGATTGTGTGCAATCTCACTTCATTTCATCTCAAATATTTACTGTTTTTTTTATTTTTTATCTTTATACCACTGACTTGAACAGTTTATGATATGATAATACTGCAAAAGAAATATTGTTTATCTGTAGTGTAATGGGAGAGTCCAGCTTAAGTCAAGAGACATCAATCATTGTCCAGATATTCTGGATAAAGTGCAGCTCTACTCATAAACTGCTGCATAAGAAACGTCAAAATTCTGAGGAGTAGTGTGGCTATTATACCGCTTTTCTGTACACGTGACCGCCGCTTTATTTAAAAATGAGCAAATAAATTTGGTATTTATTTTATTTATTATTTTATTTATTTTATTATTATTAATATTATTATTATTATTATTATTATTATTTATTTTCTCTGATAATATTCTTTATTCAAATGTATTCTTTATTCTTTATTCAAATTTATTCTCTATTCTTTATTCTAATATTATTTATTTTAATTTCTATTTTATTATCATCTTGTTATTCTCTTCTTGTATTTTATTTTAATATGCTACACTGTGTACTATTATTAGGTATAAGTCTTTAAAAGGTATGGACATTATATTTGTTAAAGTGCGCAGACTATTTAGTAGATTTGAAGTCAGCAGGGGACTTTTTTCGTACTGGAATTTTTTATTTTAGTAATTTTTTTTTAGCTTACTCTAGGTCCACTTTGTGGACAACCCTAGGGGTGATACACTGCTGTCTCCTTTTTTATGGAGACTTTGGGTGTGTGTCCCTCTTCAGCTCCAATTGGCTATTTATATTCTTATTTTTACTTTAGTTTTTGGGTTTTATAATTTTTATATAACCAGCAACAGCTATTGAGTAGCCATGATGAGCCGGGGGGGGGGGAATTCTTTTTTTTATTTATTATTATTATTATTATTTTATTTTTTTAAATTAATTAATTAATTAATTGATAATGATAATGATAGTGACAATGATTATTGTTATTATTGTTATTATTTTTTCTCAATGAAATATTTGGGGAAGGGAGGGGAGAAAAGGTAAATGAATTACATGAATATGAAACACATGAAAATGAATTATATGTAAATTAATTACATGAATATGAATCACATGCATGAATATGAATCACATGAAAATGTATCATATGTAAATGAATCACATGAAAATGAATCACATGTAAATGAATACCATGAATGAATATGAATCACATAATAATGAATTACATGTAAATTAATTACATGAATATGTAAATGAATCACATGTAAATGAATCATATGAAAATGAATAAATAAACAAAGGCAAAAAAAAATGAGCAACTCCGATTAAGTCTTTAAGCTCCGCCCACTAGCACCTTATAAACCACACTAGTCTGGAAATATGTGAAATCACGTATTATTTATTTATAAATTCGTTCTTTTCAAAAAACGCTTTTTTTCCTTTGTTCTGAAGCAATACCCTCAGTTTCTAAAGACCTACGTAACTAGTTTGATAACTTTGCATGCTATTTGCTTGATTAAACAATAAATAAATTACATTCTAACAAACTATTCCGTAAGGCCTTTCTCTTCAGGGGGTTTCCACAGTGCAATAAAAATGTCAATCCTACCCTTATCCAAAGATTATATTTAATACGATGAAGCGTTTTTGTGAAAATAAATGCACTTTATAAAAAAAATAATAATAATAATTAAAAAAAAAAAAGAAAGGTTCCAATACAAAAAATATTTGTAAGAATGTCACCAATAAACTGCTGAAGGTTGATTTGATGTATTGTTTTTTGTTTGTTTTATCAAACTCATCTGTAGGGGTAGGTATGTGTTTAAATTTGAACTCCATGCCAGCATCAAGGGCTTTATTCATTGTCTGATCACATTAAAAGCAGAACACAAGTCATACACGAGTCCTACATGACAGACAATATAGTCTCTTCGCCCTTAGTGTTTTGCCTTGAACAACCCCATGAAACAAAATCAGAAGTTCTGTGGCTTTTAGTATGAATATGTTAGCCTTAAGGTTATCTATAAGCTAGCACGCTCCAAATATACCGATGCGGATCAACAGGTTTGATGACATCATATCGCTTCTCGTCAGATTTTTCTGTCCAATCAAACGCTCTCTAGACTCTGAAGTGTCCCGCCCCCAACATTATAAAAATCCATGGTACTCTCTAGTACATCTTAGCCCAGGCTGTGAGGTAATTGGCTATTTAAAAGCCATTAGCTATTTAAAAAGGGGGCGGGGCTGCTCTCTATGTCCCTCCCTGACTTTCTCTCTCTATGTCCCTCCCTGACTCTCAGTGGAAAGTACGTTGTCAACACATCAAATAACGCCGCGAGTTTCAAGGCACTTCACGGGGACTTTAAAGCGCAGTTAAGAAACGGTTTGGTTCAGTGTAGACGTGTTTAAAAGTTGGTTTTAACTGTGTTTTTTTTTTCTTGAATATAGCTGCTAAAAATATTTGAGTGTTTGATGCATAAATTATTCACAAGGAATCATTTCACAAACCCTCAAAGCTTTGTCTTTACTTTTATTTGAATGGTTAAGGGTTAATGAGGAGAGTTAAATCCCCAGAAAACACTCTGTAAGTCACACAGTGAATTTCTGGAGCCTTACTGCTTTAGAAAAACTAAACTATATATGATTAATGCATATTAGCATATTGGCTTTAATAATGTACAGACTCATATGTGCTTAGTTTAGTATTATAGAGTTGAATATGAAATTAGCTCAACTTTATTATCATTAAAGTTGCATCAGGCAAAATGATTTGTTGTTTAAAAAAATAAAAAATAAATAAAATATATTAGTGCTGCGTCCCAATTCGCCTACTATCCGACGGAACTATCCGAAATAGTATCCCAAATTAGAATTAGCGTGTCCCAGATCACGGCGTGTTAAAATATCCCAAAAGGTTCCTATTTGCGGCAGATATTCAAAGTGTGGATCCGTGAACACTTTCAGTGAATATTGCCCACAACTCCTTGCATGAGGGAGGGAGGGAGGGAGGGAGGGACGAAGAGTTCTGTGAGTTTGCTTTGTCGAATTCAAGCTGCATACACGGTGGACGAGTGGAACGTCGATGGTGCATCTTCAGTATTTAAGTGTATGAACACCCTGGAAAGGGTGTCAATCCATCGCAGGGTACAATCACATACACAGTCACACACTACGGAGGAAACCAGAGTACCCTGAGGAAATCCCCGCAGCACGGGCAGAACATGCAAAGTCCACACACACACACAGGGCTGCGGCAGGAATCAAACCCCTGACCCTGGCAGTGTGAGTCGACCGTGCTAACTCTAAGCCACCGTGCGCCCCTGAACTTAAATATTAAGCACTAACCAAAGTCGTTGCAAATGACAGATTATACTGTATGAATGATAGAAGGAATAACGATTTAACTGATAACTGTTTACGGTGAGTGTGTGTAACTAGGAAACAACACGTCTGTGTATTCGCCTATTCTTCTGCTACAACCTTTTGAGCGCGTATGTTTTCTTCACAGAAAGGGAACTTTTAGTGCAGAGTATAAGTTGGCGAATTGGTACGCAGAACATGTCTCGAACAGTAATGTAAGCGGGTTTGACGTTGTAATGATGATGTTTTGTTTCCACTCCTTCAGCCTAAACCCCATACCCGCCTATCTTCACATCTAACCCCACAGGATCTATGGTGGCCCATAGAGTGTCTACGAAATGATTGACAGGTGGTCCATCCAAACACAAACAAGCTTTCCAGACCGGAAATCACTTTTCCAGACGGGTTTTCACAGCCACATAGTACGCTTGTGCTGACGTTATGGCTTAAACCAATGTTGTTGTTTTTTTTTATATATATATATATATATATATATATATATATATATTTTTATCATGTTCTAAATGTTTTCCAGGTGATTGTCACAAATAAGAGCATTACAAGCATCTTTTGACGTTATACCTTCAGTGACCGGCTGGGGGAGTGCCCCTGAGAGGGGTAAAGGCAGAGAGGAAGTGCCCCCTCTCTCTATTTGAGGGTTTGTTGTAGCTAATATTCTTGAGTCTTCTGCTGTAACTAAGGGTGTATCCGTAGTTTGTAAATCTGTTGCTGTAAACCTGGATGTCTCCGTTGTTTTGAATGGAGTCGCAGTAAAGGTGGATGCTGCTGTCCGGGTTCCTCCATCCGTCACCGTAACTGCAGCGTTTGGCTCGGTCGGTGCCGAGAACTCAGGCAGTGAAGTAGCATTTTCTTGACTTCCGGTCAAGTTAAACGCTTGATCAAAGACAAACGTGTCTTTTGAAACGACGTGCGTGACGTTGACTTGGTTCGAGCTTGCGTTATTAAAGCAAATAGTCTTTCCAAAACACGTTAATACAACCGTCCACAGCAGCGCCGCCATGCTTGGTAACCGGCGCGCGCGCACGGTGACGCTCGTCTCCAGGAAGTAAGCGCTGTAGCAGGAATTCTGGGTAATCATGGCTGCATCCCACCTCGCTCTCTGTGGCAGAGGTTTTCCTCTCAAAATGTCCCTCAAAATAAATTCCACACATTTAATTTGTGAACGTAATCCAAGTATTGAAATATTAGAAGAAAGAAAAGCTCATTATTCCAACATGTACAATGATATCCTGGCTATTTATTGTTGCCTTCTGTCTCTCCCTTTTAGTCGTGCAGTCATACAGTAGCTAGTCCTGGATCAGAGGAAATGTTTGTACATCCTCTTATACCACTACAGGATTAAAGCACACCAAATACTCTGTGTTCTCTGTGTGTATCGTAGAAGACTAAGGATTTATTATCGTACTATCTGGTGTCACCCAGGTGAGGTCCTGTTTTGAGTCTGGTTCCTCTCAAAGTTTCTTCCTCGTGTCATCTCAGGGTTTTCTTCTTCTTCTTCTTCTTTGCCATGGTTATATCTGGCTCGCTCATTAGGAATAAATGTAGATCTGTGTCTATGTCCAGATTTCTGTGCTTTGTGACAATGTCCGTTGGTGAGTGCAATATAAACAAAATTGAATTGAAATTATTGAAACTATAGAGTTTTTTATTTTCAAACAAACATATATATATATATATATAGAGAGAGAGAGAGAGAGAGTCCCATGTGTACTCCGGTTTCCTCCCCCAGTCCAAAGACATGCATGGTAGGCTGATTGGCCTGTCTAAAGTGTCCATAGTGTACGAATGGGTGTGTGAATGTGTGTTATTGTGTGCTCTGTGATGGACTGGCACCCTGTGCCCGATGCTCCCTGGGATAGGCTCCAGGTTCCCCATGAGATCACTTTGAACATGCCAATCAGCCTACCATGCATGTCTTTGGACTGGAGAAGGACACCCGAGTACCCGGAGGAAACCCCCGCAGCACGTGAAGAATGCAAAAACTTCGCACACACAGGGCTCTGGTGGGAATCGAACCCCCAAACCTGGAAGTGTGAGGCGAACGTGCCAACTATTAAACCACAGAGCTCCCCTAAACAGCAACATCAATCTCTATAATGATCTGAAACAAGTACAATAAAACCTCTGTAAAAACCTCCGCATACTCAGCAGTAATTAATTAACACTCTGTATTTCCCAGGTTTCCTTATTCACGTTTCTTAAGATTCATGAAAACACACATAAAATACATCAATGCCACATTAAACCATAGTTGAATAGTGAAATGTTTCATGCATCTATAGTATAATTATAAACATCTGTATATAGTGGTTTTGAAATAAATAAGTGTTTAGATGTAAAAGTATTATCAGAATATGACTTAAGCTATTATGCATAACATGAGAAGGCCATTGCTGTAATTCCATGAGAGTATGTGGAGAAAATTTTAGTGTGATGTAAAATATAAAAATCAGATATATTATTCTTTTTCCCTGATCAGAACTGGACTATATTAAATAAGCTGTATGAGTATGAGATCTTTTGTTAAACGATTACATCACTACATTGTGATAATACTGTTTGAGTGTTAGACTGATATAGTTTAACAGTGATTGCTAAACGCACATACAGTGTTTGCTCTTAAATGCTGTATGTAATCGTTTTATATGAGTGAATAAACACGATCCAAAGCAGAGTCAGAAAGACATGTATTTTAAATGTGTGTGGGTTTTTTTTTTAAAGTACGTATCAGATTCATGGAAAAGATCAGACATCCATCGTGTATCACAAAGCAGACTGGAGCTGATATAATTCTTTTGATCCTTATCATGCCATGGCAGGTTTATATAGCCTAAATCTCAGTACTGAAATCATCTAAAGAAAAGAGAAAAAAAGCGGGGGAAATCAGCAAATCTGCTCTGGACCCTGAAACTGGAGCGGTTTCTTTTTTATATGTTCTTCTTTTTTTTTTTTAACCTTTATGAAAACTTGAGTTGCTGGTTTTTGGTTGTTTTTTTTCCCACATAGAGTTTCGTCCGTGACTTCGGTCAAACCTCAACTCGAATTTCTATACAACACAGGAACTTCACTCCTTATCAACTCAGGTTGATTTTGTGGTTTTGGCTAAATTCAAGTATATCAAATGTGTTAGTTCCTGTTTTTGAGAAACCTTATATAGTGAGCCAAAGCAGAGAGCAGAGCAGAACTTCTCCAAACTGGTAAGCAGACTGAAGAAAGACATGGTCTTCACTAGGATCCTGCTGCTTTTATTCCTTCCACTTCTTGGCATTGGTAAGTATGAATTGCTAGAATAATTATTGCTTGATGCCATGTTGATATCAGCAAAACAGTGTTAATATTTCTACACACATATTTTAACAATAAGGTGTACAATAAGGTGCTGTAAATTTACAACCTAAGCCACCATAGCTGTAAAAACACACACAACACAAAAAAAAACATTATAATAACACATTTGAATAAAGTACATTATTTGGAGTCTAAGATCATTATTATAGAGTTGTTACCCTTTTGCAGGTTCAAAGTGACGATGTGATGCAAATCATTTATACATTAGTTATAACTTATTTTCTTAGTAATACATGACCATTAAATCCAGCCAAAGTATGCATTATATTATTCTAAATTAAAATTCACATTGAAATAAAGTTCTATTTCTCAAGCAGAAAAGCATTTTACACTTGGTGTGAAACACATCAGCACCTTAGATTATTCTTACTTTATTAAACCTAAACTATTTGACCTGTGAGTTATTAGATCAGTGTTGTTTAACTGCATTACCCATGATAAAATGCCAAAACCTGCACATAATGCAATGTTTCCTCATATTATTAATTCCTGATTTAACTACATTACTGAGCTTTTTCTTAAAAAACAAAAAAACAAAAAAAAAAACAACATCAACAACAACGACACATTATCAGTAGTATCTCCTTTCGAAACATCTACATTAAATCTGATGGGGTTTTGTTTGTTTTGTTTTTGGACCTCTGCGCAAAATAAATAAATAATTGATCACAAAATATAGCATGTGCAAATGCACTTTTATGTCAAATATTCATCTCTTAACTTTTGGCACAACTTTGACATTCCTGACAATACCACAGTGATCATCATTCATCGTAAGTAACCACTTTATCCTGGTAAGGTGACATCCTGATGGGAAGCCAGTCCATCGCAGGGCATCATTCACACACTCATTCACACCTAGGGGCAATCAAATATGACCAACTCACCGGCCTGTGTGTTTTTGGACAGTCCGATGAAACCAGAGAACATGAATGGAACCTTCATGAACCCTCGGACATGCAAAATTCTACAGAGAGTGTCCCAAGCTCAGGATCGAACCTTAAACCCTACAGCTGTGAGGTGGCAATGCTATCCACGTCACCATTTTTCCACGTCATACCATAGAGTTCTGTTTGATAAATCAGCTATTTACGGATTGAAATGTAATGTTTTGTTTTTATTTTTTTTTTACAGCCAAAGCAAGAATGCTCAGTCCAGAAACAGTGCAGGTGTTTCAAAATGACAATAATGATGTTAAGGTGAGACATCTTTACACAAATACCTCACACGCACACACACTGAACACTCAAGAACACGGTACAAAATTCTGTAGGATTTATGAATGTAAAATATAGCCGAAAATGTCTGTTCTTGCACTTTACTGCAAAAAAAAACAACAAAAAAAACTTCTTGCTGTTCCAAATAATGCCCTCTGAGCTGAGAGTAATAATGTAGGCGTGCCATTAGCTTAATGTTAAACTGGTAGCTATTACTGCATTCGACTAGAGGTCCTGACCTCCGACCAGGAAAAAAAACAAAAACAAAACAAAGAAAATGCTCTCTCAGCTGAGGAACTCAGGATGACCTTCTCATCTCCGAGTACAGCAAATCAACATGGCCGCTCACAGCATCAACAGTAAACAAAGTAGCACTTCTTACTTTTAAACGAGTTTAACTGTATATACAAATATTTGGACAAGTAAGTAAATCAATTAACATACAGACGTACGCTTGGTAAATCTATAACATTGACTGTTCATTGGTTAGAGATGGTAAATGTTCATCACTCACGATAGCTGGCTAGATTGTTGCTAACAATAGACAAACCTGGACGTCCACGTTTGTCCCCCACCCCACTTTGTAGCTTGAATGCACAAAGGTTTAAATTGAGCTCCGACTTCCCACTTCCAAAATATAAACATCCCTTACTTGTTAGCTTTGTTGCACCAATGCAAAACTAAAGAAGCACATTTCAGAAATGAAACACGTCTTGATTGACTGACTACATTTCGGGAATCTTGGAACATTGTGTATTTTAATACATTATCAGTGTCAGTTCTTCATTCGAGCTGGAACTAAGAATAAACTGAATACAGTTCCAGCTTGATTTGCTATAAACACTGCTCGTTAACCCTGATCCTGATGCGATTGCCGTAATGTTTTAACCGAACTCTGAGATGTGCACTTGCTTTTGTTGAGTTTAGTCTTTCACACTACTCAGGACGTCACAGCTTTCAGATCCTCCAACTCCTCACACCTGCGCCTAAAATACACCAACCATAACACATTCATCGAGACATACATTAATCTCACTTCTGCTTTAGTGTTTCTAAATCTATTCTTATATTTGAAAAAAAAATTATTTAGAATAATCGAAAATAATGCTGGAAGAGCCCCACCCCCCCTACCCTCCAAAGATGGAGTTTAGCACATGTGACCAGTGCATGAATTGTTCTAATAAATAATTACATTTATTATTATTTTTATTCGGTAAAAGAATGCATAAATCATGCACTTAATAATTTCGTCGATCACCAAGACTAATATGATGATCAATTTTAGGATGATCAAGCCTGCCAAGACTGTATCCAGATCATAGAGATCCTGAAACACTTGCTATCGGATGAAGAGTTCCAGGTAAGAACAGATTTTTGGTATCAGAATTGATTTCACTATTAAAGAGCTTATAAAAAGCTTATAATATTTATTAATAAATGTTAGCACGTTAGAAAGTTTGGGGTTGTGGGTTCGAATCCTGCCTCCACCCTGTGTGCATGGTGTTTGCATGTTCTCCCAGTGCTTTAGGGCAGGTGTTCCCGACCTTTTTTTTCACGGCAAGGCCCCCCAAATGGCATTAACATTTGACCGAGGCCCCCCTTTTGCAAGATGTCTTTAAAACACGTTAAAAATACAGACTTCTGAATATATCCCCCCCTTTTTAATTAATAATTACATCTTACATCTTTACATTACATTATATTAGGAATTGATTGTGTGCGTGTGTGTGGTTGTCTGAGAGTGAGAAAGAGAACACATACTAGTGAGAGGGATGGCACACCAAATTGTTGAGGCCCACCGGGCACCCCATGGAGGCCCCCACTTTGAAAACCACTGCTTTAGGGGCTTCCTCAGGGTTCTCCGGTTTCTTCACAAGTACAAAGACATGCAAAGATTGGCATACAAATTGTCCATAATGTGTAGTGCGTGTGTGATTACATCATGTGATGGGTTGGCACCCTGTCCAGGGTGTATATTACATATATATATATTAACTTGTGCCCCAAGTTCCTTGGGATAGACTCCAGGCTCACCGTGACCCTGTGTAGGATAAGTGGTATGGAAAATGGATGGATGGATTTATTTAAAAGCAAAACATATTCATATTTAAATGTTTAAGAGCGCATCATTTACAGCTGAATTAACAACTAGTGTTGGCTCTGTTCAGTGAGTCGTATCATTTGACTCAGCTCACCCATAAGACTTCCCAAATGACTCATTGCCATTTTTTAAACACAATATTATGAACATTGTTAGTTCTTCTTTGCCTAATTGTACTGAGCTTTATTGTTTCATAAATCTTATGCTACCTTCGAATGAACAAAATATCACTTTGCAATGCATTTTATTGAATCTACTTACATAATCGTAAATCTCAGCAGTTAAAAGTGTGCAGCAACATACATAGAGCTTCTCTGCATTAATGTTATAAGCCAGCTGTTTCAGAAGATTCGTTTTCATTTCTCCTGACATACATCTTGCGTTTCACATTAACGAACAACTCAGATGTTGAAAAGAAAAATGTTTCGATGTAAGCATTTTGGTTATAGTTGAATAGCATGTGTGTGTGTGTGGTTGTATACAGTTGTGCCCAAAAGTTTGCATACCCCTTGCAAAATCTGAAAAATTTTAATACTGTTAACAAAATAAGATGGATCATAAAAATCCCATGTTTTTTTTTTATTTAGTACTGTCCTGAATAAGCTATTTCACATAACGGATGTTTACATTTAGTTCACAAGACAAGATAATAGCTGAATTTATAAAAAAAAAAATGACACTGTTCAAAAGTTTACACACCCTTAGAACTACTGTTAATATTCATTGTATAGAATTATAGACTCATTAACATCAAAATACCACAGCTATTTATTTTTATTTTATATATTACATTTCTTTTTCTGTTTGATTGTTTGTTGTTACTAAATTCAATGTCAGCATTTGTTAAACATGACCACACGTGCATGAGAAGCTGAGAACTTCATATGAGCTCTTATTAATGTCTATAAACACTATTTTGCTTTCATTCTGCAGAATCAGGTTCAGGTGAGAATTTTATATTATTTTTAATAAAAATTAAGCAACAAAACTGATCTGTTCCTGTCAACAAAGTAGGCATGTGCCGGTATACGATACTGCATGAGATTTATCAGACATGATATTGTCATGAACACACAAAATATTTATTATCCAATGTGCCATGCAAAGGAAAGAGACCTACGTTGGTAGAGATGTCTTCTCAGGATTTTTATTTTGTATAACTTCTTAAAATGCTGTGCAGTGCAGTCAGGGACAGGTAAACCTGGTCATTTTGTATGTAATATCTATGATAGAAGTGAAGTGGTGAAAGTTTAATATTGGCACATGCCTACAATAATGGGATAAAGACACGATTGACACAGGCATGATTGTGGCTCCTTTCTCCTTTATGTTTGCTTGCATGACTCTAGCGAAGTTAAGAAAAGGTCAAGAGCAAGAAGAATAAGAAAATGATTAATTATTAAAAGACAGAGGAAATTGATCTGAGAATCTTTGGCCTGGTTTGTTTTGCCTCGTGATTTATCTCTGAGGTATCTTATCGCTTTCTCTCTTTGACACACAATAAATCAAGACATTAAAATAAATCAAATAAACACTAAGAAGAAAAATGGCTGCCGTGTTGGTTCTTGATCTCTCTGTATTATTGTAAGTGTTAGATCAGGTGGATGGTACTTGGGCTGAACCATTCAATATTTAATCCCTTAATCTGTGAAACGTGTGCATGTTTCTCTCAGATGAACTTGAAGAGCACTCTGGAGAATTTGTGTGACTTGCTGCCTCAGCAGATTACGCAGCAGTGCCGCAGTGAAGTGGAAAACCTTCCCCACGTCCTCACCTTCCTCACCGGACTGATGGTGAGTCAGTTACATTGAGTCAGTGAACCGCTGAGAGTTTACATTCACGCCATGTCAAGAGATGGGAAGAATAACAGATTCTAAGACGCACCACGATTCTCTCCCAATGATTCAGCATTGACTTATTAAACATCACAAGCCCTATCTGATCTGGATTAATTTTCCATGTTGAGGGGGGCGGGTGTCATAATTTTCATTTCCAAACTGAAATTAAATCAAATCCTGACATTCCTAAAGATTCCCAGCTCTAAAACATATAATAGCAAAGGCTGTGTTTACATTTTCCTCTCTGTCTTTCTGTAGAACCCTGGAGAAGTGTGCACTTACTTTGATCTGTGTCAAGGCGAGCAGATGGAGGACATTTTGATGAATTACATACAGAAGACCATCACACCATCTACTGTCATGGTAACTGAACACTGAAATCAAAAGTCAGGTTAAGAGTCCCTAGCAGGAACGGTCCTCATTTCTGATGTTATTCTATGGACTATATGTCCATCTGGGAGTGGGATCAAATTGTGCAGAGCAAGATGGACTACGGTGTGTAATTGTACACCTCCAATATCACTTGTAAAGTAGATCTGATCAAATGGCAGTTCAGTGCATGCTGGGTAATAATTACAGGCAGGTGAAGCCGATTCATTGAGCATGCTCAGTTAATATTCAGTATCTGGCGGCCACTATTGGTGAGATGCAGGATTGTCAGTTGAAACTGTGACAAACATTGTTTGTTTATTTGTTTTTGTTTGTTTGTTTGTTTAAACCGCTTGGCCTGGAAGATGCAGATCCCCATAATGCACTCTGCAGGGACAATGTGATTTCATGTTATCTCTAAACAAGTGGCTGTTAGTGAACTCCTGTGTATGTTCTCGTCCTTAAACTTTGTTTAGTACCCGTAAAATGATCAATCTATCAGAACAGTTTTCAATTTAATTGCTCTGTTGCTTTGTGAATGATCATGTTCCTCTCGTTGTGCACACACACACACACACACACACACACACACACACACACACACACAGCTTGAGGCCTCGTTCCCGTGCAGCACTTGCACATACGTTTTGAATGTGCTGGACTGTCTCCTACCCACAGCACAGACAGAGGTGAGATCAACACACACACACACACACACTCTGCAACGACACATACAGTTCGCCTGTGATTATATGAGTAATATGTGATTTCAGGTGAAAAATATGTGAAGCTGCATTTCAATGTTATGTCCTGTGACATGTCATGCACATGTGAACTCAATAAGAACGTGACATAATGTGAATAATATGCCATGATTTAAAAATGAAAGTTAATATGTGAGAATGAAAATCACACGTAGAAATAAATGAATCATGGGGGAATCAAATCTACATGAGTATTTACACTATAAGGAATTTTTGTTGTATGAGTACTGTGTGTGTGTGTGTGTGTGTGTGTGTGTGTGTCTCAGAGTGCCGTGATCGGTGTTTTGGATGAAGTGTGTTCCCTCCTCCCCCTGCTCTTAAGGAGTCAGTGCTCACAGCTGTTTCATAGAACAGTGAAGAGGCTGTTTGAGGATCTCCTGAACCCAAAGTCGCCCAAATCCATCTGCTCTGTGCTGCGGCTCTGCCAGAGCTCTGCACCTAGTAACAGTCAGTAGTCCTTTTCTTTATCCTGCTCTCTTTCTTCGAATTCTCTCTCTCTCTCTCTCTCTCTCTCTCTCTCTCTCACACACACACACACACACACACTGTTCATCTCATCTGTCTCTCTCCCTCTGTTTCTTTGTCATTTGTCTTCTTTAATTGACATGCATGTCTCTCTCTTTCCTCTCAGTGGTGTCTCCTCTCTCGGACTGTGACTCTTGTCTGACTCTGGTTGTCCTGTCTCGTCTCCATTTGGGCTTGAACGCCACTCGGCCTCAGGTTACCTCCTTCCTGCGCTCCGTGTGCCAGTCACACCCCGGCATCCTGCCCAAGGTTACAGACCACTGACCTCTTCACTGTTCATACAGTCTTGAATTAAAACTTTAGGCAGAGTGTACTAAATTTGCAGATGACCAGTTTATTTTTTAGTTGCTCTTGTATTAATTGTGGTCACTATAGTAACGATGCAGGCATGCCGTAGGCATATGAGGCAGGTGAAACTTAAAAACCACCAATATGCAGATCCAGGACCCACATGAAAATCTGTACCCTCAAACTAAATCCCAAAAGGCTTTCTAAACACTATATATGTACTACATAGTGTATAATATGACCGTGTATAGGTGGTATGCACTTTGTGTCAGTTTAGAACATCAAAGATTTAGGAAATTTTGGGCAATGGCCCACTTGCTACTTGCTTGTTGTCACCAGATGTACTACATTTTGGTGATGTCATGCCCTGACCAGGCTTCACGCTGGCTTTCCTCGTTTTGTTTCTAATTTCTTCGTTAGAAGAACCCTAACCCTAACCCTGATGATGTTAGAGCTGTATCTGTATCCACTGGGGGCCAATTTCAGTTGAATTAACACCTCTAGATCTCACATCACCTTGTGCCACTTCTGCCAAACATTCTGCTCATGAGTTGTGTCTGTTCTTAATTTGTCTTCTGCAGTGTGAGAGTTTTACTCAGCGCTACGGTGAGCAACTCCAGTGGATTCTGGGTAAAGAGGCAGTCTCTCTGGATGCGTGTGAGGTACAGCACAAAGAATAGCACAGTAACAGCGACAGCTTTCTGACTTCTGTAATGGCTTTATCAGCCAGCAGAGGGCGCCAAAGTACAAAACTACTCCTACTACTACTACCACACACACACACACACACACACACATACATACATAATACATACACACACACACATATATATATATATATATATATATATATATATATATATATATATATATATATATATATATATATATATATATTTATTTTTATTTTATTTTTTTATTCTGAGGCCCAAGGGTGTGTCACAAAGTAATGTTAATTCATTACATTGAGTTTTAAATGATGTACATGGTGTGTTTAGCGAGCGGATCTGTGTGTGGGGAGAAAGAGGACGGGGCAGGGAGATGTTGATGACCCCTGCACGCTGGGGCCGAGCTACAGCTGTCGAGACCTGCAAACTGCTCACACCTGTGGGGTAAGTTGTCTGTGAATGTGTGTGAGTGTGTGAGAGTGACTGCGTGACATTTAAGTAAGGGAGTGAGACAAATAAGGTGAGAATGTTATTACTGTATGGCTTCCTGAGAACAAGATTTCAGTTTTATAACGCTGTCCTATTATATGTACTAAACTTAGTGATGTACTCCAAAATTAACTTTAAAGGTCCAGTTTGTAACGTTTAAAACAATGAAACAAAACAGAGAATCTGGCAAATAAATATTTTTTCTCTGTGCTCATTTTCTGGCCCAGAAATTAGCTTTAAACCCATACACCCAGACTTTTATTGGTTTTAAAAGACTGGGTCAGCTGTGGTTAAGGAGAAAGACTCGTTAGTGTTTTATGTTCCCATTGCAGCTCAGCTCGCAGACAGCAGAGGGCACCAAAAACCACAAACTGCTCCTTAAATCTGTGTCCTTTTAAACCCAGACTTTATAGTGCACACTTTGCCCTGTTTGACTTACTGAAGTGTAACTGAGTCTGAACGATCTCTAGGAAAGGATGTAATATGATTGATAAGGTTATTGTTCAGTAATGTAAAAAGTGTTTGTTTGATCATTTCCTCTCAGCTCATCTCTTTCTGCCAGATGAACGTGTGGAAGTAGAAGTAAGTTCATATTGCACACAGTTTATAAGCCGTTACTCACATTTCTATATACTGATAGTAATGATATACATCAGTGTCATCTGAAATAGTTGTTCCTGAAGTAGTGTTTGCTAGCGTCATGCTCTACCAGTCTGGCTGTGGTGGTGTTTCTGTTGAGTGAGTTTCCCTACAGGGGATATAGGAAAATTATCATCAACAGGGTAATTACCACCCTGTTACCAGTTAAATACTTTTGCATATGTCCAAGGGGTTATTCCTTTTATACTACAGAAATTTTCCTATGCTAACAATTTTTTAAAAAAATACAAATTTCTTTTATCCATTCATAGTTCAATTTTAATGTTGTGGCAAAACCACATCGTTCCTGTTATCATGTAATAGCAGCTATAATCAGTAGTTTCATCAGTTTCATGTATTTCTCCGTCTGTCTCTCTATTGAATTCTGTAAGACAAAAAAAACAAGACACAGCTTGTCATGTTACCAAGAAACCAGTCTCCAACAATAATTAAATCTCACATGAAGTCTCATCTTCGCAATTCTGATCAATGGCCTTACATCTCTGAGTTCGTCAGCTGGGATTCATTCACACAGTCTCGCATGAAAACTTTACGCCAAGTCTCTACATTCTATGCAAATGACTAAGTCTGATTTGCTTTTTAGTTGCATTAATTTTGGTTGTTATAGTAACAAGACAGGCATGTAGTAGGTGGTGAAAAATCAGCAACATGGAGACCCTTGCAAAAAAAAAAAAAAGTGAAATAAACATCTCCTTACAGAAACAACGACACACTTCTGTTTATGTGGAGAAGTTCACCGTGTATGGTATAAAATGATCATGTATTCTAAAGAGCAGTGATCTAAACCTGTGATTTGAATTACAGCCAAAAGCACTGTCACATCTACAGTTATGTAAAATGAATCCATAACATCTGAACAAATCAGAATCGAGAAATCAATGGCACTGTGATATAACTTTGTTTTTTGCTACACAAATGGGAACTCCTTATTTTAACTCTAGACAGCTAAAAAAAAACAGCATTGAAATACTGGAAAAAACTTTGATATGATTATTATACTGGGAATTCATCATGTTTTTCAACACCCCTGTATTTAATATCAGATATCGGTATAGTACAACGCACAGACACACACAGATACGGCTCTGATTCTTATACTGTGTCATAAATAAGTCTTGACTCTTTTATTTCCGAACAGGTCTGTTCTCCGTTGGATTTCAGCTTCACAGCCGCTTCTTCACTTCACGTCATCGGCCACACAGAGTCTAAACGTGCAGTCTAAAAAGATTTGACAGAAATGTCTGTGTTTGTTTTTCTAATCTGGGCTATGAAGTGAACCTGAACTCTGACCTGCTATTGTGCAAACAAACATGATAACTCAATGGCATCAAATCAGCCATCGAGACAGTTTATTCTGACCCTTCAGCCATGATTAATTTAATGGCATGCTCATGATGTGTTTTTCCTTTCGATTACTTTCATAATCAGCTTTTCTAAAAGTCAGCTCCAACTTACTATGCAAGATAAAACAATAGTTTTACAAGCATGATGAGTCTGATGAGTCATTTTAATCTCTGGACCCATTCAATTCTTTGTATAGGTTGAAGTCTTTTTCTTCTGCCTTCTTCTGACATCTTGCAAGCATGTTTTTATAAAATGATTGAAGACATGATTGTCATGATTGCAATAACATTAAACTATATTAAGAGTTTCTAGTGTGTGTGATTTTTGGATGTGTGTGTGCACTTGACCTTGACTTGACTTGATACAGACATATTGACATATGACTGTAAACATATAAATATACATAATAAATATGAATACTTTTTGCACACTTTGTAGGTATTATAGATTTAATTTTAAATGGATTAAATGCACTTTTAAACGTAAAAAGTGACGCCCATCTCCCCTGTGATTGTGGTTCTGTGTCCTGAACCAGACCGAAGATTAAAGCCTCAGGAAACCTTCGCAGGTGTTTTGAGTTAATTCGCTGATTAGCGATCTTCTCAGGTTGACATTTCTGCATTATAAATTCTTTATTCGAATATTTTGAGATACTGGATTTCTGATTTCCGTGAGCTGTGGGCCGTAAACATCGAGATTAAAACAAAAAGGTTTCGAAATATTTCACTTTATTTGTAATGAATCTATAATATGTGAAAGTTCCTCTTTTCCATGGTATTCAAAATTTTTGAGATGCACCTGTATGAGATGCACCTGTATAAAACAATTTCTAAAGTTCCATCATTCTAAAATGGAAGAAGTTTGGAACCACCTAGAGCTTGATGTACAGCCAAACTACACAGTAACCAAACTAGAAGGCTGGTTTTGGGCTGGTTGAAGACAAGGCGCGCTGCAGTTTTTTGAATCATCTGAAGGGGTTTGACGGAGCTGGCTGGGAGCCCTGAGAGTAGTGAGTTGCAGTAGTCCAGTTTTGAGATAACAAGAGCCTGGAGTAGTATCTGTGTAGCCTGTTCAGTGAGGTTGGGTCGGATTTTCTTGATGTTGGACAGGATGAACCTACTGGACTGTGCAGTTGTTGAGATGTCGTCTGTAAATGTCAAGCTGTCATCAAGAATCACCCCAAGGTCCCTGGCCGTCCTGGTTGACTTGAGTGTGGTTGAGCCGAACTGTACAGTAAGGTTGTAGTTGATTGAGGGACCGGCTGGGATGACGAGAAGCTCAGATTTTGACAGGTTAAGCTTAAGATGGTGTTCCCTCATCCAGACCGAGATGTCCGACAGGCAAGCAGAGACGGATGGATCGTCAGGCTGGAAGGACAAATAGAGCTGGGTGTCATCAGCATAGTAATGATATGAGAAGCCATGAGACTCAATCACATGCCCTAGAGATGTAGTGTAGATAGAAAAGAGGAGTGGATCCAGAACTGACCCCAGTGGAATGCCAGTTGTGAGTTGCTGAGTTTCAGAAAAACCTCCCTTCCATGATACCATGAAGGATCTGTCAGAGAGATAGGAGTCCACCCAGTGCAGAACCGTTCCAGTGATGCCCAGGCTGGAGAGAATTGACAGGAGGATCTGATGACACACAGTATCGAAAGCAGCAGAGAGGTCAAGTAGGATGAGGACAGATGATCTAGAGGTTGCTCTTGCTAGTCGCAAGGCTTCAGTGACGGAAAGCAGAGCAGTCTCCGTGGAGTGATTGCTCTTGAAGCCAGACTGCTTGGTGTCCAGGAGGTTGTTCTGCGTGAGAGATTTGGAGAATTGATTAAAACGGCTCTTTCAAGACTTTTGGAAAGAAAAGGGAGGAGGGAAACAGGTCTGTAGTTAATAATAATAATAATAATAATAATAATAAACTTTATTTTATAAAGCACCTTTAAAGCAGCTTCTCAAAGCACTGAAGTTGTCAACTACAGAGGGTTAAGTGATGGTTTTTAAGCAGTGGGGTAACCCGGGCCTGCTTAAATGAGGTAGGGTATGTGCCAGTAGAGAGCGCTGTGTTAAAGATGTGTGTGTGTGGAGCTAATAATGTGTGAGAGATGGACTGATGAAGGTGAGAAGGGATAGGGTCAAGAGGACAGGTTGTGGGACGGCTAGAGAGGAGTTTAGAGATGGTGATGGTCATGCTGATGGTGTCTTTGATAGCTTTGCCAATCTGGGCTCATCCAGTTCAAAGTTTTACATAGTCCATTTGTCCAAGTCGAGACTTTCTGTAATATATCCAGAATTAGAGGACAAGTGTAATAAATCTCGTCTAAAGTTTGCCACAAGCCTTTTTATGGATATCTTTGAGAAATGGCCTTCTTCTTGCCACTCTTCCATAAAGGCCAGATTTGTGCAGTGTACGACTGATTGTTGTCCTATGGACAGACTCTCCCACCTCAGCTGTAGTTCTCTGCAGTTCATCCAGAGTGATCATGGGCCTCTTGGCTGCATCTCTGATCAGTCTTCTCCTTGTCTGAGTTGAAAGTTTAGAGGGACGGCCAGGTCTTGGTAGATTTGCAGTGGTCTGATACTCCTTCCATTTCAAAATGATCGCTTGCACAGTGCTCCTTGGGATGTTTAAAGCTTGGGAAATCTTTTTGTATCCAAATCCGGCTTTAAACTTCTCCACGGCTAATTACGGACCTGCCTGGTGTGTTCCTTGGTCTTCATGATGCTCTCTGCGCTTTCAACAGAACCCTGAGACTATCACAGAGCAGGTGCATTTATACAGAGACTTGATTACACACAGGTGGATTCTATTTATCACCATCAGTCATTTAGGACAACATTGGATCATTCAGAGATCCTCGCCGAACTTCTGGAGTGAGTTTGCTGCACTGAAAGTAAAGAGGCCGAATTTGGCACCGCACTTTTCCAGTTTTTTATTTGCTAAAAAGTTTAAAATATCCAATAGATTTCGTTCCACTTCACAATTGTGTCCCACTTGTTGGTGATTCTTCACAAAAAATAAAAATTTTATATCTTTATGTTTGAAGCCTGAAATGTGGCAAAAGGTTGAAAAGTTCAAGGGGGCCGAATACTTTCGCAAAGCACTGTATATATATATATATACACACACATATATATATATATATATATATATATATATATATATATATATATATATATATATAAATGGCAACCCTTTTTTAAATATTTTATGGAGTCACAGACACTTTCCATTTGAATTTCTGTGCCTGTTGTTGGGTTTTAAATTTATATACATAACCCAGGATAAAGAGCTTACTGAAAATAAATGAGTGAATGAATGACTAACAATAAATGGTTTTATAAACATGGTGTCTTACAGTCTATATGTCTTGAAAACGAATATTCACACTTTACCCATTTTTTCGAACGTGTCTTCAGAATTGCTGCGCCTTTTTCAATCAGCGTCTTTAAATTTCAGACTTGTGCAAGAACTGGGCTTTACAGCATGTGTACATGTTTGAAAAATATGTATACGGTCTGGTTTCACCACCTATAGATTAGATACACAGTAAATGAAAGACTTCTGACCTTTGTACTGCTTCTATAATTATGTTTTGTTAAAGGTTTGAGGTTATTACATAGATTGTGCAATTTTGCCCTGAGGTTCTTTTTTATTTCAGAGCCTCTTTTCCCCACATGGTCATGACCACAAGGCCTCTTTTGTCATTATCCTGGCTCTAATTTGGCTTTAATTTTTGACATACTTTACTTTTCTAGTTCTTCTTTCGGTTCCTTCTATTTCTTAAGCTTCTTTTATTGCCACATTTAAAAGCACTGCTTTTTTCCCAATTTCCTTTTGTATGCTTAAAATATATTAAGCATTCAGATCCCTTCAGGTTATGCAGGTTATTTTCTTGTGCAGTAGATTTCATTTTAAATGGATTAAGGTGATAAAATATTTTTTATTGAGAAAGAAAACAAACCTCCTGTCACATAGCAACAACATCATGATCATTTTTTGTTATACTTACATATACACACATACATACATAGTGTAGAAAAGGAAAACAAAATTAAAGAGTACAATCAACTAAACAACACCCCACCCTACCCCGGCTCGTAATGGCTAACCAATATCTATACCTGGTTAGGGCTGCAGTAGATCCAGAGCCTACACTGGGAACACAGGGAAGACCTACCGGCGTATTTTTGGGAGATGGGAGGAAACCAGAGAACAAAAGGAAAATCCAAACAAACATGTTAATCATGTGACACTACACAAAATGGTGACAACCTGAGCTCAGGATCAAACACGGAACCCTAATGCATTTCCCACGTAACCATTTCCTGGTAAAACGAGCGGAGGTAGGAGAATTCACCCTGGATGGGATGCCAGTTCATCACAGGGCCCCATACACACACACACACACACACACACTCACATCTAGTGGCAATTTAGCGTAACCAATCTGCCTGAACTTTGTGAAACATAGACAGTAACCTGAGCTCGGGATCAAACCCAGGGCCCTGGAGATGTGAGGCAGCAATGCTACCACCACCATGCTGCCCCTCTCCCTTCTCACGATGCAGTAAAACCTTTATAAATATATGCATATGTATATGTATGAAATATATATGAAATGTTTATGCATACACACACATACAGTGGTGTGAAAAAGTGTTTGCCCCCTTCCTCATTTCCTGTTCCTTTGCATGTTTGTCACACTTAAGTGTTTCGGAACATCAAACCAATTTATACAATAGTCAAGGACAACACAAGTAAACACAAAATGCAATTTGTAAATGAAGATGTTTATTATTAAAGGTGAAAAAAAATCCAAACCATCATGGCCCTGTGTGAAAAAGTGATTGCCCCCCTTGTTAAAACATACTATAACTGTGGTTGTCCACACCTGAGTTCAATTTCTCTAGCCACACCCAGGCCTGATTATTGCCACACCTGTTCACAATCAAGGCATCACTAAAATAGGAGCTGCTTGACACAGTAAGGTCCACCAGAAGATCCTTAAAAGCTACACATCATGCCGAGACCCAAAGAAATTCAGGAACAATTGAGAAAGAAAGTAATTGAGATCTATCAGTCTGGAAAGGGTTACAAAGCCATTTCCAAAGCTTTGGGAATCCAGCGAACCACAGTGAGAGCCATTATCCACAAATGGCGAAGACATGTAACAGTGGTGAACCTTCCCAGGACTGCCGGCCGCCCAAAATTACCCCAAGGACGCGACGACGACTCATCCAAGAGGTCACAAAAGACCCCACAACAACGTCCAAAGAACTGCAGGCCTCACTTGCCTCAGTTAAGGTCAGCGTTCATGCCTCCACCATCAGGAAAAGACTGGGCAAAAATGGCCTGCATGGCAGAGTTCCAAGGAGAAAACCACTGCTGAGCAAAAGAACATCAAAGCTCGTCTCAATTTCTCCACAACACATCTTGATGATCCCCAAGACTTTTGGGACAACATTCTGTGGACCGATGAGACAAAAGTGGAACTCTTTGGAAGGTGTGTGTCCAAGTATATCTGGCGTAGAAGGAACACTGCATTTCATAAAAAGAACATTATACCAACAGTAAAATATGGTGGTGGTAGTTTGATGGTCTGGGGCTGTTTTGCTGCTTCAGGACCTGGAAGACTTGCCGTGATAAAAGGAACTATGAATTCTGCTGTCTACCAAGAGATCCTGAAGGAGAATGTCCGACCATCTGTTCGTGTACTCAAGTTGAAACGAACTTGAATTCTGCAGCAGGACAATGATCCTAAACACACCAGCAAGTCCACCACCGAATGGCTGAAGAAAAACAAAATGAAGACTTTGGAGTGGCCTAGCCAAAGTCCTGACCTGAATCCTATTGTGATGTTGTGGTATGACCTTAAAAAGGCCGTTCATGCTCGAAAACCCTCTAATGTAACTGAATTAGGACAATTCTGCAAAGATGAGTGGGCCAAAATTCCTCCAGGACGCTGTAAAAGCCTCATTGCACGTTATCGCAAACGCTTGGTTGCAGTTGTTGCTGCTAAGGGTGGCCCAACCAGTTATTAGGTTTAGGGGGCAATACACTTTTTCACACAGGGCCATGATGGTTTGGTTTTTTTCACCTTTAATAATAAACACCTTCATTTACAAATTGCATTTTGTGTTTACTTGTGTTGTCCTTGACTATTGTTTAAATTGGTTTGATGTTCCGAAACACTTAAGTGTGACAAACATGCAAAGGAACAGGAAATGAGGAAGGGGGCAAACACTTTTTCACACCACTGTAAGTTACATCCAGTTATTTTAGTAATAAACTGTCCAATAATATTGCACAGTTTCTAGAGAAACAGGAAGTCCTTCATCAAGTGTTCTAGCAATGTACTTAACTAAACTTTTCTCAGAAAAGCTTCTCTACATCTACATTGCGCAACTACATCTGGGGCCAACAAACATGCCAGTGTCACTGAGGTCACATTTTTCCAATTCGGATGTTTGAGATGAACATTAACCGAAGCGATTGGCCTGTACCTGCATGATTTTATGCAGTGCTCTGCTGCCACATGATTGGATAATCGCATAAATGAGTAGATGTACATGAACAGGTGCTCCTAATAATGTGGACGGTGCATGTACATATGCTTATACTATAAACAATTAACAACAACAACAACAATAATAATACTTCATTACAACATCCTTCATTTCCAATGTCCAGGTTCATCCATCCATCCATCCGTTCTCCGTACTGCTCGCAGGAACTCAGGGGACACTCTGGATGGGGTGCCAACCCATCGCAGGCCACAATCACACACACATTCACACACTACAGACAATTTGGAAATGAACAAGAATCATAAAACACCTAAATGTACACTAGGAAATGTGTTTGAAGTCATGTGGAACAGCACAACTGCACAACTTCTAAAATAGAAACCCTCAGCTGGGATCCTCTCTTCTCTGGTTACTTTCCCACGCCCTATCACATCCTATAGGTCATGGAAATGCAACACCATATGACTGAAGGGCGTGGTTGTGAGAGGATCTTGGGTGCTATAGAACTTACTATTATTACAGTTACTCTGTGGCAAGCTTACGATACTGTATGTACCTGAGTCTTAGTCATGGGGTACATTAGAGATTCAGCTTCTCAACACTATAGATAAATAGGAGGAGGTCGGGGGCTTTCAGATCAGTATCAAATTCACACACTTGTGTTTAAGACGTCGTAAGCATATAATCAGTTTAACCAGAAAAAGAACCAGTTTAACTTTAAAAACACCCAAAGGCATGGCAGGAAACTGCACAACACAACCGTATAACATCCAAAGAATTTCAACGGAAACTCGACCTCTGGTTGTGGCGGCCTCCATATCATATCGTTCTGTAGGTCACTATAACACGGCGTGACATGCAACAGAAGGATATGTGTCCTCAGACACAGCTGTGGCAGGATAATCCCCAGTGATGTACAGGTGCATCTCAAAAACTTTTCATATCCTGGAAAAGTTGGCTCTTTTCCAGTAATTTCATTAAAAGAGTGGAACTTCCGTATATTCTAAATTCATTTCACATAAAGTGAAATATTTCAAGCCTTTTTTGCTTGAATCTCGATGATTACAGCTTACGTATTATGGCATGCCATATGAGAGACACCAGAAGCTTGCTTACACCCAAGATCCTTTCACAGCCACGTGCTTCAGTCGTATGGTGTTGCATTGCCGTGATGTGTAGGGTGTGAAAGGGAGCGCTAAACGAACCAGAGAAGAGAGGACCTCAGCTGAAGGCTTCTATTTTAGTCGTGTAGTTGTGCTGTTCCACATGACACAAGTTACCTGCCGTAGTCTTGATTATTACGGTTTACGGCATGGAAAACAAAAATCCAGTATCTGAAAATGCTAGAATAAAGAATTTATAATATAGAAATGTTGACCTGATGAAAAGTATGTTCATTTATGCACTCGATACTCTGTCATGGCTTTAATCCTTTTACAGGAATTACTGCATCAGTGCGGCGTGGCATGGTGGCAATCCGCCTGAGGCACTGCTGAGGTGTTTGTTCTGGAAGCCCAGGTTGCTTTGATAGCGGCCTTCAGCTCGTCTGTATTGTCGGGTCTGGTGTCTCTCGTAGATTCTCTATGGGGTTCGGGTCAGGCGAGTCGGCTGGCCAATCAAGCGCAGTAACACCACGGTCAGCAAACCAGTTACTAGAAGTTTTGGCACTGTGGGAGGTGCCGAGTCCTCTGGAAAAGGAAATCAGCATCTCCATAAAGCTCGTCAGCAGATGAAAGCAGGAAGTGCACTAAATTTACCTGGTAGACGCTGCATTGAGTCTCAACTTGAGGAGACACAGTGGACTGACACCAGCAGATGACATGACACCCCAAATCATCACTGACTGGAAACTTCACACTGGACTTTGGATTCTGTTCCTCTCCACTCTTCCTCCAGACTCTGGGACCTTGATTTCCAAATGAAATGCAGAATTTACTTCCATCCATGAAGTACTCAGCCAAGAAAAAAAAATTTACTCAAAAATAGTCAAAAAGTTGCTACTTTTTAAAAAGTAAAAGTAAATTTTTAAACAAATGAAATTAAGTTCAGATCGGTTTTCAGGTGAAAATGAACTTATTAATGATCTAAAACTGTTCAATGCTACACCATTATGTCTGAAAACATCACTCTGTAAGTTTACAAAATTTACCATGAAATGGTAGAATTTGCCTTGCTGCCTAGCTAATTATGTTCGCTTACATATTAAGTATACATTCATACTTTCAGCCTTAGTATCTGCTGAGTCAGCGGTCACAGCTGTCTAAAATAGGCTACTAGTTTGTTTATAATTTGGAAAACAGAACTGACTAAAATAATTAGAAATGAATGGTTTAGTCCACACCCACTTTGTGTTTAAATCCAAATACAGATATGAAGATTTGGAGCACTACACAGACGCTGACAGAGACACTCCTAATAAAAATATATAAGTTATCATCGTTATTAGGGGTCCAAGCAAAGGCTGTATGCAAAGTAGTGCTTAGACCCCTAGTGATTTTGTTCAAGTATTTATAATCATGCTCCATCCATCTTCTATACTGCTTATCGTTTTCAGGGTCACGGGGAACCTGAAGCCTATCCCAGGGAGCATGGGGCACAAGGCGGGGTACAGCCTGGACAGGGTTCCAATCCATCGCAGGGCACACTCACGTACACACTCACACATTATAATGATGCTTACTTAATGAAACATTTGATGCAGGTTCCAGTTTTAGGGAAACCCCCCAAATCCTTTAATCAGGTATTCAAAACGACATAGGTTCCGAACACTGGAATTAAAAAGCAATAAATGTTGACTAATACAGGGGAAAATATCATTACATCAATAGGAATGTTCAAGGTTGAGTAATAGTGTGCTGTACACATGCAGAGGAAACCATTTATCCTGGAGGATATAACATGTTACACAACTTTAAATTGTTTTATATCTTACACAACTTCCGAAAATGGCCTTGGGCAAAGATTGTTTTATTTATTTATCGTTAAGGACAAAACAACTGGTCAACATGATCGACCTGTACTGCCGAAACTGAGGTTGGTGTCACTGTGACCTCGTCATAACTCACCTATAAACATAACCTGGCCAGGTGTGTATAGTTTTCAAGGTCACACGCTGAACTCTATATTGTGAAAGTTGGCTGAGTCAAGTTTATATCTGGAAAACTTCAAACATAGCCATGTGTCCAGATCCAGTAAAGAACTTCTCATCATTTCCGTCATTGCATCAACAACCCAGACTCCTTTCTCCCACCACTTCTGCATTTACAGCCCTCAGTTCTCGCTTCGCATGGAAATATTTGCAGATTTAACACTATCTACTTCCTTTGTTCGACATATATTATGAAACATGAGTAAAATTAGCATACTGGCATGGCAGCGAGTTTCCCGACATTTCTTAGCAAGACACACAACTAAAGCAACAAATTTCAGACACTCAGCATGTCGTGGGCTAAAGTTGAACTTTGCGCAAGTTTCACTCCCTTGAAACACAGGGTGCCAACACTTCTCGAGTTGGAGGTTGCATTTGTTTTAGGTCAGTTGGTGCCGTTCCTTTTAACAGACTGGATTCTACCTCACAATTTCTAAAGCTAGATATGAGAGGTTATTCCTTAATAATGCGTGCTGTTAAAGGAAAACAATCAACTTTGCAGATAAAAAAAAAAAAGCAGTTACTGTTACCACCCCATTGATTATTTATCCATAACAGCATGTCCCAGGATGTTTTATTCTTATTATATCACAGCAAGTTGCCAATAATTTGAACATTTTCTCTGTACATGTACTTTCTCTGTAACATGTCTGTACTTGACTTTTAGACTCGAAAGTGAAAGAAGAAAAAGGGCTGGTGAAGCAATGACTGTTTACAGCTGTTATTACCTAAGGTCAACCCCGTCACTGATTAATTTCCTATAATGGTACACCACATAAAACAAGCCCTCAAATTTTTCACCAGCTGTGTAAATAGTTTATCCATTCACATTTGTGCATTCTAAATACAGTAGATTTCATAACATTGCATACACACACAAGTCTTCATTTGGCAGTCTGTTGAACAGAGATTGATTCCAAGTCTTGAAAAACCGGACACCACACCCATTTCCTTTCATGAAAGGAATTAAGGATGGCCATTTTAGGGGTCTCCATTATTACTCAAAGTCTCTGCTCTATGTGACGCAAAATGTAAATGCTCTGGACAGGAAACCACGCCTACGTTTGGTGCTGATTCACTTCTGGGTTAGTGGTTACAACTGAAAGGAAAAAAAAAGACCACCATCAGGTGTGTTAATAATGTGTTTGGCCACCACAGCCGCAATGCTCTTCGAACTGTACTGGAGCCATGAAGAAAATTTTGTTCCTTGAAAATATTTTCTCGGTTGGCGTTTTGATAACGGTAATGGGGATTTCTGCCCAAAACCTCCGCCGATGTCTTTTCGGTTCACATTAACAGGCAGGAAGCGGATGCTCCCGTCGATAAAACACAATAAAGCCTGTCAAAAGCAATACTTGTACAGTGTTGAACAAGCATACTGCAATTATTCTAGCTCATTAACCATGCATGTTGTACAGTGAGCTGTGAAACGTCATACTTTATAGCCCAGACATTTAGGCGCTTGCGATTTTTGCATGAAATTGTTTCGTTTTTTGCACTTTTAGCAGATTTCCCGCAGATTTCGGCCAAGACGCGTCATCACAACACGCGTTCAGCCAAAGCCCTCTTCGATTCATGTCTGTCGGACAGTACAGCTAAAAGCGCTCATTTACCAAACAAACATCACTGTGAAAGACAATTGAATGCAACTGCAATTTCACCAATTCAAGTAGCTTCCTGATAATTTTTTTTTTTAGCATAAACTCTGCAATTTACATAGCAAATTTTGAAAATAGCCGCAGCCATATCAAGCATATACTCAACAAAATCTCATACAGCCCGATTCTTACAGGTATAATTACATAAATAAGTGTCACCATTAAGGGTGTAACTCGATGCAGCTACAGTACGTCTGGGTTTGTATCCAAGTAAAGTGAAGATTGTTTTATGTAACTGGAATACCACTAACTAATTCTCAGATATAAAAAGGTGACCATACTGTAGCTGTAGTGACCCCTGCTACAAGAACATGGCTAACTAATATCGTTATTGACCTATTCGTCACCCACAGCTTTAAAAAACAAAAACAAACAAACAAAACCGTTCATTATTAATGTGGGCGTTACACCAGTAACAAATTTCTATTAAAAAGATGCATTTTACAAGATGGTGTCAACGGTGTCTCAAAGCACACAAGATAAATTGTTTTAATAACCCCCCCAAGTAACGTTAGTTTACAGGAGGATTAAAAGTTGTAACTTCAAACCCCACACCAAAATTATCCCCCCACCCCCGCCCAAAAAAACAGCTTACAAGTAAATTACCAACGTATCGTGTGTGTGTGTGTGTGCGTGCGTGTGAGAGAAAACTCTTCTGGTGTTGTTCGAATGGATACGCAGTGCTCTGCTTTTTGACCGTTGAACAACTAATCCACAACATCACACAGTAAAAGTTAACTCATTCTTTATTGTTCATCATAACAGTGACACAAGTTATGTTTTTAAACAGGTCTGGTCCTGACCAGAACGACTCACATGGAGATACTGGAACATCTAATCCTACTGTATTAGTCTGTGTGTGTAATAAAAATGTGTAATAAAATACAAATTCACAACTGCATTAGGGGGAGAAGAAAACAAAAAAAAATTTAAAAACCCACCATTTGGTTCTAGCAGACTGCACACTTGACATGGCACTGGATTAAAACACACAAAGTAGCTCAGCGTTTATGATTAAACTGTCATGAATGCCATTTGCATGTTGTAGACTACAAACAACACGTATGCTGCGCAAACTGACGAGCGGTTAAGGTGTGTCACCTGCCTCAGTGCTGCGGGCGTTATTTAGGTGCAAGTACCACTAGGGCAATTAGTTATGGAGGACTGGAATCACAATTTCACATTTAAAGTAAACTCTCAATGCCTTAAACTGGTTTAAAAAAAAAAAAAGAGGGGGGGGGAGGGACAAGCGAAGAAAATGCCAGAATCATACTGTTTAATGCAGCAAACTACACGGTCAATGCTACAACATGGCCGCTCACTTAATCAAAAACTTCGCTTTTAAAAATGTAAATGATCTTAACTGGGTTAAAAACAACAAAAACACACAAATCCAACAAGACGACTCAAAACAAAAACAAAAAAAACCAGATGAACTCAAGACACGAGAGCAGAAGTTTTATTGAACTCAAGCAGGAGACCAGGGGCAGTTGAGGATTTGCAGCAGGTACAAACATTACTGAGGGTGGACCAAGGAGAAAACAAAAAAGTGGTGGGAAATGGGGCAAGGAAGGAAGGAAGGAAGGAAGGAAAAACCAGAAAAAGGCACTTTTGCTCTTCCTGTAGCCAGTAGGGTTGCACCAATTCCTGGCATTTTCAGAAAAAACAAAACCCAAAACACATTAAGGCCATCTCTGACCGCTACCGAACAGAGCAACATAAACAAGACCAGTTTCTCTGTACAACACTGGCCAGACTCTTGCTTCCTGTCTCGGTTGCAGTGGAGATCATCCAACATGTAATAAAACACGTGCATGCATGGTCAGCCTTCTCTAGAATAACAGGCAACAATGGTCACAGCTTCCAGAGCCACCTAGCGCCAGAGCCTCAAAGCTTTTCTGTACGACGCGATGAGGATGCCGCAGGATGGCGGGTTGGGCATGCATCTATACATCATTGCTGTGAAAGATAATCTTCTTAAAATTTTAACCCCCCCCCACCCAAAAAAAGCAACTCAACATTCCAGTGCTCTAGAGGCGCCACAACTGTTCCGTTTAGACAGCTTGGAACCGGTGCAAGTGAGATGGTGAAAGCGACCCCTCTGTGGCAGCGAGGAAGCTCAGCTTCTCTGTAACTACGCTGGCCATCGACTGCGCACAGAGGGGGAAGTGCAGACTTCACCATGGTTTAGAAAAACAGAGCCACTAAGATTTAATCTATAAAAATAATCTACTGAAAAACAAGCAGAAAGAAGGGGGTGGAGTCAAGACCAACATTCCTTCAGTACCACAGTTGGTAGCAGCTTCTGGCTTCTCTGTAATACACCAGAATACACATGGCCTGCAAGAATGTCAACATCTGAAAAACCAGCACCACTTCATCTCAAAAATAAATGCTCTTCAGTCGAAACAGGTTTAGAGTTATACTTTAACTAGATCATACTCAATTCCTTGCATGGGCTGCATTCGCATTATTAAATATTCCTCTTGATCCTCAGGTTTTTAAAAATCACATTCAAGTGACCGAAACACATCACACACACACAAAAAGAAGAAGTTCATACTGGCATAAATTAGTACTTGCAGGAAAAAAGAAAAAAAAAAAAGAAGAAGAAGAAGAAGAAGAAGAAGAAGAAGGAGAGAGGTTTGATTGGCTTCAGTGCTTCATGTGCCAATGCATAGCAATCTGCATTCAAAAATATCAATGTGTGCCATCATTCAGTAGGATGCAGGAGAGGAACATGAGGGCGAGCGAAAAAAAAAAAAAAAGCAAGAGTATGGGACGGAGGGGGTTAAAAAGTTATGTTTTTTTTTTGTTTTTTTTAAACCACACGCATAAGAAGGTCTTGAGAGCGGGTGCAAGCGAAAATGAAGGACGGATTTATTTCTCTTTGGGACTTATTGAGTTGGGTTTAGGGTTAAGCACAAGGGTACATCGTTCTCCTCGAGGCAGCGAGGTTTCTCTGTAGTGTACACCTGCTGACCGAAAGGAGAAGCTGTTACACATTTAATATTGAAGCTTTTTAGGCACCTCCCACGAGAAAGTGTCACGGCCAAAGTGGCCGTAAACAGCGGCGCTCTGGTAGATCGGCTTCTTCAGGTCCAGATCCCTGGAAGTACACAGGGGAAGAAAAATAAATAAATAAGTAAAAAAAAAAAAAAAAAAGCACGACCAAGAAGCATCGCAAATGTTTTTATATACACACTCATACATAAGCACCATCTATGCTGAAGTCATACGTAAATGTTTTAGTGAAAAGTCCATTAGACTACAGGCTCATTAGCACTCTCCACACCATTCTGATCAGAAGCATGTGATGCAGCTGGCTGAACACTACACACACTCCCGGTCAAATGTTTGTGGACACTCGATCGAAATGATCGAGTCACGTGTACACCGTTTATATAACTTGGATTTTATGTAGCGCTTACTTACAGCCAATTTGGTTTATTTATTTACAGTCCTGACATTCAGCAAGCGTTCCTGACTGCTAGCATCTGACTAAATAACGCTAGCTTCTTGTAGTGATGCAACATTCTGGCCACGCCCACTGCCCCTTCGAAAGCCACGTCTGATCCGATTATCAATTTGCGACGGTCAGGACTGAACGGTACATTGCTCACGATCTCACACGCCCAAGTTACCTGACGATGACGCCAGGACGGAGGTCAAAGTTCTTCTTCACTATTTCCAGCAGCTCCTTCTCGGTCTTCTCAGAGGTGCCGTAGTGGAAGATGGAAACAGAGAGCGGATGGGCCACACCGATGGCATACGACAACTGCGGGTAAGAAAAATACAAAAAAAACCACAAACAAACAGTATTAGGGAAAGCCAATTAAAAAGGGCTGTAAATGAAACTTCTTTTAAGGCCTTTATTTAAAAACCTTCACCTGCACAAGGACGCGTTTGCAAAGGCCTGCCTTCACCAGAGATTTGGCGACCCAGCGGGCAGCATAGGCAGCAGAGCGGTCCACTTTAGTGTAGTCTTTCCCAGAAAACGCACCGCCTCCGTGAGCTCCCCAGCCTCCGTATGTGTCCACGATGATCTTGCGTCCAGTCAGACCGGCGTCACCCTGCACCACGATTAAGACTCAAAAACTCAGTTTTGAAATCCAACTGAAGGAATAAAAACCTCCAGATGTTCTCACAGGTAAAAACAAGTCCGTGTATCCCAACTCACCTGTGGTCCTCCAATGACAAAGCGCCCACTGGGCTGCAGGTGGTAGATGGTGTCATCATCCAGGTATTGATTGGGCACCACGGCCTTCACAACCTTCTCCTTCAGGGATTCATGCATCTCGTCCAGGCTCACGCACTCATCATGCTGCACGGACACCACCACAGTGTGGACGCGCAAGGGTACCATCGCGCCACAGTTCTGACGGTACTCCACAGTCACCTACACCGGAGACCAAGAGCTTGAGTTCAACAACCAGGGATGATGTAATGAATCACCGGGACACCATGACACTGCAACCTCCCGGAATTAATATACAACATTCGTATCCTAATCTAAACTCAACACTACCTCGACAAAGCAGTCTGAGCGGAGCACGCGAACGCTTTGCAAATTAGACCCAAATTAGCCTTTCTTGCTCTGGAGCATTTATTTACATGATTACTTGATAGTAATATAGTAACGTTTGTGCATGTGTGGGAATTTTTCCAGAAAAACCTGAAGGAGGAGAGATATCAAGATTTGGGGAAACTCAAGCCAGAAAGTTAACTCATGCGAACAGGTCTATTTGCCTTAGAAAATTATGCTGAGCAGGTTAGAAAATTTAAAATAAGAAATAAAATAATAAATCCACCTTAGATTTTTTACGCTGAAATCTAAGACATTAAAAGGCATTTTACATTTGAAGACCTGCAGTCAGCCGAACACCTCACCTGGGTTTTGGAGTCCGGCCTCAACCATGGCAGAGACCCGTTTCGGCGCAGCTCAGCCATTTTAGCATTCAGCTTGTGTGCCAGGATGATGGTCAGGGGCATACACTCCTCCGTCTCGTCAGTGGCGTAGCCAAACATCAAACCCTGAGAACCACAAAGCACGTCTCAGAACAAAAAGCCTCCTCTTAAAAATGTTCTTTACAGGCTATAATCATCTCAATTCATGCTAAAGTTAATACCATCTTACGCTGGGTTTTAAACGATACTCTGCTTGCACTACACCACTGCACTATTGTTTAGTCGTTTTAAATACCATTTCGTAGGGCTAGGTGATTTATCGATACGTCAGTATCGTAATGAAGGACTACATAATACATTTATGAGATATCATTACCATGGTGATGTGTCCCAGCCCCAATATTTCCTCGTCATGCTCACCTGGTCACCAGCACCAATGTCCTCCTCACGGCGGTCCTTGTGGACACCCTGTGCGATGTCTGGGGACTGCTGCTCCAGAGCCACAAGGACGTTGCAGGTCTTGTAGTCGAACCCTGAGCAATGAAAAGCACATTAGAGCCACAGATCCAAAGCAGGGGGATTCCCAAAACTACAACAAGGGACACCATAGACACCACTTCAGCATAATCTCAGTAGGGGGTTCTCTCCCCCAAACCAAAGAAGGACTACATCTATTCAACAAGCAAGAGATTGCATTTGATACTTTAATTAAGCCACGGTGTAACCTACAAAACATTACGCTTTAGACTTATGCTCAGTAACGAAAACAAATCAAATGTGACTCGTTTCTTACGGTTTGATTTACACACAAACTATACAGAATGACTTCAATCTATACTGAGGGAACACTACAAATGCAAAAGGCCCGTTGTGTGCTACTGCCACACCTTTGTTGGAGTCGTCATAGCCGATCTGCTTGATGGTGTCTCGAACGACCTTCTGGTAGTCGACGTGGGCACGAGAGGTGATCTCGCCGGCGAGCAAGATCATACCGGTCTTAGCCACGGTTTCTGTCACGAGAGAAAAGATTGCAGCGAGATCGTAAGAAAGGATCACGTAAAAAGGAAGCAAGTGCATTTTTAAAAAGCTAAACACTAGTACGGATAGTTCGGTCATTAGACCATTATTCTCACACACACACACACACACACACACACACGTATTCACAACACGTACCACATGCAACCTTAGCGTTGGGGTCCTCCTTGAGATGAGCGTCCAAAACAGCGTCGCTGATCTGGTCGCAAATCTTATCTGGGGAAAGAGTGCGCATGGGGTTAACGTTAGTGGGGCCGTAAACAGGTCTGTACTCATGCATAAGTCTAATGCATTTACACCAAACGTAAGAAGAAAGGAGGGGGGGTCACATTAATGCAACATGATTAATAAGGAGGGAATTTCTGATTCATGCTGCAAGCTCCGTGTTCAGTGTTTCATATACATGAAGAAAACCTCGTCTCCGAGCACTGCTCATCGGGTCGGAATGACCTGGCTGACAGCAGGAAATAAACCTCGCCAAGAATCCTGACTAAGCACACTCCTCCCTGAAGATCGAAGCAGCACACCGTGGCACAACATGCTTCGTACAAGGAAGACAAATTCTATCTACTGTACCGGATATGAACAGCTTATTTACATTCCCCCCTGACTAAGCTGGAGATCAGCCGTTATATTGAGAAGTCACATGCTTGAACACATTACACGCACCTGTGCTTTAAGTGTCTCCTCTATCGATCACGTGAACAGCATGAAATCAGCCTACCGTGCATGTCTTTGGACTGGGGGAGGAAACTCCTGCAGCACGGGGAGAACACGCAAACTCCGTGTGGGAATCGAACCCCCGGCACTGGAGGTGTGAGGCGAACATGCCAACCACTAAACCACCGTGCGCTCTCGGAATAATAATTGTTTAAAAAAAAAATTATTTAAATTAATTTAAAGATTCAGTACAAATGCACCACCGCATCGAGTCAGAATTTCTGCCGCAGAAGTTAATCAAAATGAAACTGCCAGCTCATCTAATTACAAACGGTTTCCGTTCCATGATGTACTTTTAAAGAGCAACAAAAAAAAAATAAAAAAGAAATAAAAATCACTGCTTAGCATCACAACACGGGGATAAATCCACGTCACAAAGATCCCGTCTTCCAGAATTTCACGTTTCAATCCGCTACATCAGCTTACTTATTTACACTCTGTTACTGAGCATGAATAACGGTACGTGCTGAACTCCAGACGGACGCCTGGCTGAACAGCTGGGCTGTGTTTGAATTGGGTTACTACCCCGCAGCCTCCGGGGGGGTCTATTTTTTTTTTTTTTAAAGAGGAGTTTTTTTTAACAGTTGTAACGCAGCCAGGACTCAAAGCACCAGTGCATGAACCTGCTCTGCTTCATGCATGCGGTAGCGCGCTACAAAGGGGACGAAATAATGGGCTGCGTCCGATGTAGTGCACTACAGGAGAGAGCAGGACTATTTTCTTCTAGTGGCTCAAAATGAAACTACACCACAATTTGTAATGTCATGTGTTCTGGGTCTAAACTGTGATTTATTCATGAAGGGTCCTCCCCGCCCCATTCCAAGGCTGCTAGTTTTGGTTATTATACACCACGGCCATATCAGAGTTTACTGAAATCAAGATCAGCTGGGGTAAACAGGTGGAGTCTGGTGTGGCTCCTGCTTGGGTGGAAGGAACACCAGCCCTTTGCCTGTGTGCATAACACCGGACAGCCCTGATCAATATGAAAGAGAAAGTAAGAAGCACATAGACAACAATCTTTAGATTATTTCAATCTTTCAGCAGAAATGAAAGTAAATTCACTGCCAAGTACAAACGGAAACCCGTTAATTTCAAAATGGTGGGGGTTTTTAGTGTTATGCCCGAGTTTTGATAAAGACTTGGTTGATATCAACCTTTAACACCATACACAGTGCAGTTTTTTTTTTTTTTTTTTTTTTTAAAAAGCGCACACAGTGTGCAAGAGGTCTTCCTGGAAAATAATGCAACTTCTCATATACAGCCACTTTAACCAAAATTCAGTCCACCGCCAAAATGTGCCCAAATCTGGTAGCCTTGGCATGACCTGACAAGCAGGAGGATTTAGGAAGTGAAAGGATACTCGCTTGGTGCACAGGACATTCTCATTCCCCATACAGTGCCTTATATGAACAGATCAGGGACTCAAGACAAGCATGACTTTCCTTTGGTTGCTTGATTGGGGGGCGTGGCAGAAATTAATACCAACCTGGCAACCCGGAAAGAGGCTGACGCAACAGAGCAAACACGTGGAGACAAATGCATGCAATAAGAACGCGCATTAACTCATGCTCATTCATACAACATTACTAAAACGTGCTTCATTTTATTAGCATCTAGGACTCTGTTAAATAAAAACCACAGACAATATTAAATCCAGATGCAAAAAAAAATATGATTTTAAAATCATTATTATAATTTTTCTTTAGACTGAACTTGTCACAAGAGGTTGGTAGGACATATAAAGAATGTAAAAACATAACGCAGTCAACATGCTGTGCAAAAAAAAAAAAAGATTCATAGAAACAGTTTAAAAGAAATAAAACCCCTTCCCACTGAGCGTCGCATAATGACCACGTGCTGTCCTCCCGCCATACTGCGCATGCGCACAATTTCATCATTTCGCGGTAATACATTCAGCTTTAATAAACATTTGAGCAACAAAAAAAAACCCACCTCTATACCGACACGTTTCCATTTCTATACATATATTACACACGCATCCAAAAGAAAGATTTTTTTTTATCATCATCATCATCATCTCCATCTCCTGTAGCATGCACGCGCGCGTGCATTGATTCGGCCTCCATCCGCACGGCGTGGTCGAGGTGAACGGATCGGAATCCAAACCACACCTTAAACGTGGACCAAAACTCGGTTTAGGATGCATGTAATCGTTTCTGGGATCTCACGCTGGACTTCCGCGCGCGGCTAAGTCGTTATTTCCCCCCAACAAAACAAGCGCTAATGGGCAATCCGACGGGCGGAGCTGTTGCTCGCTAACATGCTAACTGCGCAAACGCATCGCGCTTGGGTCACTTTCGGTTTGTCACCTGCTCGGCGCCGTGGCCGAATAAGTGTAATTAAATGCGCGTGTGTGTAGACGTTAACGAAGATAAAGCAATCCACAGTGTTTAGATATACATACCAGGATGCCCTTCTCCGACCGACTCTGAAGTGAACAAGAAGCAGTCATCATCGCTGGTGCGTTTACCGTGGCAGTTCATGTTTCTAGTGAATACTTTTTGGCTAATCTGTGAAATGGCTGTCGGTTTTTGTTCCTTCCACGGAAATGTTGTTCAAGTTCAACCCCGCTTGCTATGGAGACTCGACCCCGAATAAAAAATCAGTCCGTGGGGCCGTCGCTTATATTCGTTTGCTGCAAGTCAACCAGACAGATCTGATTGGTTTGAATCTGACGTCCGTCATTCTCACCAGCCAATCACGTCGTGCGGATGTTTAACGGTCTTCGTCCAGACATGGCAACAACACATATCGAAACAGAAAGAGGATTTTCATTTCTCTGAAATGACTCGTCACTTTGAGGTCAAATAAATAAATAAATTTCAAACAAACAAACAAATTGTTGTTTTTTTGGTTTGTTTTAAAAAACGAGAGTGTTGTTCTCTCTTTGACTAAATAAACGGATATAAGGAAATCACTTCATGTGGTTAGTTCTCATGTTATGCAAGTGAACGGGACTATATTTATTGCTAAAATGTCTGATAGGATATGAAAATGGGAAAATATCCCTTGTGTGTTCAGAGTTCCTCAGAAATGGTTGATTGCACACATATAATCCAGCTTCATCGACATAATCCAAGTTGGTCAGCTGTCTGAGGTGCACTCTGGACCTCCAGCTCTGGAGAGAATTCAGAGGAATAACCCTTTAAGTGAAAGTATAAATAATGTGTCATTAATTTACTCAATTGAAAGTGGAAATATGGACACACACACACACACACACAATTTTAACGGATGAAATTAACTTCACGTCATGTTTTCATGTAATACTTATCTCAAACCATTAGATGATGTTTGCTTTGAACCCCGTTTTGCCTGAAAACATCCTTCAGTCTCTGTTACTGGACCACTCGCTTATCATCGTATACTGTATTTATAAGACATGATTACTTTATTATCACATTATGACTTTATTACGAAAACAATCTTGCTCAACTCGAATGACAGTTCTGATAGTTATTTTAAACTTTCATATTCGCTCTGGTCTGGGTTATTATGGGTCTGTGTTCTCCATGTGATGATCATATTTCTAGATGAAGACAGCTGCTGCGAGAGCTCTCGAGAATAACATGCAGAAGGAGGGATTACATTTTGGTGATGATGTTTCGGTGATGTCATATTTAGCATTTTAGGAAGGAGGCTCTAGTGTCGGCTATTTGTAACAGTCAGAAATCTTCAGGGATGTGTGCTCTGGGCGGTCCTAATTGTTTTATTATTCACTTTACAAGACCAGAAAAAAGCAAGAGAGGCTAGTGAGCAAACAACTGTTTATAGCTGCTGTAATGCAAGTGACAAGAGGAACTTGTTTCGTGGGAATTCCACAAAAGTAACTGTAACTTGAAATGAATAAAAAGTACAAGGATGCTGTGCATGGCCAGGAGTCAAGAGTGGGTGGGGATGGTATTACTCTCTCCCCTAGCCAATCTTAGGTGACTGTGAGCTTGTGTATGAGGAAGAGGGCTGACGGCACTTTCCTCCGAGTGTGTTATTGTGGTGGTGGGCAGGTTTGTATACTGAGGGTAAAGTCTTAAAAAAGGAGCGAGTAATTTCATGAATCAACATACACCTGTGTGTGATTTGCACAGCTTTTGTTATGCCGTGTGTCGCGCAGTGAAGAGTTGCTGAGCTGGTAGTTCAGAGCACTGAGATTTTCCTCAACACTGTCCTGCTGAGCACGTGGACGTGGATTTCACAATCATTTTAGTTTAGACGGTTGCCAAGCTGAGTAACCCAGACAACAAGACAAAAATAGATTTTCGTCTATTCATATAAAAAAAAGCTGCCTCAGATACCTGGCATAGATAACTGCCTGGTATGTTTTTTTTTAAGCTAGAAAAAAAACAACAACAAACAGAGCAACTATAAAGAAGCACATGTTGGTGCGTGAAGATTGTCTGGGATGATCAACCAGATCTGTGGTGAGAAGGAAGCCGTGCATTTTTGTTTTCATTATGAGCTGTTCAGTTATTCAGCGAGAGAAATGATGAAAATGATTTAAAATATTATGAAAAGTGAACTCGTTATAAGAGAACTCAGCTCTATCAGCGATCACTGGTTTGTTTGAACGGGGTTGAAAAACTTCCTCTCATTTACACGTTTAAAAAAAAAAAGCCTTGCAGCAAGACATGTGACTGCAGCATGGCTGTACTCCAGCATGATTTATAAGAAACCTTTTCAGTTACTTTAAATACAGTTTTGTAATCAGGTACATTGTTGCAGTCCATAAATAAGCCTCATATGCCTCATGCTAGGAAATGAACTTTGGTACAATAACAACAGGCATCCTCTTGCTTGCACAAATAGAAAGTGAAACACTTTTAGTACTTTATTGAAGCACTTTTTATTTTTGTTGAGATAATTCTTTGTTAAAGCAATAATTGGGCTCAAGATGACATGTAAAACAGTTCCTCTTATCAAAAAAATAACAAATAAATAATAAAAAAAATATATATATATATATGTTTACTGTCTAAAGTTAGTTTCTGTTTTGTAGTGTGACCTTGCACACTCAGTATCTGATAACAAAACCACACAGACATAAGTTCTAGAAGTTCTCTCTTTCTCTCCCAGAAACACGTACACAAATCGTGTATGCTGTGTCTATACACTATATGAGTCTATACACTACCGTGCAAAAGTTTTAGGGACATGCAAAGGGTTAGGGTTAAAAAAAATAACAAAATTAGACATTTCTACAGAAACAAAAAAAGACTATAAAGAATATTAAACAGTAATAAACTAAACAAAGTTAGGTTTTTAAAAAAAACAAACAACCCTTTGCTTTAATAAACAATGGTCTCAGTAGTGTCAGGTACACTTTGTGTAGGTTTATAAAGAAATTAGCTGGTAAGTTTTACTGAGAATCTTGGAGGATCTCTGCCAGTTCTTCTGGAGATTTTTACTGTCACACTTGCATCATGTCATTTACATGCAAAACCCAGGAGCCCTCATTATGGGGTTTTTGGTGGAGGTGGGATTCGAACCCCCAACCCTGGAGGTGTGAGGCAAACGTTCCAACCACTAAGCTACCATGTACACCCCCATCAACACTCCAGTCCCCCACTCCTCAGTCTGAAATATCAGATATTATTACCAAAAAAAATAGTAAGGTTGCTAGGTTTCTTGCTACTTGTGTTTCTGAACTGTTCTGTTAGGAAGTTTCACTTCCTGGATCTGCAGAAGCAGATGCACAGCTGAGGAAGGACTTACATCCAAAATGTCCTGTTTCTCTGTAAACGTTATTTACTTCAAAAGAAACCATGTTGCTGAGCTGTGTACTTTGAGGCTATGTAATTTTTTTCCTTTCGTTTTTGGCAGAAGTATCACTTTTATTTGCTGACCCCAACCATTTCATCTGCTGATTTCACAATTTAGTCTGAACAACAGAGTCATACCTCATACAAATGACAATTGTCATGTGATATTCTCATTTAGCAGACACTTTTATCTAAAACAGCTTCAAAGAGTGAAGTGGAAACTAATGGAACCACCAAAAATACCACAATACCAAAAATGCCATGAAGTTAAGGGATGAGATACCGAGTACGTATCCATTAGTTATATTATATGTTTACTTTGACATAATATTCAATGCTTAAATTGCTACTAACATTGCATAGGAACATCTCTACACATTTTACATTCATGAATGAATAAACATGGAAATTAGCCAGACTGTCTTGTGACTTTTGCAGGAGCTTTGCCACTTTGCTGCTAGTAAGAAAGCTCAGATTGCCACTGGTCGCCTGTGCAGGATTTCAGATAGCTAAGCACTAGGATTTAGCAGAAGCCAAACCTGTGAGAACAGACTGTAACAATTAGATATGTTAGCTAGTTAGATTAGCATACTGGTTCTGTGGCTTGTTTCCAGGTAATTTGAGGCCCAGCTTGTTCCACCAATTGAAGTCTTTAAAGGTTTTAAATGGGGAAACCATAGACAGTGTTAGCAAAGTTGTTGTTGTTTTTTTATTCATTTATCAATCCAAGAGGAGTTAATTGTTGAATTATGTACATTTTTGTATTTTTTGAGGTATTGATTTTGCTCAATGTCCCAACTTTGGCACTCTACCTGTCCAGGGATTTCAAGTCACAACTTTGTGGTGGTCTGAACCGTAACTGCTAAGCTTCTGCAGACTTTTTGCTAATAAAAACCTCACTGAATTATCTTTCCTTGACTCCCTTTCCTTTCCTTTTCACTTTCAAAATATCACTTCATGTCACATGATGTGCTTCTGATAGTTACAGTAAAAAAAAAAAACACTTTCTTGAGTTGCGGTATTTAATAAAACAAAAAAAAAAAAAAGTGTGTTTGTAACACTGTGTCGTAATATTTTGGGATTAAAAAAGGTCACTGGACAGGTGCAGTCATACGGTCAGGAACGAGTCTCTCAGCTTTCAGCTCAGAACAAAGCTGTTTGTGTCCTCAAGCTGCTTTACCAGAAGCCTGTCACATGATCTTCATTAGCAACCAATCAGCCTCGCTCAGGACTCATAAACACAGAGTAGACCCCTCATGTTAACACAGATACCCTTATGGGAATGTCTCAGCTCCACCAATCCAATCTTAGCAACAGAACATCAGAGCAACGCCTCTTCTGTCTGTGACAAAACTCACACAGACACACACTCACACACACACGCATGCTAGTGTAAACACAAATCACAAGGTTAGCCAATGATGATATAAGGAGTTATAATTGTAACACACTGCTCATTGAACATCATTTAAACAAGTGAAAACAGTATCACTGCCAAGACTTGCACTGAAAGGCATAATTTAGCCAAAGAAAATGCACACAATGTTCCCGTTCACCTAAATGTACTCAATCATGCAAACAAAATGTGTTCTTTTGTTTTGTTTCGGGTAAGATATTTTCCCAGCTTTATCAGAATGATGAATACAGTCGTGTGAATAAATAAGTACATCCATGGAAATTGGTGTTTGTTTATTTATTATTATCATTATTTTTCATATTTGGATAAGTGACCTGTACAATTGACATGCAGTTGCAGTTTTCACAATTTATATGAACAAAAAAACAGACCAGTCACATGGAAAAAGTAAGTACATCCCTACATTTATCACACCTTCAAATCCATAAAATTTGAAGAATCAGGGTCTGGTGTTCCCTTTGCTATTGAGGTGGGTGGTGTGACCATGCCAAGATCTAAAGAGTTCTAGAAGACCTTCAGAAAAAAAAAAGTTTGTGGATGCCTATGGGTCTGGCATTCTTTAGAATATGTTACTTGTCCAAATACGTCTAAAAAGCCAACAATTTCCACAGGGTGTGCTTTCAAATGTTGTGTTGTTTTATTACAGATAGGGTGAATTGAGATATCTTGGGATATTTTTGGAAGTTCCACTATTAATAAAAACAAATACCACAAGACATGATACATTTCTGAAATCCTCAAGGTTTTGACTATCTAAAGATAAAGGAAAAAAATATATCTCAGGGCTGAGTGAAAGCTTTTTTTTTCATGACATATTTGCTAATCTGGAACATGGAGCTAATTTGGAACATTCAAGGTTCAAGGTTGAAGAACTCGAGTGTCCTGCACAGAGCCCTGACCTCAACCCCACTGAACACCTTTAGGATGAACTGGAATGCCGACTGCACCCCATTCCTCCTCATCCAACACCAGTGCCTGATCTCACTAACGCTCTTGTAGCTGAATGATCACAAATCCCCACAGTCACGCTCCAAAATCTAGTGGAAAGCCTTCTCAGAAAAGTGGAGGTTAATATGACAGAAAGGGGAGGGGGACTGAATCTGAAATGAGTTGTTCAACATGCTCATATGAGTGTGACGGCCACTATATAGGTAATATAATTTTTAAAAATCTTATCCAAATTTATCACCAGCATATTCTGAATAGAGATGACTCAGTGAAATTGACTGTATATTAAGATGAGTAATGTTCTATAATGTATTTCTTAGGGCGCACAGTGGCTTAGTGGCTTAGTGGTTAGCACGTTGGCCTCACACCTCCAGGGTCCGGGGTTCAAGGGGTCCTGTGTGTGCAGAGTTTGCATGTTCTCCCCGTGCTGCGGGGGTTTCCTCCGGGTACTCTGGTTTCCTCCCCCAGCCCAAAGATTTGTTTGGTAGGTTGGTAAATTGTCCATAGTGCATGCATTGGTGTGTGAGTATGTATGTGATTGTGCCCTGCGATGGACTGGCACCCTGTCCAGGGTGTACCCCGCCTTGTGCCCGATGCTTCCTGGGATAGGCTCCAGGTTTCCCGCGAAGAAGGAATAAGCGGTTGAAGATGGATGGATAGATAATTAATTTCTTACAAGAATAACAATAACAGGGTTTAATGAATGTTCAGTAATGTCCAAATTCACCAGATTGAGTAATAGTTTTATTAATTTAGCAGAATAACACAGGATAAAAAATGAACTGAACACAGTACACTGCCTAAACATTTCTGCATACTCATTAGAAGGCCTAAGTAAAGTGCTATAAAGTATGATCTCACTTCCTCTGTATGATAGAAATAACATGACTTTTTTTGCTTTGTAAGAAAAAGTCACTTTTATTTATCAGGCCAGAAAATAAATGCTGCTGAGTTGAACTGCACCGATTGACCTAAATTCGTTCTAACATGCATTAGTATTGCATAAGAGTTGGTTTCCCCAGCCATGTCTGTGTTTCAGTAGCTGGACAGACCAAGCTGGTAGTTTCAGTACGGTAGTTTTGCACTGACATTAATGTAGCTAACTACTAATGGATGTCTTTTTCATCCAAAATCATTACTGTAAATATATACCTCTTTAACTACTGGTGAAAGACGGCTCAAATTACTCACCTTACTTATATTACATTTATTCATTTAGCAGACGCTTTTATCCTAAGAAGAACCAGAGAAAGCACCCTCTCAACTTTTAATTCCTACTCGAAAACTCTGGAAGACCCTCCTTAACCCTATGAACGTGAACCCCACACTGTCAATAGTAAATAAAATACCACTTCATTATTTTTAATCAAGTTTATAGTAGCATTTAATTCAATTCAGTTTTATTTGTATAGCGCATTTAACAAAGGATATTGTCTCAAAGCAGCTTTACAGAAACATATAAACACAGGAAACAGATTTTATGTGTGTGAATTTATCGAGCGAGCCGGCAGCGAGGAAAAACTCCTTAAGATGATATGAGGAAGAAACCTTGAGAAGAACCAGACGCAGAAGGGAACCCATCCTCATCGGGGTAACAACGGGTAGTGTGAAAGTAAAATAAAGTTCATTATGGTTTTAACATGAAGTCTGTTTTGTTTAAGTAATCCACTGTTCACTAAAGGAGACCTGAGTGCAAAACTGCATGTGGTAATTGCACTCCAAGCGGTACCATCCTAAGCAATTCAAGACTGTAGCCTCCAGTTGATGAGAGCTCCATCCAGAGGTAGGGCATCAGGATGGATCAGGCAGGTCCAGAGAGCAGAAAGGGTCAGGATCACTGGCATCTCCATAAAATCATGTGCGACTCGACAGAAGGAGAGAGGGAGGTAAAGAGAGGGAGAGATTGTTAGGTATGTTTACTATCCTGTGACGGATAAGACTGTGTACTTTACGTTTAAAAAAAAAAAGCCTATTCATGGTCAGCTTTAGTAAACAAATGTGTTTTCAGCCTGGACTTAAAATTGGAAGGCTGTTCCATAACTGTGGTTCTCAATAAGAGAAAGCTCTTCCCCCTGCAGTAGCCTTCGCTGTTTAAGGTACCAACAAATAGCCTGCACCTTTTGATCCAAGTAGGCGTGGTCGATCATAGAAAACCACAAGTTCGCTTAGATACTGTGGCACAAGACCGTTTAGTATTTTATAAGTCAATAGTAGTATTTTTGTAATCAATGTGAAATTTTACTGGGAGCCAATGGAGTGTGGATAAGATCGGGATGATGTGGTTATACTTTCTGGTTCTAGTTAGGACTCTAGCAGCTGCATTCTGGACTAACTGGAGATTGTTTATGCTCCTACTGGAACATCCAGACATTAAGGCATTATAATAAACTAGTCTAGAGGTGATGAAAGCATGAACTAATATTTCTGCATCATGTGACATTATATTTCTTAGCATTATATATCTTAGCAATATTTCTGAGATGAAAGAATGCTATCCTAGTAATATTATCTACATGAGCATCAAATGAAAGACCGGAGTCAATAATCACACCGAGGTCTTTGACTGCTGCAGATGATGAAACATTAAGGCCATCCAGAGTTACTGTGTAATCAGAGAGCTTACTTTGAACTACACGTGGTCCTAGTAAAAGTACTTCTGTCTTGTTAGAATTAAGTAAAAGGAAGTTAATAAGCATCCAACATCTAATGTCCTTTACACATTCCTGTGTAAAGTGCCAAACTCTAAATTTATCTTAGCGTAAATCTGCTAAAAACTTTGACAGGTAGATGCTAAGGGGTGGAATGACAAAACGCACAAAACAAAAGTGATTCCAGTTGTATTCATATTTATAAACAAACAAACAAAAAGTTCTATGGCATCCTAAACCACATCAGCAAATTTGAGGTGACATCATGGAAGAACTGGATGTGGTTTGATGGAGAAATTTACAGTAAAAATTTAAGCTGGCATAAATTTCCATTAAATGCTAGTTACATTATGCTTGTAGCTCAAGCTTAACAAAAAGAAACAAATACTTGACACCTCGCTTGATTTAGACACATCTCGCTTGATTTACTACATCTGAAACGAGGAAATGGCTAAATCTGAATTGTGGGTAAATGGGTGAGTCTGTTTCTCCAAACTGTTTCTCAATACATCACATGCTAATAGTCAAAGCACTAGCAGATTTGGCTTAACAGATGGGCATTCTGTATATTTGCATAAGAAACATTAGTCATAATTGGGTGAAATGGCACAGCCTGTTTAGAAATATAGACTTTAATGCTCACTGTGTGTATCGTAGCATTGAGTATTAGCCTGTGGATTTGCCGAAAAGCAGCATGTTGTGGAAACAATGCTGTGCCAGGACTAAACACTGTCTTTATTGTTATACCTGGCTGCTTTACAAATGACTAAAGACTTTTCAGGATTAGTGTTGAAGAAAACACACTAAAGTGAAAGACCTATGAAAGACTTTCCTTTAGCTTTCAGTTTCACAAGTAACAAGACACATGACAAATGGCAATGCCATTTTTGTAAGGAAGTGGTTAACGCAGTGGTTACGATTTTGGACTGCTGATAGGAAGGTCATGAGCTTAAACCACAGCAGTGCCAAGCACTGAGCAACCCTCAACTGCTCAGTTGTATAAATGAGATAAAAGTAAGTCGCCCTGGATAAGGGTTTTTGCCAAATGCTGTAAATGTAATCACAGTGTGAGGATCACACTGTGAGGATCTCACCGGACAACTCTCTGATCTCTCCTTCAGTCACTGCACTCAACTGTCCTTTTCCTCTCCCATTGCTAATCTGAAACGTTCATGGTGATTTCTCCTTTACAACATCAGAAGGAGTCATCCATTTCTATCCACACAGGCCACTCAGTTGCTTGTGCAAGGTGACCATTCAGTCCCTTGTCATTTTGAGACTGGACTACTGCAACTCGTTTCTGGCAGGTCTGCCTCCGAGTGACATTTGACCTCTGCATCCACATGGCTTGTTTTCAAGTTTCCAAAGTTCTCCCCCAGCACCCCATTGCTACGTTCAGTCCACTAGCTTCCTGTAGCTGCCTGCATCATATTTAAAACACTGAACCTACAGAACCTAAAAAGGACCAGCACCCACTTACCTCAAAGCATTGATCATACCCCACACTGCACCACGCTCCCTCTGATCCTCTAGCACCGCTAGACTGGTTCCACCATCTCTCAGGATACAAGGAAGGCATGCTCTTCTCTTCTCTGTTCTGGCACCTGGGTGGTCGAGTGAACGTCCCCTAGATGTCTGAAAATCTGACTTACTGGTGGTTTTCAAATGACATGTAAAGACCTATCTCTTCCCCAATTACTTAAAAAAAACCTGTTGTCAGTGTGCTTTTCTTACTATTTTACCTCCCCAATAGAGTTTTTAGACTGATGAACCAGTCTCAAAATCAAGTATTTGTTGATTGAGACTTCAAAACACTTCTGTAAATCGGTCTGGATAAGAGCGTCTACCAAATGCCATAAATGTAAAGTGTAAATATAATCAGGAGTGGGTTTCCAAAAACATCTGTAATACTAAGTAGTGTTTTTGTAAGAACCTTCTTTTAAGTTTGGACTTCTTTAGCTGGACCAGTTCCTCAAACGGCGTCTTCTGATGTTGTTGCTCTTTGTCTTTCTCTACCTCAAGCCTGTCCTTTACAAAACTTCTTTACTACACCCTCAGGTGTCCTACTCAGGTGGAGCTCTTTGACTGAGCCCCGAACATGAAGGACCAGGAGTTGAACCAGGACTGGATGTACAGGCAATCCAGGTTGTCCTGGCATAGATGGGAACTCAGTAAAGCACACACATTATCCCCAGTACTCTTTCCATCTCTAGGGTGAGGGCTGGTGTAAGCAACCACCCTCCACCAGTCTTCGTTCTCAGCTCTGCCATCTTCTTTTTGCCAGACTGGAGAAGTCATGCCATTTTTTTTCCTAACCTCAGTGCCGCAGTCTCATTTCTTGTTTTCAGTGGTTGTTAAACTCTTACAAGCTTCAGGGGAAAAAAAAACATGTTTTGTTTTTTTCTATTCTATTTAAGTCTTCTTTAGAGAGGCTGGATTCATGAGATACAGTCCTTTCTGAAAGCTGGAACAGCAAGGCCGATTGTTTTTGCCCTACACTGAAGACATTTGGGTTTGAGATCAAAATAGCTTGCTTTTCTCCCATAGACAGCTCTCTGGTTTTCATATTGGTTTATCCTTTTTTAACAACAAATGCAGTCTTCACAGTTGAAACCCAGAGCTGAAATGAAGAGTACCATAATTCTCGGACTATTGAGCACACCTGAATATAAGCCGGACCCGCTAATTTTAAGAAGAAAAACAATTTTGTACATATATTGGCCGCACATCTCTATAAGCCGCAGGTGTCCACGTTGTAACTGTCACGATTCGTGACGTAAACGAAGCAGGACGGATGCAAGTGCAGTTAGGACGAGACCTTTTATTGAAACAGAGGAGAGCAGACTCAAGAGAAACCAGAACCATGACCAACTCAATGAACTAAGCTAACTAAACCAACTAACCTAAACATTAACTATGACATGAAACAAAGACTCTATATCTATACTCTATAAACCACTTCTACATCTATATTCTAAACTAAGTCTATACAACTCTAAGCTATACTATCCGCTACTAGGCTATAAGCTATGCTATAAGCTACTAGGCTACAGGCTAAGCTATAAGCTATGCTATAAGCTAACTAGCCTTGACATGAACAAGAACTAAGACACATGGCATGAACAAAGACTCTAACTATATTCGCTATCTACTTCTAACTCTATATCTAATTACCCACATTGTGTTTGTCATGGCTCCCGGTATATATACACACCAGCCAAACTGCTAACAGCTGCGGGCAATACCAAAACACACGTGACTTGACAACACATGACAAGACGGGGCGGAGACATGACGTCAACCAATAAGTTGGTTGTGTTTTCCCTGATGAGGGGGTGTGCATGAAGCGCAAAACGACCGATCTGAAGAATGTAGTGTGAGCGTGTTAGATTTAATTCGAACAGTTTCATTGGTCCACTGTGACCTGTTGGGTAATTTCATTGGTCCGATGTGACGAGGCTAAATGTTTTGGCGGCACGAAACTCGTTAGCCCGTAAAAATCCATAAATTAGCCGCATCATTGTTTAAGCCGCAGTGTTCAAAGCGTGTGAAAAAAGTCACGGCTTATAGTCCGGAAATTACGGTAGATATTCAGAGCTATTAATTGTTTAAACTTTCAATCTAAAGGGAACGCCTGGGCAAAGAGTAACACCTGAAGGTTTAAACAAGAAAAACAACTGTTAAGCTTGTGTGGTTATTGTGACATCATTAGTCGCGTGACAAAGCCAACATGGTAGATGTAGTATGTCCAGATTGTATTCATGCTACACACATATACTGATCAGTACGTACTGTATGAACTGCCAAGCAGTAGGTACTGAAACGAAAGCAATACGTGTCTTGAAAGTGGCCATAAACAACAGCATAAACATTCCATTTCTATGAGAGTTCCTATGAGATGTGTATACATGTCTGGTCACCACTTAGCATCATTTAGCCACTGACAGGACGTGTAAGAAGTGTTAGTTTAGTGAAATAGCACTCCCTATCTTTTAGTGCTAATCATTTCTTGACTGCTCACTACTGTCTGGACTTCTGATTTCAGAACCTGTGCCTGGATGTCAATCAAAATCTGAATTTGATGAACTGACAGGGTTTCGACTGACATCGTTCACATCTTCAACACTTGATATGCAAGTTCAAAAGTTTAAATCCAAATCTTTCGGATACAAATATCATTCCACATCCCCGAGCACCTCAGTACGAACAGTTTTTGAAAGCAGTCACACATCTCTGTATACCTTTTCAGTTCCTTGTAGCTGGCTGCTTTCATTTTCTGAACGACGATGTTGTTATGGTATGACGTTTGATAATCACCGCTCGGCAGCGGAGCCATCGCCCATGAGAACACTTTATCTAACAAAATACACACACAGACTCATGATACACCAGCACCTACATTGTAAATGCTCTTCAAATGAAATGAGTAATCACACTTTACAGCTTGCGTCCTGACGCACGCAAGGGAGAAAAAAGTTCAACGTTAAAGTTGAAAAACAACTCGCAGTCTGCAAGCCGGAAAAAAAAATGAAAGGAAATCTCCACCTTTAACGACTCGCATATTCATCGCAATAATTAACCCGCGATCTCCAACAGCGTCCGAGATTTATTTTGAAATGAAATTCATCGACATGTTGGTCTGTTTTCATTTGGGTTAATGGTTTTCGACGACCTGCTTATTTAATTATTGCTTCGTCTCTACCTTCATCACAATCATTAAAAACAAAATCAAGCAAACAAATGGAGAGCGGCACAGAACCGCTACATTCTCACAGGAATACACCTACTAATAAATTAGCACTACAATCACTAAATACACCACATATACTTCGATATAAATATATTTCATGTGTTTCAGAGTGGACTTTGGACTCTTTAATTCCTGGATGTAACTTCTGAGAAGAAAAACGGCCAATCTGCTATCAGATGTTTATTCTCCCGCAGAACACATCGCAAAGACCAAGGTTTCCAAAGCAGATATTCCAGATATAACTGCTTACATTTAGAAAAGAAGAAGAAACTCAAGGTTTTGAAGAATAGCCATGCAGACGATGTTCCTGAATGATTGAGATGAAGGTAGAGATGAAGCAATGGTTAAATTCCTTTGCATCAGTGCATATAAGCAGGTCATCGAAAACCATTAACCAAAGTGAATACAGACTAACATGTCGATGAATTTCATTACAAAATATCTCAGATGCTGTTGAAGAGACTTTTCTAAATGAAAACACAGTCTTCCGAGATATTTGTTTTTATTTTATTTTTGCACAATCTGAGTATTTAAGCTCTCAAACTCCAAAACAAACAAAAAACGCTCACCAGCTCTCACGCGACCTTCACGTGACTCCCAAAAACGAAACACAGAAAACACAGGACGCTTCATGCGCTTCATGTACATTTTCATCACTCCCTGAAAGCGAGATCGCTGCTTAAACACTGCAGATAATTCATAACGGAGAGCGTAAAACACAAACATGCCAAAGAATGTTAGTGAGCGGGAAATAGACACAATGTCATCAAGATCAAGTAGAAGTAATAGCAAAATAAATTTACATATAATTTATGCTTTAAATTATACATGGCTTTTTTCTTTCCACGCAACGTTAGCTAGATATGTTAGCTACGTGAGCTAAGTGGTTAGCATTTGACGAAGTTAGTTTGTTGAAGGTGAAACATTTCTTGCTGCATAATTAACTTAAATGTGGCTCGAAATCAGTGTAGTAGTACTATTCCATAGCCATACTTTTGTTTTATTTATTTTTGGGTCTGGCTGTAAAGGAGAGAAGCTACAGTAAAGTGCAAAAGTTTGCACCCCCCAACAAAATGACAAAAATATACCTTTATTATAATAGACTCATGTACATCACTGGCACTCAGTGCCAGCATTCATCTTTCTTACCTTAAAAAGTGAGGTATCCCGTTTGTCTTTACGCAAGTAAGGTGTCTAAAGGTGATTTTAAAAGAAATATATTTATTTTTGTTACATGTGATAACGAGGAAGCATCAGTATAAATCTATGCAAATATTTGCACTGACCTTTACTACTGTAAGACATCAATAAAAGCTGGATCCTGTTCACCTTGGCAGCATTCCATACTGAAAAATCCAGCTTAATCTGACCAGCTACCAAAACCAAAGCTGATCCGGTCAAACTGGTATACCACATTTGCAGCTGGTCAGTTGTTTCCCAGCTTCATTATTACTTGTCTAAATTGAGAAATAAACATGTGAACTTGTGCTAGTATAGGTGAACCAGTTTAACCAGCGCACCTTGTGTTTTGTAGCTGTATTGAACAATAAGGCTAGAGATCCTGTAGAATATGGCTTTGGGGCTTTTTTTTCTACACAAACAACAGGATGTGAATGTTCAGATTCTCCTGCATCAGGTGGGTCGAAAAGAAATCACAAAAATTATGCATTATGCAACAAGGCATGAGATTTCTGAGTGAGAATGAACAAAGCTCACAGCACTATTAGTGTCTGATTTTTTTTTCTCTTGTTCATACAGAGCTAGTGTTAGCCTGTCCTATCCACAGCACTACTAGCTCGAAGGACGGCAGGCGTTTTTTATCAAGAAAACGAATGGCGAAATCTACAAGTGTCAGAAAAAGATGGATGACATGCACAGAAAAAATTCTAAACACGTCACATAAGTCTGTGGGACACTGAACAAAAGACACACACGTCTTTTTTTTGTTATCTACGAGTAAAACATTTTGCTATGAAATTACACGATGCACAGTCGTGATATCTTTGTGGATTATTATTTAAAAGGAAATTCCCAGCATTAACGTTTAAGAAAATATTAGTGGCAGAACGAAAAAAGAGAGGTGTGTAAAACAAGCATTAGCTCACACCTCAAATGCTGTCTCACTTGCGAGCAAAAATGTACGCTACTTTAGAAATGCCTCTGGTGTGAATTGGTGTTTAAACTGAAATGGACTGGAGCCATGGCCTGTGTGTATCTTGGCAAATCATGTACAGTGCACAAAAAAACCCCCACAAACTCATCAATTCTGATTACAAAATCCATGTTAAAATGACGTTAGCAGAAAAGTCCACGTCAGAGGAAAAAAAGGTGACATCATATAACATACCTTTAACATACACAGACCTCGACCGTTAGGCCCATCATGTGACTGCATTAATATAGTAACTGAATCATACTAGTGCAGTCAATCATATACAGATTTGCTGAAGTCTATATCTATCTATCTATCTATCTATCTATCTATCTATCTATCTATCTATCTATCTATCTATCTATCTATCAATCAATCTATTAAAAACAGAAGCAAGTGCGCAACGTCTTCAGAAGAAAACAAGAAAAACATATCCGCAAACATTCTCCGAAAATTCTACAAAGTTCACCCGAGCCTACCGATGAATGTCCGATGACCTCAACCCAACCGAACTGCTTTTCACTAACTGAAGACAACACTGAAGGCAGAAAACCCACAAACAAGCAGCTTCTGAATGTGGCTGCAGTAAAAGCAAAGCAAACCATCTCAAGGGAGGAGCCTCGGCATTTGATTCATTGATTGCAAAGGATTTGCATCCGAGTATTAAAAATATTCCTAATGTTTAAGATTGATAGTTTGTCCGATTACTTTCGAGCCTGTGAAAATGGCTGTAATCCCTAAATATTTCTGTTAAAGCCCTTGAATTAAAGCCAAAAGTCTACATCTTGATTTTAAATCCATTGTGGTGGTGTACAGAGGCATTGTGCCACTGACCATATACTTATGGACCTGGATGTTTATATAGTTTCTATAGGGAAGTGTGATGCTGTTATTACTCTTTTAATCACCAACAAGGAAAAGATGGAAATTGGCAGATATATATAGGAGAATGCTATTTTTCGGAATGACCTCAAGACAATACCTAAGACTAATGATCTCTGTAGAAACTACTATCGGTTAATTTACTCCAATCCGTACAGTACATGTGCTGATGTGGAGGTGAACTCCATCTGTTTTTGTCACATGGGTAACACAAGCTAATATGCTGATGGGAGAAAATGTTAATATTTGATACACAAACGAAAGTATGTTGATAATTCCAGTTAGCGTATATTTAAAGATAAACAGCCTAAAACTGTTCTATACCAACTGCCACGCTGGGATCGCTGAAACAATTTGCCAAGATAAACATGGACCTAGCACACTGTCCACCAGCCACAAAGAGACGTTTGCTGTTGCTAAACATTTGAAAGCACTAAGTCTTGCTAGTTGCTGCTAGCTGCTTAGTTTAGCTTACTTTCGTGTCTGAATAGTGGACGCTAACAGTAGCTCAGTATTCCGAAAAGTAGCTAGCAAAATAGCTAGCCAGCATGAAAAACTACAATCAGAAGTATGTGATGAGTTAGAGCAGATGAGTTTGATTCTCAGCATCAAGCTAGCTAATAAACTTTATGACATGTTAGCAGGTTAGCTCTCATCATAAACGTCTGGTAGTCGTCTCCAGACATTAGCAAGATAACAAGCTAGCTACCTATTCATACTCAAAAAGCTCAAGAGCACAGCAGATTGTAATAAGAGAAGGAGACCCAATAGCAAGCAAACCAGCACTGATTCGAAGAGATGAATGTGCAGAAAACAGACTGCAGTGCGACACAGAAACAGGTCCGAGCTACGTCTAAAAACCATGACTCTCACACGTGTATTAGCATTCTACAAGTCTTGGACAGCAGATGTGTGGTCATCGGTTAGAGTCGCCACTCTTGGCTGGGATCTGAGGTGGTCTGTGTTCCCCCAGGATGGCGGCAACGAGTGCTTCAGGGACAGTGATGCCATTGGCGGGGCTCAGAGGACTAAGAGAGGGTGAGGGTGACTCAGGGGAAAACAGACGCTCCTTCTTGGTGTTCGGGGCCTGGCGGGGTGAAACGGACGAGTCTCTGGGTTTCAGACTGAGGGACTGGAGAGCGGGTACAGCCGGGCTGTGACTGCGATGGTGACTATGTTGCTGCCGTTTATTGGAGCGTGTCCTGGGACTCGGACTACGCGAGCTGGAAGCCAGCAGGACCAGAGTGCTGTCGTCCTCTGAGCTCGCATCCGAACTGTCCGAGTGGTACGGACACGGCCGAGCGGGAGGGGAACAAACAGGTAACTGAACCTGGAGGTGAGAGAGGAAAGACAATGCAGGGAAGAGAAAGAGTATCAATATGGTGTGACTGTAAAGAAGAGACTAACTTCAATATAGCCTCTATATAACTCTGTCTATTGTAAATAGTTTTCATAATATTATATATAATATATATCACTTTAGTGCTTTATCAGTCATTCTGAAACGTTTGATGATTAAGGGTTCAACAAGCAATGTAGTAGGAATGTAGAAAAATAAATGACCCAATAAGAAACTATAAAGGCCATTCCTATATGCCTCTTGTAAAATGATGCTTTTAGGCCCTTAACCCCTTCTCTGATTACAGCCCCGCCCCTGAGTACAGCTTACTGCTGTGATTGGACAGTGATTGCATTTCAGTGTGGCACGAATACAGTACAACACACTGATGAAAGTAAAATGCGGCAGGAGATTAAATTCACCTCGGACACGAAGTCGGCGTTTAATTGTTTAAAAAAGCGAAAGCAATCCCTTGATGATTTGTTTTGCGTTTCAACGTGGTATGTTTTCTACATGTCACTAATGAAAAACAATACTGTGTGGTGTATTGGATCTAGTGTTTTATCACTGGTGTGACTGCTTTTCACTCTGGAATCGTCTCAATAAAATACCGTCTTAAGACAGCTAATGGGCAGCACGTCGGTGTAGTGGGGACCTGAGATCGGCTTATTGTCTGTCTGAAGTTTCTATGCACGTTATCTCTGTATGAGTTTTCTCCGGTCTGCTCGCACGGTCCAAAAACATGCCAGGAGGAGGACTGGCTAAGATAAAATGTCACTAGGTGTGAATGTGTGTGTGCCTGCTGCCCATCCAGGGTGTATTCCTGCCTCATGACCAGTGTTCCTGGGATACGCTCCGGATCCAAGGCATCCCTTACCAGGATAAAGCGGCTAAAAAACTGAAAAGTGGTGCGTGCAAAATTATTCGGCCCTTTACTTTCAGTGCAGCAAACTCACTGCAGAAGTTCAGCGAGGATCTCTGAATGATCCAATGTTGTCCTAAATGACTGATGGTGATAAATAGAATCCACCTGTGTGTAATCAAGTCTCTGTATAAATGCACCTGCTCTGTGATAGTCTCAGGGTTCTGTTGAAAGCGCAGAGAGCATCATGAAGACCAAGGAACACACCAGACAGGTCCGTAATACTGTTATGGAGAAGTTTAAAGCCGGATTTGGATACAAAAAGATTTCCCAAGCTTTAAACATCCCAAGGAGCACTGTGCAAGCGATCATTTTGAAATGGAAGGAGTATCAGACCACTGCAAATCTACCAAGACCTGGCCGTCCCTCTAAACTTTCAGCTCAGACAAGAAGACTGATCATAGATGCAGCCAAGAGGCCCATGATCACTCTGGATGAACTGCAGAGAACTACAGCTGAGGTAGGAGAGTCTATCCATAAGACAACAATCAGTCGTACACTGCACAAATCTGGCCTTTATGGAATAATGGCAAGAAGAAAGCCATTTCTCAAAGATATCCATAAAAAAGTCTCGTCTAAAGTTTGCCACAAGCCACCTGGGAGACACACCAAACACGTGGAAGAAGGTGCTCTGGTCAGATGAAACCAAAATCGAACTATCGTTTGCCCACAATGCAAAACGATATGTCATCACCCTCAACACACCATCCCCACTGTCAAACATGGTGGTGGCAGCATCATGGTTTGGGCCTGCTTTTCTTCAGCAGGGACAGGGAAGATGGTTAAAATTGAGGGGAAGATGGATGCAGCCAAATACAGGACCATTCTGGATGAAAACCTGTTGGAGTCTGTAAAAGACCTGAAACTGGGACGGAGATTTATCTTCCAACAAGACAATGATCCCAAACATACAGCAAAATCTACAAAGGAATGGTTCACAAATAAACGTATCCAGGTGTTAGAATGGCCAAGTCAAAGTCCAGACCTGAATCCAATCGAGAATCTGTGGAAAGAGCTGAAAACTGCTGTTCACAAACGCTCTCCATCCAACCTCACTGAGCTCGAGCTGTTTTGCAAGGAAGAATGGGCAAGAATTTCAGTCTCTCAATGTGCAAAACTGATAGAGACATACCCGCGACTTGCAGCTGTAATCGCAGCAAAAGGTGGCTCTACAAAGTATTAACGCAAGGGGGCGAATAATTTTGCACGCCCACTTTTCATTTTTTTATTAGTTAAAAAAGTTTCAAAAATCCAATAGATTTCGTTCCACTTCACAATTGTGTCCCACTTGTTGGTGATTCTTCACAAAAAATAAAAATTTTATATCTTTATGTTTGAAGCCTGAAATGTGGCAAAAGGTTGAAAAGTTCAAGGGGGCCGAATACTTTTGCAAGGCACTGTATCTGCAAAATCGCCTCAGATGAGTTTGTTGTAGATATTATAAACGCTTACTCAGCACCAAGCCAATTTAGGCACATAAACAAAACATCCATCTGATTTGATATTCATACATTCATATCCATTTGTTTTGTGTGAAACTGTGCCGTCTTGTGTATAAATACTTAAATTCCTCTCTTACGTCCCAATAAATAGCTTGTTATATAGGATTTTGGTGAATATAAATACAGTAACAGTGTAAGGGAACATGGGAAGAAATGTGTGGCAGCGCCGGGTTGCGACAGTGTATTTCTGGTAAATGGCGACTGACTAAAAAGAGAAGCGAAACCATGTATGCGAATGTCCGAGCAATGAACTTATGATCAGCTGAGTCACGGCCAAAGCATTAGTTGTATGAGGATGAAATGAAGGACGACGGTAAATTTGAATGAATTTAATAAGACATCTTAGCGACTCAACCTGGAACGGCTCTGTGATTCCCACAATGCTGTTCATGTTGTGGCCGTAGTACCCCAGCACGTATTCTCCTGCGTCTCTAGGCAAATCCTCTTCTGGAAAAGTCACCTGGAAGCAAAAAAGAAAACTCGACTACACAAAGCAGATATTGGCGCTTGCTGGTTCGACCGTCGTAAGGTCTTTAGTGTAAACTGCTCACACACTAAGCAGATTGTCGGAGTGCTTTTCAGGCTTATCGTGCTTTGTTCTTTTTTTAATTACCTGAGTGGAATGGTCTGATTTGGCCCAGACATAGGCTGCATAGTCCTTGTGGTGTTTGAATCCCACCTGACAGAAAGGAGGTCACAGAGAACATATAAAACAGCACCTAAAACACACATCATGACATTTGCAATCATGCAAAGTTTAATTAGAGGTTGTGTAATAATAATAATAATAATAATAATAATAATAATAATAATAGTAATTCCTTATATCTATATAGCACATTTCTAGGCACTCAAAGTGCTTTACATTGCATGGGGGGAAATCTCCTCAAGCCACCACCACTGTGTAGCATCCAGCTACAGTCATGGACGAAATTATTGGCACCCCTGGACCCTTTCCAGAAAATGCACCATTTCTCCCAGAAAAATGTTGCAATGACAAATGTTTTGGTATACACATGTTTATTACCTTTAAGTGCATTGGAACAGCATAAAAAAGCAGAAGAAAAAAGGCAAATTTTACATCATTTTACACAAAACTCCCAAAATGGACTGGACAAAATCATTGGCACCCTATTAAAACTGTGGGTAAATAATTTCATTTCAAGCATGTGATGTTCATTTAAACTCACCTGTGGCAAGTAACAGGTGCTGGCAATATAGAAATCAAAACTGAAGCCAGTTAGAGTGTATAAAAGTTGGCTCAGCCTTTGTGTTGTGTGCCTGTGTGTGCCACACCAAGCATGGAGAAGAGAAAGAAGAGCCGAGAATTGTCTGAGGATTTAAGAAGCAAAATTGTGGAAAAATATCAACAATCTCAAGGTTACAAGTCAATCTCCAGAGATCTTATAGTTCATTTGTCCAGTGTGCGCAATATAATCAAGAAGTTTATAACCCATGGAACTGTGGCAAATCTCCCTGGACATGGACGGAAGAGAAAAATTGATGAAAGAATGCAACGCAGGATAGTTTGAATGGTGGATAAACAACCTCAGTCAACTTCCACGCAAATTCAGGCTGTCCTGCAGACTCAGGGTGCATCAGTGTCAGCTCGAACCATACGTCGTCATCTGAATGAGAAGAAGCGCTATGGCAGGAGACCGAGGAGAACCCCACTTCTGACACAGAGGTATAAAAAAGCCATACTGCAGTGTGCAAAAATGTACCTGAGTAAGCCTCAATCCTTCTGGGAGAACATTTTGTGGACAGATGAGACTAAGGTAGAGCTTTTTGGCAAAGCACGTCATTCTACTGTTTACAGAAAACAAAAAGAGGCCTACACAGGACCTACAGTCAAACATGGTGGAGGTTCAAGGATGTTTTGGGGTTGTTTTGCTGCCTCTGGCACTGGGTGCATTGACTGTGTGCAAGGAATCATGAAATCTGGAGACTATCAAAAGATTTTGGCCCATAATGTAGGGCCTAGTGTCAGAAAGCTGGGTCTGCGTCAGAGGTCATGGGAGTTTCAGCAGGACAATGACCCGAAACATACCTCAAAAAGCACCCAGAAATGGTTGGAGACAAAGCGCTGGAGAATTCTGAAGTGGCCATCAATGAGTCCGGATCTAAATCCCATAGAAGACCTATGGAGAGATCTCAAAATTGCTGTTGCAAGAAGGCACCCTTCAAATCTGAGAGACCTGGAGCAGTTTTCAAAAGAAGAGTGGTCCAAAATTCCAGTTGAGAGGTGTAGGAAGCTTGTTGATGGTTATAGGAAGCGATTGGTTTCAGTTGTTTTCTCCAAAGGGTGTGTAACCAAATATTAAGTTGAGGGTGCCAACAATTTTGTCCGACCTAATTTTTGAGTTTTGTGTAAAATGATGTCAAATTTGCCTTTTTTCTTCTGCTTTTTTGTGCTGTTCCAATGCACTTAAAGGTAATAAACATGTGTATACCAAAACATTTGTCATTGCAACACTTTTCTGGGAGAAATGCTGCATTTTCTGGAAAAGTTCCAGGGGTGCCAATAATTTCGTCCATGACTGTAGATGATAAACGCCCATCACACACCAGCTATTAGCTATTGGCTATTGGTGAAGAGGAGAGGAGTATTCACTGTGTTCATGAGCAGATTACAGATTCGCTCTTGGTGAGGTTTTTTTTTGGCAAGTCATGAGTTCAACTTGTAATGCAATGTGGACATTTCTCAATATGGTGCAATTCCTGGAAAACGGATTAGATAAGCATAATTGCTGCATCCTGGATTGAGTCTTTTCTTAATAATTTACCAACATGTCTGAAGGACATAATGATATCACCAACAACTTCGAAATCGTGCATTTGAATTAGAATTAGTCTGAACGCACTGACTGCTGGTCGTTTGGGGTGTTACATTTATTAAAAAAAACACTGTTTCTCGGTAACTGGTACACTGAGGACGAGCAGCGAAATGACTAACTATTAAGGCTAATGAATTACCTAGCTTACTGTTAACCTTTAATGTAGAATCATTGCTCACTCGTCCCACTTGCGAAAAAAGTAGGACCATAATGTTTTTATCTTCAAGCATTATTAATGATAATGGTTGAGTCCTATAAAAATATTTTTTTATATGGTTCATGTTGCCTTACACTTTACCCTGTGTTGAAATTCCGCTTGATCGCACCATAATGTCATGAGTTAACACACTGATGGGTATAACAGTAATACTCAGCGCCTGTAAAAGCACTTAATGGCTATGTGCCACTTAGCTTAATCTTTACCTTCATATCTAACAGTGACAGGATTTTTGGCATCCACATTGCTCAGGTGTTTAGCAACAAAGTTATTATGGCTTCAACCACTTTCAATAGGCATGTGCTGACAGTCGTTTACACACCATACAGCCATATTTAAGCACTTTCTTTCCTGGCGTTTCTAATAAGCCTTCGTTACAGAAGGATGTTATTAAAATGTCAAGCCGGCCTGGCCAGTTACCTTTCCGTCCTCATTATGCTCATTATTTAATATAAGCTTAATCACGTTGCACTGTTTTTTATGTATGTACTGGATAAAAGGTCTTAAAGTTTGGAATGTAAAGCAGCAAAGAAGCTAATGTGACAACTAGTGGTTAAACGGGAAAGCTAAAGCCTAAGATCTATCAATATCTTGACAATGGAACTATTATTGTTGACCAATGCATTATATCATTTTTGCATTGGTAATTATAATATTGGTGCAAAGTACACAGACGCACACACAAACACACACAATTAAAGCCAGATAAGGAGTTGCATTAGTGATTTAAAATTTTTTACAATGTTTCAAGTCCTTAATGTTCAACTGGCTGCATGTCGTGTTCATGCAAATATCAAACAACAAAATACTATCGGTTCCGTCATCTGTCCTTCATTTATACTTTGGACAATATGTGCATGGTCTAACTTTGAGTTTTTTTCTCCAAACGTATATTGGGTGAAATAGGATGATGACGTAAATGATCCAGTTTGTTCACGTTCATTGCTGAGCATGTGACTGAGCCTGTACACGACTGCTACTTCTATGGACACGTCACCAAAGTGGACTGACAAATATGAGCCCAAACTGAGATCAAATGTAGGGGAGTAGACAGAATTTCATTAAAAACTCATGGAAAACCCGTAACCTGTAACCCATTCGGACTGGGTTGGTGCTTGGCAGTGGTGTAGCACTGAAAGTAAGTCCAGGTGCTGGTGAAATCAGATCTAACTGCACAGTGGGGAAAAATCCTGATACATAATTAATTTCCACCAAAACTGCTCCGTTTTCTCCAAATTTGGTCACGTGCCACTTTGCGCTCACTAGGTAGCTGTCCCCTATTACACAACGGTGAAGGCTGTGTGCTTCCTCCACATGTGCTTCCTCCACAGGAAACACCAAACGCCATCTTTAGCAAACGAGAGTTCACAGACTCCCACGCCTGATTAATGTCACTCTGATTCACAGGGGAGAGAGAGACAGCACGGCAAGTTTTGCTCTCTTGACTCTTTGCCACGGATAGCTGTGGCATTCAAACTCGTGATCTGTTAATAATGCTGGGGTAAACACTTCTGCTGCTCAGAAGTGATGACGGATTGTGTATGCAATACTGCCCAAGTTCATTTTAAGTTTAGTGGTCGGTGACGAGCTGCATACACTAAAATTGTATAGGACTCCCGTTGTGCCACAAAACAGCTCTGACCAGTGCTCTGAGGCATGGACTCCACAAGACCTCTGAAGGTGTGCTGTGGTATCTTGCACACGGATGTTGGAAGCAGATCCTGTAAGTTGTGAGGTCGGGCCTCCATGGATCGGACTCGTTTGTCCAGCATGTCCCACAGATGATTGATCGGATTGAGATCTGGGGAATTTGGAGGCCGAGTCAACACCTTGAAGTCTTTCTCATGTTCTTTCTCATAAATATGTTTAGGTAGGTGGTAAATATCAAAGCGACATCCACATGAATGCCAGGACCCAAGGTTTCCCAATAGAACATTGCCCAAAGCATCACACTTCCTCCGCCTGCTTGCCTTCTTCCCATAGTGCATCCTGGTGCCATCTCTTCCCCAGATAAACGACGCACACACACCAGATAGAAAACAGACCAGGCCACCCTCTTCCATTGCTCCATCGTCCAGTTCTGATGCTCACATGCTCACTGTAAGCGCTTTTGGTGGTGGACAGGGGTCAGGATGGGCACTCTGACAGGTCTGCGGCAACGGTGACACCTTTCTATCATAGCCAGCATCAACTTTTTCAGCAATTTGTGTTCACTTGCTATCTAATATGTCCGAACCCTTGACAGGTGCCATTGTAACGAGATACACGTTATACACGTCTAATGTTATGGCCGATCGGTGTATGAACTGCATTCTTTCTTACCTTGTACAATCCCACCCAGTCCCAGGAACTTCTCTGGAAACCTGATGCTATAGTAAACTTAGCTGTCGCATCCGACACTTTGGTCCATTCCTTTTCCACCTCAAGCTCAACTAATGGTATGTCCAGCTTAAAGGGAAACTGTAGAGACACAAATGTTTTAGAGCACAGCTGTATAAACATCTGGCTTCTATATAAATGTCTTAAAGACTCAACGTTGTTGTTTTGTCTCACGTGCAGAGAGAAAAGGGCAGAGACAGGTTTGTGGTCGCTAATGGTGTAGCCCATGTGACTGCGGTAGAAGCTCTGCGTGACCCGTGTGGCCCCACCAAGCCATGAGGTAAGACCTCGCTGCAGCGCCGAGTTGTGGGACGGCACGGGGGAACCTGTCCTGCGGAGACGCCACAGGATTCGGTCTGTCCAAGCAGGTTTCCTCTTCTTAGTGCTGACAGACAGACAGAAAAACTTGTGTCAATAATGACAACATCGTCAACATTGCTTTAGTTCACACAGAAATATAGACACCTTGTGTCATAGGTGTGTGTTCCCACATCAAACTTGTAGGTCGGTGGGAAATTCAGAGGGCCTTCCACAAAGTCATCCATCACAGACTCGCTTTTCTTCGCTATGTTGAGCTGAAATACAGGAACAACGTTGCAAACGTATAATAATAGGGTTTTTAAATTCTACATGAGAAGCAGATCGGTATGAAATGCTGGACATTTACATGGCTACTGTCACAACAATGCTGTTGCTAGGCAACTATGCACTCCAAGCACGAGAGAGCGAAATAATGAAGCAAAAAATGACTAGTTCACTGTCATATTCCAGCTTCCTAAAGTACGTGTCTAACTTGTTTAACTTTAATTTAATTTAAATTCTCCTTTGTAATTCGCTTTGGATAAAAGCGTCTGCTAAATGAATAAATGTAAATGCTTGAATATTTTCATATCGTTTTATCTCCTTCATCAGCTCAATATTTTCTGTATTTGTGATCCCAACGATCTGGACATTTTTCACAGTTAATGATCGAAGTAAAGCAGACTGCAAACTAAACTAAACTAGAGCATCTTCATCGTAAAACAGCATCATAAAACATATCCGGGGTGTTTCAACAGTATCTTTAATCGAGAGCATGAGGACAGCCGTTCTGAGAGAGCAGAACAGGATCAGTGAGTGTGGTCATCACTTCAGTTCTGCGAGCAAGGAGACAACTCTGTGAAGAACTTGTGCTCATTTTCAATGACTATACTCACTGATACTGGTCTGCGTGCTCAGGTTGGCCACCCCAGCACACCCCTATTAAAGGTGTTATTTAAACGCTATAACATCTTTGACATAAATCTTAGCCTGATGAGTTCTTTGCTAGCAGCATGTGCCAGCAACCAAATAAACAGAGCTAAATAAAACTTCCCATGAGGCCCCTGATTGATTAATACTAAACAAATAACTAATTTCTGTCTCAGTATTAGTACCGGTATCAAAGAGTACCAAAAAAACATAATAATACTCGACACATCCTTACTTTTGAGCTCGCAAATAAAGAAAATTGCTTATTCAACCTCAGTTACTTTAAGGCCGCAAGGAAAATCACATTGAACAAACATGACATTGAAACGTGGGTGTGAAAACTTTTGCACACAGCGACGCTGCAGTTCTTATCCCGGACCTGTTAAGACCAAAAATGTGGTGATGAGGCGGACTCTTGTGGAGGGCTAAGGAACTGCAATCAACTTCGACATCCATTACAAAGAGGATCATATTATTATTAAATTACAACTGTATATTCTATTATTATACCAAATACTATTATTGGGTAGACTGTATCATATCAGATACTCCTTCTCATTGATGTCCAGAATGAGTGTTACATGTCCTCGGTCCACAAAAGAAACCCATGTAACTGTATACTCTCCCGCTCTCTAAGGGGCTGAAATCAGTCGTTCCAGAAACCCGAGAGTCATAGAGGCCTCACCTGATCTTTCTCCCAGAGCACATACAGTTTATTGTTCTCTATTGCACTTTTCACCACGTGGATATCGTAGTCATCGATGCGAAAGTTCAGGTCACCGAACCAGAACACGACACTATGGAGAAAGAGAACACACCATGAGCCCAACTTTAGACCTGGTTTTGGAGTCGTAGTATAATTTTACTCAAACCATATTTATTCAAACTATTAATAAATGCTAGCATTTATAAATAAATGCTAATGTAGTTAAACTACGCTTACTGGTAGTTAGCTGTAACAGACTCAAATATATCCTACTATAAAATAATTTAATAAATAAATAATGCATTCCAATAACCTTTAATATTGCTATATATTTCATTTTCATATAGGGTCCTTTAAAGGTCATTGTAAATATTAATTTTCCAAATATTAATTTTCAAAACAAATTCATCATCTCAGAGTAATATGACCTCAGTGTACAGAGATTTAGTCTGAGATTTTGTTGTTTTTAAAAGTGCTTTAGAAAACAATATGAAATAATCTCTTTGCTACACCCCTGGCCCCACCCACTCATGGTCCAGCACGCCCACGGCAGTTCCGCCTTCAAACTGCTGCTGCTGCAGGATGCTCTCAAAGTCCTCGATGCGTTGCTCCAGGTTCCGCATGTGAGCCGGCAGGTGGCAGTTTAGAAAGCAAACGGGGTGACCGTACATCATCATCCTCACACTTACTCCACCCTTATTTCCCTAGGAGAGAGAGACAGAGAAAGACAGAGAGAGACAGAGAGAGACAGAGAGACTCTTTTTTATATTGCTTTTCTCTTGACGTTATTTACGTGTGAACTTGAAGTCATCCAAAAATAATCAGATTACATTACTTTCATATTGTGATACTTGGATTATGTTACTGATGACATTTTTTATCAAGCAATTTGCAACTATAATGGAATCAATTTTCAAAGTAACCTTCCCAACCATGTCGCTGCCTTTCCCAGTCATTCAACAGATCCTCATTCTCATGCTTGCTGAATTTCCAATCAGTCCTACCATGCAATATCGAGAAGCTCAGTCATATCACCTTACAGTCCCTCAGGGCTCAGTACTTGGTCCACTCTTGTTCTTTTTTATAATAAACTACTGAGCTTAATGACCAGAACTAACTGTTTTATCACTGCTACACAGATGACACACAACTTTACTTCTCTTTTCCTCCATCAGAAGATATCGATCTGCTTTACTGACATCAATCTACCTGGAGGAACGATCCATCACCTGAAACTCAACCTTGACAAAACTAAACTGAAACACTTCCCAGTGAATAGCTGGCTTGTCCATCATCATCAACACCCTCACAGTCTAAGAATCCGGGCATGCTTTTAGATGAAGGACCTAAATTCTCCCAGCATCATCGCTAGATCCTGCAGATTTCCTCTTTATAACATCGGAAGAATTCAAACCTGCTCAAATGCTTATATAAGCTCTACCAATATCTAAACATGACTACTTTGACTGCAACACTCTTCTCGCTGATCTTTTTTCATATGCAAAATCTCCTCTACAGAGCATTCAGAATACTTAGGCTGGCCTGGCTCACAACCACCCAAAGGTCTTTCAAGTGATGGGATCCATGGAATCTACAGGGTGTCCCAAAAGTCTACATACATGCAGGAAATTAATACTTTTTAGCTCATAATTAGTGTATGTTACATATATTGTTTTCAGATAGCCTTTAAGCACGCCTTTGACAAAAGAAGAACGTTGGAATCGTTCTCATGGCTGGATCAGGAAGCTGTCACAAGGTTGCGATGGACTTTAACAGGATACATGGCGAGAACCTCACACGAAACTGCTGCCAAACTTATTAACAAATTCGAAAAGACTGGAAGTGTTGAGGACCGACCGAGAAGTGGACGTCCACGAACATGCGCTGACGACGTGGTGCCGGCGTAAATAGTCCCGCAAGTATGGACAGTTTTGGGACACCCTGTATTTTAGCTCAAATGGCTGCAAAAAGTTTGAGACTATCATTTTTATTTGTCATTAAAAAGTGTCATATGAACAACGGCCTTAAGTGTTACCATTAAACTAATAGATCTGTCAGCTGTGGAGGTGGATGACGTGTTCAGATGTTTCAAAAATGTAATGGACTTCTGTTAATAATCAAGGGCTGTGGGTTGAGATGTGATGTGATGGTCGACGTAATGCAGCACTGATGGAGTGGAACAGGACAGAGGACAGCTGTATTCCCTGAGGGACATCACTCACACACCGCTCACAATCATGTAGCAGTATTTTCAATCAGATTGCAGTTTCAGAGGACGAGTTCTCATTCGGCAAAATGGCATTTGTACATGACAGCTTTTTGAACTCTACTGTAGGCATCAGCTGAGTAAGACTGTGTTGTTTTTAATAATTAAATAATAACAGTTGTTAGTAGTGACGCAGACCTGACTGAACAAGCTGAAAAGTGATACGTTCATCATGCTCAAGGTTTACTGTGTTCACTCTTTGTTTACTACACTCGGTGGTTAAAAATACAGCCTCTGTGTGTGTGTGTGTGTGTGTGTGTGTGTGTGTGTGTGTGTGTGTGTGTGTGTGTGTAAACAAGCTGCTGTGCCCTACTGCACACGGCTCAAAGGAGACTGCAGCACAACCTTGGAGCCATGGCGTCATCAGTACACAAGCCCTGTGACGTCTATACACACGTGCGCACACGCGCGCGGAGATAAGCACACACCCAACCTAACCTTTCTCTCTCTGGCTAGCACTAATCATCAAAGATCCTCCTAAACACCAGGGTCAAACCTAACACACATCTCTAATGTTAAACATCAGATGTTTGGGAGGAGCAGAGCTCCCATAGTAGTGGAGAAATAAACTGATTTAACCACTTCTAAGTTATATCAAATTGCAGAAATGGTAAAAGAAATAGTTCAATTAAAATGAAAGTCAATACAATGTGGGTTAGTGAGATTTCAGGCTACGATGAGCCCCCCCCAACATAACAGAGCAATTATTGTCTTTAATTTGTCACATATTTGTATGTTTGTGGTGAAATACTATTAAAATTTTGGTATAATCCAAATCTTGAGTTTATATTACACATCCGTTAGAGTTTAAAAGTAAGAATCAGGAAAGAAATGTAATGAAACACAGTTTAATGAAACACAGCTGATCAGCCTGATCTGAGAACAGTCCTGGTAGGCGTGGTCTAATGTTCTATTATTGTTATTAATGTTCTATTATGCTAGATTGACAGCTAAAGCACTCGAGCAAAGCTAATCAAAATGGTGCAAAAAATTCAGATTTTTCAACCTTCACAGTAGGCTATATGTGCTAAGTTAGCTTTATCTTGCTTGACTGCTCAGACTCGAGGAGGTCTTGCATGAACGCAACGTCCGCTTTGGGGTTGGTGAGGACGAAGTTTACACGAGCGGTACCCAATGTTAGCCCCGCCCACTTTACACAGGGAGCAGAAATTCTCATGAAGTACACAGATGCTTAGAAGGTCACCAACTAATCAGACTGGACCTGAAGATTGTTCCCACAAGACCAACATTGCATGTAAATAACTCACCCAGCAGCCGCCGAGGCCGGTTCGTGTGCTTTGGGTCTGAATCCCACGCAGGAACGGCAAGTGGCAAAACTTGGAGAAAACCAGCAGAAAAACCCCCTGCATCCTCTGAGACGCCACCTACAGGCCAAAAGAGGAGCTGCACTCAAACCTCACACATTATCATTTGTTTCAACAGCTTGAGATCTGAGCAGAATTTCCATTAATCCAGACTAATCATAAACTTTCAAAATACTTAGCATTAGAAAAATGATCTTACAATCTAGTAAACTATGTTCTTGCCAGGTTGGCATGTAACACTGTAGTAGGAGGTTGGCACGTGCTGTGCGCTCGCCTTCCTATTATGTTGCTCTGAGGATTGAATTGGGATTTAAGAAGCGGGGGAGGCGCTACTTTTTTCCTGGGAGCCTAAAATTTGGGAACAGTAATGTTCAGTGCCTGTGTTGTTAGAGTTAGGATTAAAGAGTTTAAAGTATACAGTAGAAAAGAAACTGCGTTCTCCAAAGCCTATATGCTATATACTGTATGACATTCCTGACAGTGATATTATGAAAATCTTATTTATGAAAATCAAATTAAATTATATGGCTCTGTTTAAGAGCTTAATTTATCTAAATAAAATTGAGAAGAAAAAATAAAGAAAGCTAAAAATCTATCAGTCTTGAATCCTTTTCCCTTTTTTAAGAACTTTCTCATGTTCTCTCTCTCTATCTCCCTCTAACCTGATTGGCTGTGGCTCCTGCCGATCACCTGTAGTCTGACTTATTTTGTGCCTATTGAGATGTTTGCACGTTTGATTTATCTAAGCTGATGTATGATGTATGCATACAAATGGTCTGCCAATGACAAACTGACACCCCGGACACAATGATAACTGTGAAGTACTATCACCTGATGGACTCACAGCAGCTCAGGAACAACATATTCAAATATTTTTTGTCCTCTGACTCAGTACTCACACATATTCTCACTTTCAACAGAAATATTCCATGATACAGTACAGTAACAAACAAACACATTTTGTCTCAACACCTAGGGTGCATACATATACACCAGGAAATATTCGTGTTTGGATAAAACGCTACAAAAGTGTTCAGCAGGATCCGGATGTTCACTTGTATCATTTTTTTAGTGTCGTTTTTTTAAAAGTTAGTGCAATTTTACCAAGTCTCAAAAACGATTCCATAATTGTTCACAAATAGAAGACCAAATCGGCGTGAACACATTTAGGATGATAACAAATAAAATAGAAAGATGTGTTAACTGTGTCAACGTCAGGTATTAGTTGTTATGTTACACATGACAACACTAACACTGTGTTAAAGTCCCCGTGAACTGCCTTGAAACGTGTGGCACTATTCGATGTGTTGACGTAATTTCCACTGCACCAGAAAGTCAGGGCGGGACACACCGAGTGGCTCCTCCTACTTTTTAAATAGCCAATAGCGTTTAGCCTACATTACAGCCAGGAAATTTACAACTGTTGAGGACGGGACACTTCAGAGTCTAGAGAGCGTTTGATTGGACAGAAAATCTGACGAGAAGCCGAAGTGCAGGACGATGTCATCGAAACTGTTGATCCGTATCGGTGGTAGAGAGAGACGGTACAGTTTGAATGCATGTACCTTCTAAATGTGAATTTTGTCATTGTTTTAGAGCACACTAGCTTAGGCTCACATGTTCACACTAGAACCATTTCATATTTTTGCATACAAAGGTTTCTGACACAACAACAGATTCTGTGTTAGACAAAGTTCTTGGAAGTGGGCTGAGACTGTTAGACCTGACTGCTGACATTTTTCTAGAAGCATCACGTCACTGACCAGCACGTAACCGAAGCGGCCGAGTGTGTCCATGCACAGCTCACTCCACTGGTCTACGAAAAGAGCATCCTTCAGCCTCTTATTGATCATAGAGTTGACCTCTTGTAGCCTGACGGTGTGGAAACAGAGAGACAGGATGTGACAAAGAAAGACATCAGAGCAATGATAAACAGCAATGTTTCAGAGAGTCAACAAACCCTCATCCTACAGGACGTCCCTACCCTGGAGAATTTCTTTCCAAACCTTCAGGCTAATGCACCTGCTCCCACCAATTTAGAGCTCTTTAGAGGTGCGTTATATTTTAGAAGCATGTCAGATCAGCATTGGAAAGTGAGTCAGATGTCTCCAGCGGCAGGTTTGGACACGTAGCATGACATGGTGGGGAAAAACCAAACCGTCTCACCCAACGATAAACATGTCTGTGCTCCCATCACTGACTCCTGGGCTGAAAAGACTACTGATGTCATCAGGTGGCATCGCGGAGCCGACGTTCCACGTGACGATGTGAACCCTGCAAACAAGAAAAGCACGCTATTAAAGTACGAACCATTTGAATAATCAGAGGAGGATGCCATTACCATGAGGATCACCACTGTTAATGGAGAACCACAAAATAACAAGTGTGTAGTTAACAGTAGCCATGTTATTACTGAGAGAACCACAACATAACACATCAATGAAAATAACTATCTTATTATCTAAAGAACTACACAATTGTGGTAAATAATGAGCGAATCAAATAATTAACCAAAGAACCATATTACAAACAAAGGAACAATGTCAGTGAGAACATAAACAATGCAATTAATAGAGACTGTTAATGAAGAACAACACCACTAATGCAGAATCACATCCTTAATTTGAGAACAATAAGATTAATGGAGAACCACGTCATCAATCAGAAAACAGTACAATTATTGGAGAATCACATCATTAATTAGAGAACGATTCCATTAATAGAGAGCCACATTGTTAATGTAGAACAATGCCACGAATGCAGAACCACATCCTTAATTTGAGAACAATGCCATAAATAGAGAACCATGAAGTTAATGGAAAACCACACTGATAAAAAAAGAACAACATCCTTAATGGAGAACCATGTCCTTAATTGGAGAACAACAATATTAATGGAGAACCACACTTAATGGAGAACAGTGCCAATAATGCAGAACCACATCCTTAATTAAAGAACCGTGTGATTTATGGCAAAACACATCCGTAATTAGAGAACAATGCCATTAATGGAAAACCATGAAGTTACTGGAAAACCATGCTGTTAAAAAAAGAACAACATCCTTAACGGAGAATCATGTCCTTAATTGGAGAACAATGCTATTAATGGAGAACCACACTGTTAATGGAGACCCACGCTGTTAAAGGAGAACAGTTCCACTAATGCAGAACCACATCCTTAAGTAGAGAACCGTGGCATTTATGGCAAAACACATCTTTAATTACAGAACAATGCGATTAATGGAGAACCATGAAGTTAATTGAGAACGACTCTGTTAAAAAAGAACAATCCCGTCAATGGAGAATCAAGTCCTTATTTGGAGAACAGTGCCATTAATGGAAAACCACATCCTTAATTAGAGAACAATGCCATTAACGGAGAACTACATTGTTATCGGAGAACCACTCTGTTATTTAGAGAACAATCCCATTAAAAGAGAACCACATCCTTAATTACAGAACAATGACATTAACGGAGAACCTGGGAAATGTCACTTTTGCTATTTTTGCCCTTCCAGTGGAAAAAATTCAGAACCCAATGAACGCCTGAGGACTGTTAATCATTTTAAATGCAAAACTTGTCAAATAAATTAAAACATTGAAACAATGAAATAGAAAACAGTAAATAAATTTTATTGGGAGAACATTAAATCTATACCAGGAACAATGTCGAATTGTTGTAGTTCCACATTTAGAATAAAATCTTTGCTTCACGAAAGAAAAACATATATTTTGACATCATTTGGTCAGCGCTACCTCCAGCATCTCCAGAATTCCCTGGGTACCGTTTTTGAAGGACGTTTTTATTACCTTGTTGTCAACATGTACGTTCTCTCTGAAAACGAGACGCTAGTCTCTGTAGGGTTTTCCTACTTAATAATAAATGAGCAAATCAATAAAGGAATGAATAATTAATGAGAGAAGCAGGCCATTACAGCCATTACAGTCCATCAGTCCTACAGCATGTTGTGTAAATGAATTAGGACAGTGCCCAGAAAACATCGATAGGGCTAGGGATAAAAAATTAAACCGGAGCAATACACAAATTGACAGCACTGGCGACATACTAATGGCCTAATACTTTCGTCGATAGCTGCTTTTGTTTCTGTACAACACTACCACACTTAAAATACACATGAGTTCCTGTTACATTTGGCTACTTTGTGCAACACTTTATTTTCACAGCCATCGAATCACACTATGACCAACTACTGAAAACATTACTGCAGTATGTTTGTAAATATCAACTGGTCCTCTGGTCAACTGGACAGTCACAGTCAAGGAGGTGTGCCCTGTGTACCTGGGGGTCACAGTCAAGGAGGTGTGGCCTGTGTACCTGTGAATCACAGTCAAGGAGATGTGGCCTGTGTACCTGTGAGTCACAGTCAAGGAGGTATGACCTGTGTACCTGTCAGTCACAGTCAAAGAGGTGTGGCCTGTGGACTTGTGAGTCACAGTCAAGGAGGTGTGGCCTGTGTACCTGTCAGTCAAGGAGGTGTGACCTGTGTACCTGTGAGTCACAGTCAAGGGGGTGTGGCCTGTGTACCTGTCAGTCACAGTCAAGGAGGTGTGGCCTGTGTACCTGTCAGTCACATTCAAGGAGGTGTGGCCTCTGTACCTGTCAGTCACAGTCAAGGAGGTGTGGCCTCTGTACCTGTCAGTCACAGTCAAGGAGGTGTGGCCTGTGTACCAGTCAGTCACAGTCAAGGAGGAATTGCCTTCTTAATTATCAGTCAAACAAGGGGTCAGTGGTTAAAATGTCAGACTACTGATCGGACGGTCATAAGTTAAAATCCCAGCACTGCCAAGCTGCCACTGCTGGGCCCTTGAGCAAGGTCCTTAACCCTCACATGCTCAGTTGTATAAATGAGATAAATATAAGTCGCTCTGGATAAGGGCGTCTGCCAAAAGCCATAAATGTAAAAGTAAATGTCCAAGAGCGTCTAAGTGTGCTCTCGATTTCCCAGTGAACCCTAGCGCAGTTCAGTTGCAGTGAGAAGGCGATTCGACCCTGAATTGACCCGACTGCAGGATATGAAACAAACATACCGTGTTTTGGGTTGCAGCATTTTTTGGAGAAATGAGCTGAGAAACTGAGCCACGAGGCACAAACTGAGCCAAAGCACAGAGCTGTCTGTAGGGTTACAGAAACACAATGTGTTTTGGAGATTTGGGTCGATGAATACAAATAAATAAATAAGGCTGGATTCAATATACAAAATGTTTTACAGTAGTTATATGTGTGATTATATAATCATTTACTTCCAGCCTTACGCGCCCCTCAGAGTTTTTAAAAAAAATTTTGTGCTTTTTTGTTACGTTTATTTATGTGCAGGTATTATAAAAGACTCATAGTTAGCTAGCAGTTCTGTAGGGGAAATGTTAAGACTAACAAAATGGCATTACTGCTTAGTCAATAGTGAAACATAATCAATAGTCAATTAACTAGTATTCTTTAGTAGTTAACAATATTAACCTAAGGGTTAATGCTGCTTAATTCCTGCATAGTTACGTATGAGTAATGGAAACGTGTCGTAAAGCATTACTTCAACTCTTATGAGAAAGATCATTGATATGTAAAGCAAATATGATTAACTTCTTTTCCTTATATTCCTTCCATGCCCATAAATGCCCTACCAGGCCAATAAATTCAGCTCAGTCTGGCCATCTTCATAAATAATTGATCAATAAATAAACCTGAGATTTCCTAATCGCATTTACTATAGTGCTGCTGTCTTAAAAACATGTCTATGATATTGCACTAATGATGATCATTTAGAAACGATTCCCATCTTGCAGTTTGAGCAGCTCGGTCCGTGTTTTGGAAGCTGGTATCTGTTCAGACCACGCTGGATTACCTCACAGGGTACTAGTTACTATTAAAACTGTTTTGTCATGTTTTGCCATCCGGAGCCTGGCAGAGAAGCTGAAGATTATGTGGCACAAGCTGCTGTGTGATATCTGTGAGCGGGAACGTGGCCAGTGCAGCTCGCTGAGCTCATTCTGTCACTCACAGCCTAGAGACCATGACGAAGACACAGATCAGGGAAATCAGACAGTCTCTGCTCTAATTGTTTTACCCTCTGTGGAGTCGCAGACTCGAGGGAGACGGAGTCCCAAAACAACCCTGTCCAAATCCTCAGAGGCTCCAATTAGGCTCGAGATTTTCGAGTTGAAGCTTGAGGTTTTCTTCAGTAGAACATATTCTGTCTCAATATTTAGACTTACAGTAAGAGGGTGTGGCCTGTGTAGCTGTCAATCACAGTCATCAAGGAGGTGTGGCCTGTGTACCTATCAGTCACAGTCAAGGCGGAGTTGCCTTCAAACCTGTCAGTGACAGTCAAGGAGGAGTTGCCTTTGTTCCTGTCAGTCACAGTCAAGGAGGTGTGGCCTGTGCAGCTGTCAGTCATAGTCAAGGAGGAGTTGCCTTCGTTCCTGTCAGTCACAGTCAAGGAGGAGTTGCCTTCATTCCTGTCAGTCACAGTCAAGGAGGTGTGGCCTGTGTACCTGTCAATCACAGTCAAGGAGGTGTGGCCTGTGTACCTATCAGTCACAGTCAAGGAGGAGTTGCCTTCGTTCCTGTCAGTCACAGTCAAGGAGGTGTGGCCTGTGCAGCTGTCAGTCATAGTCAAGGAGGAGTTGCCTTCGTTCCTGTCAGTCACAGTCAAGCAGTCAAGGAGGAGTTGTCTTCAAACCTGTCAGTCACAGTCAAGGAGGACTTGCCTTCATTACTGTGAGTCACAGTCAAGGAGGTGTGGCCTTCATTCCTGTGAGTCACAGTCAAGGAGGTGTGGCCTTCATGCCTGTCAGTCATAGTCAAGGAGGTGTGGCCTGTGTACCTGCCAGTCATAATCAAGGAGGTGTGGCCTTCGTACTTAGTCACAGTCAAAAAAGCATCATATGACCCCTTTAAGTACTAAACCTTGGTTAAACAGGACTTGTTTAACAATACCTGAATAAATCGTTAACTTGTTGAAGGTTAAACAATAAAACAGTTTTCACAGAGTTTGAAACATTTTTTGCGATCTCCATCGTACCTTAGCTAGCCGAGCTAACAGCAACGAATTTACCTCAGTCTGTTAATCCCGCCCATTTGAAATTACTAACTCAGTTAACTTTACTGATGTGCATTTTGCCATTAGGTCTGTTGCTTTAATCTGGTGGTCCCTTTAAGGTTTTTGTGTTTATGATGACGTCGAAGGTCACATAACAATGCCAACATGGCGGATGCAGTGTGTCCGGGATTGTATTCATACTACACACTCGCATACTGATTAGTAGGTAGTGCTTCAGGAGACGATTTCAAACGCATCCAGGGTCTCTGTATCTGTCAGTCCCAACAAAGTGGGTGTGGCCTCTGTACCTGTTAGTTCCACTGAAGGAGGCGTGTCCTCCCACTTCTCCAATCTCATAATGAATTGCATCTTATCATTTTATAGTTTCTTTCATACTCTGGATGGTTGATTACGTACGATGATTTATAGTTTCTTTCATACTCTGGATGGTTGATTACGTACAATGAACACCTCAGAAGGAGGGATAAATTATGCATATCATTAATCTTTAGTAAGATTAATGCTTCACCTTTAAGCAAAAAAGTTGCCGTATAATAGCTATGGCAACACGTTCACATGTGCCACAGAAAAACTGAGCCAAAGCTGTTTGAATACTTATATATATATATATATATATATATATATATATATATATATATATATATATATATATATGAATTGTGAAGAGAGGCATTCTTACCTAAAATCTCCATCATCATTGGAGGACTTCTTGTGAGGAGCTTTTTCTGCTGTGCCAGGACTTATGATGATCGGCTCTGGAGTTTGGCTCTGGAGATTGGGCTGTGGGATAGGGATGGACTGAGCATTAAGGTTTGGTTTAGGAAGGAGACTCGAGTGCGTATTTGCACTCCGACCAGGTTGTACAGAAGGACTATGGAAATTTAACGAGTTGGGCTTGGTGCTGGGGATACGCTGGGTGTGAATTGGACTAAGAGGGGCATTTGGACTGAGCTGAGCATCTTTGGGGCTGAGTTGGGAATTCTGCGAGCTCTGTGGGCTGCGGCGTCCATGTAGTGGCTCCGTAGGAGACTGAGACGTAGATCTTGTCGCTGGAATAATAGGTAAAATGGCAGGACGGTCCACGGTTCTGGGGGATTTTACCCCAGATTTGGCAGAAGGCCTGGGTCGGCTGATGCTAACAGAGCCGGACGCTAAAGAGGTGGACGCTGGGCCTGCACGTTCCTGCAGGGATGTATCTGATGTCTTGGCAGTGATGAGTGCTGGAGGGTTTAAGACTGAAGCCGGAGGGGGCAGGATGGGAACTGAAGATGGGCTAAGCTTTGGTGCTCCTGTGGACTGCATCAGGAACGAGCAGTTTTGGCCAGGCTGCGCTGGATCCATCAACCTTCAGAAAAAGCACAAAAAAATACTTGATATTAAACCAAACAAACAAAGGAGGCTAAAGACATGAGATAAACACTCAGCTAAATTAAGACTATCTTCCTGAAGACATGCCATTTTAAACTTAGATAGGTAACAGGCAATTTCATGCTAGCGATTCGGGGACACATAGTTTCCGCTGTGGAGCAACTTGGAGCGCTTGTTAACGTCTCTTTAAAACTTTCTGCAAGCGCTGCGATCTGTCATACAAGGAACGCAATAAAGCTTTTTATTGCAACTAATCAGCCGAAGTTGGATTTGAAACTTTGTAAAATTTTAAAGTTTATTTAAACTAATCAATAGTGAGAAGTTGCCCATTATAAAGTTTCAACATTCTGGCATAAAAAAAATGTCCGTCCCTAGAGCAGGTGTAATCGAATGTAATCAGTTTAAATTTTCATTCTTTTAATTAATGTTCTCATTCTGGGTTTTTTTTTTAATTAGTGGGAATTTCAGAAAATTTCAGTAATGAAATTTAAAAATATATGTATTTTGTTTGATGCAGATAAGGAGATGAAAGTGTGAAGGGTGCGATGAAGGCAAGCTGAGTTAGTATGCTCTTCACACCTCCTTCCTCCGTCTGATGCTGTCTACAGGACACTCTCTCTCTCTCTCTTTCTCTCTCTTTGTGTGTGTGAGGGGGGGTTTAGATTTCACGTCCCGTCTCTGTCCTGGTCAGGACGTCATGCCTGACATCAGCAGTCTTTCAGAACTATCGCTCAGTGAGGATCATCTTCCTCCCTGCAGATGACAGACACTCCCTCGTTCCCTTTCTCCCTCATCTTTCCTGCTCCACTTTCAGGTTGCCTGGCAACAACGTCCCATGGCCCAACAATCTCTGCTGGAATTTTGCAATCCCATAATTCCTCATTACAGACGGCACACTTTTCCTCGCGCTGACTGAGTGATGCTCACTGACCGATCATTAAAAGGTCAGATCGAACTGATTAAAGAAAGTCAACAATCTTCACTACAGTTCCTGACTGTAATTCACTCCTACAGTGGACTTGATCCGCGTCCAGAGAAGTGTCCGAGTGTGTTTGAGATAACGCCTCACTCTGGCTCCATCTGCTCGACGTGCACAGATCGGCGAGTTTGCGCAGTGGCGTCTCGGGACAGATCTTCACAAACAGACCGGGTGAGATCACATGCACTGCAGTGTTTGATGAGGAAGTAAATGGTGTGAAGTCAAGTGTGGAAGATATTGCGGTACTGTTTATTCTCGCCGGTGGAAAGGAAAAGAGACAACGAATAACAGTCTTTCATATAACAATATGCAGACACACAGATTAGACAAAGATACTATCCACAGTATTAAAAAAAAAACTAAATAATAATAATAATAATAATAATAATAATAAAGACAGAGAAGACACCCTCTAAAATAAGCAAAAAAATACTATATATAATATAAAAACCCTCTAACAACAAATCAATCCTACATAAACTTAGTAGTAATAGTAATTTCTCTCAAACTGCTGTGCGAAATTATTTACGCCCTTCCAACAAATTCAATTCGAACAATTCCTAATCTAAAAAAAATTCTAAAAGTATCCATTGTAAAAACCACTGGATGTGTTATTAATGTTCTATATTCACTTCTGCTCATATTCATTAATAACGCCAGTCATTTTGGAGCTGAACGTACGAGTGTACGATCAGAAGGGGGCTCAATATTAATTAATTAACCCTGGATTGTTTTCGGATCTGATGTACTGCTCGGAACCTGCTCCACTGTGTTTTACGTGATGACTGACACGACATGGATCTTTCATGCAAAATGAACAAGCAAACTCTTTATTACGCCTAAATTGAACAACGTATGCGTTAAGAATCGGCTTGGGTATCGGATATTAGCACATGATCATTCGTGTTATTCTATGATTCGTCTAATATTTTGCACTTATCCTATCTTATATGTAAAGAAATAAAAATGCGATTCTGAAATCACGTGACTCAAGACTAATGGGGTGAAACGGTTGGCTCGTGGTCTAATCATTCTCTGTTGAATGATTAGACACTTTTTATTGACTCTAGAGCTTGCCTGCATTTTTAATGTGAGAGCACTGAGGTAGGTACTGTGCTACAAATCTCAAAGCCTGCACTGCATCTGTACACCATATACAGAGTTAGTGGAACAAAGCCATCCATCCATCCATCCATTTTCCTACACAGGGTTGGGGGAGCCTGGAACCTATCCCAGGGGACTTGGGGCTGGGGGTTTACACCCAGGATGGGATGCCAAGTCACCTCGGGGCACAATCGCACACACACACACACACACACACACACACACAACACACACTGATTCACACACTATGGATTTAGAGATGTCAATCAGCCTACAATGCATGTCTTTGGACTTGGGGAGGAAACTGGAGTACCCGGAGGAAACCCCCAAAGCACAAGGAGAACATGCACACGGGGCGGTGGTGAGAATCGAGCTCCCAACCCTGGAACTGCGAGGCCACGATGCCACCGTAGAAAAAACCAAGTACATAAAAAAAGAGCTGATAAATGTGTGTGTTGGGGGGATGGGTTACTGTAATGGCCACAGGCCAGAAACTCTAGTTTTTAAAACATGAACCGTTGTGGCTTCTGTTTCAGATCCTTTGTGACCAACCACATGCATTTATGTAAATTATTTACAGCTCATATGAAAAGAAACTAGCTACAAAACGTAGAGACTCTTCACAGATTAAAAAAAAAATTCATTTAGCTTCTTTGGTACGCTTCGAGAAATGACAACACCTTGGCTGAGACTGTACAACCAAAGGACTGCAGACACCTGGTCATCACATCCATCACCCGATCATCACATCCATCACCCGGTCATCACATCCATCACCTGGTCATCACATCCATCACCCGATCATCACATCCATCACCCGGTCATCACATCCATCACCTGGTCATCACATCCATCACCCGGTCATCACATCCATCACCTGGTAATCACATCCATCACCCGGTCATCACATCCATCACCTGGTCATCACATCCATCACCCGGTCATCACATCCATCACCCGGTCATCACATCCATCACCCGGTCATCACATCCATCACCTGGTCATCACATCCATCACCCGGTCATCACATCCATCACCTGGTCATCACATCCATCACCTGGTAATCACATCCATCACCCGGTCATCACATCCATCACCCGGTCATCACATCCATCACCTGGTAATCACATCCATCACCCGGTCATCACATCCATCACCCGGTCATCACATCCATCACCTGGTAATCACATCCATCACCCGGTCATCGCATCCATCACCCGGTCATCACATCCATCACCCGGTCATCACATCCATCACCCGGTCATCACATCCATCACCCGGTCATCACATCCATCACCCGGTCATCACATCCATCACCTGGTAATCACATCCATCACCCGGTCATCACATCCATCACCCGGTCATCACATCCATCACCCGGTCATCACATCCATATGCACTTGTTGAACGTCCAGTTCCAGATGTAATAACCTCCACTCTTCTGGAAAGGCTTTCCACTAGAGTTTGGAGCGTGGCAGTGGCTGTGGGGATTTGCCTGTATGTGCTTATTCTCACTGCATCGAGTTCAAAACAGATGCCTCATCCATTCAGTCCTAGTCAATAGGTGTGACATAACCAATTCAAATCGTCTTATTTATAGCCACTGACTAATCATCAATGGTTAAACACTAAAAGGTCACTGTTTACATACACAGTTCCGTCATTTCTATAGTGGGTTAAAATTTTTAGCTGCGCATCCCTTCTCTACACTGTGTACTTCGTTATCCAGTACCTGCGTTCTCGTAAATAAAGGTACCAAACTGTACTGTACTTTAACCTTTCCATCAAGGGTACACATTTTGTACCATTAGTATTTATCTTTCACCTGGAAATGTGTATACTTCACCTTTTGAAAAAGAATTTAAGTGTACATAAGTGAACCTTGAGGACTGTAAACTTAATGCCATGTTTGTCGTTCCTCCAGTGACCAGAAAAAGTACCGTTTGGTATCTTTATTTCCCAGAGCAGTAACAAATCAAATCAAAATCAAACAATAACCTTTTCAATTCAGTCCAATTCAATTCAGTTTTATTTGAATAGCGCTTTAACGATGGACTTTGTCTCACAGGATGGAGATTTTAAGTGTGTGAATTTATCCCTATTGACTGAGAAGGTGGTGACGGTGACGAGGAAAAACTCCCTAAGATGATACGAGGAAGAAACCTTGAGAGGAACCGGACTCAGAAGGGAACCCGTCCTCATCTGGGTAACAACCTTTTGTGACCATGAAGTGCCTCACACAGGAACACTGTACAACACAAAATGTCCACCCTACACTTTTACGCTCCTTATTTACGTCCGCAGTATAGCTACGTTCTCACTTGTCTAGTTGGAAAACTGCAGCACTTTTCTGAATGCCCCGTCTCTCTATCATCAACAGACAGCGGGGGAAAACACCCCCACAAACATCTGCTTTGTCAGGAGACAAACAAATAATCTGTCAGATTATATCTACTGCAGTGTTTTATCCAATAAATGCACAGCCCATTAAGGATCATATTCTGTCCCTGTCACTCCTTGGAGCTGTTTTCTGTCTCTCCTGCAAGAGATATAATCAGCTTTACAAGATCATTGAGCTCCTTCGTACCGTCAGAAAGAAGGATCGGTGAGACACATCAACAGCGATGGATATCACATTAATGCCGTCTCTCTTTGCATCGCGAGTTGTTGCTATGGCAGCAATAAACTGAAGATGTTTAAGGCCAAAGACCTCACCTACACTATAGTGAACTTGATAAACTCATGGAACGAACGGTAAGATGTAAACGGTGAAGGATTTTTTCTGGATAACATGCTGTAAGATGAATACAGGTGTATAACCAGCACTTGCACGGCTTGTGCAACGAAGCGTCTGCGTGAATAAATGTCCAGACACACGCTGCGCACCACACGCCACGCGGAGCTCCCTTACTCAGCGTTTACACCGGACACGTCGGCATTTTAATCAACCGAATGCCATCACATAAAATTCCTTCATGCTAACTCAGCTGTTCATTTCTGGGCACAGAATAGTTGTTGTATCAGATCCAAGCAATAAACATTACCCAGCCCCCCAAAAAATAAATAAATATGCGGCACATGCTTATGGATGTTATTACCATATGCCAACAATCATAACCTTCAAAATAGGGATTATTGGGATAACTTATCGTTGTGGCAGACTCTTGGACGAGTGTAGTTCGCTAGTTGTTGGTTGATGTTCTTGGCAGTCAGGTTAGCGGCATTAAATACAGCCTAGTGTCAGTTTTATGTTTTCTTTCGTTGCGACGTCCACGTTCTCTCTCTTAGGAGAGACTAGTTTCCCTGTCGTCCTGGTTTGTGCTTGTCCTGTATGTGTTTGTAAATACCCAGTCCTACTGTTGTGTGTCAAATTAAAAGTGATAACTCTACCTCTACCCTCCTGTCCTACTCTTATCCACTCTTACACTCGCCCTGGACCTTACTTTCTCTGGGAACTAACGATATACAATATACTCTTCTGAGCGATATCGTGAGATCTTTTTTTTTATTTTTTAAATATATCATTTTTAAAACGCTTTTTAACAACATGTAACGGTTTATTTTTTCAAATTGTCAAAGATTTCCTTATTTTCTTTTGTGTTGATTTATTTATTTTTGTAGGCAATAAATAAAAATAACTATAACACTGTTTACTGTTTTGCTGGCAGTATGATAGGAAAACTATATATTGTTATACTTGTGTTGAAATATTGTGGTATGATATTTTTGTCATATATATATATATATATATATATATGATATGATTTGCTACAGTGTGCTACTGACCAGTATGCACAACATGGATGCTCAAAGAGTTCATTCAGACAGACCCGACTCCAGCAAGCGGAACCAAGAGGAACCTTCTGTTAGGAGAAACGTTTGGGCTGGAAGCGTTTTACATGAAATTATTTTTGAAACTGACATCCTGTACACTACTCTTAAAATAAAATAAGAGGCAGTTTTTTTGTTTGGTTTTTTTTATATCTGTTATTACATGCCTATATGTAAAATGATATAAGAGGAAGAAATCATACTGGGGGCAGGCTGTTATAGAAAAATAAACTTTTTTTTTTTCAAGTAAAAAAAATATCGTGTTGCAGAGAATAGCGGAAAGCACTGTGGTGGAAAACTGACTGGCTGTTACAAAGCACTGACACTGGAGACTCCTTTCATACGTGTTAAAATGTCACATTAACGAGTATAACGAGATCTTGTTCTTAAAATAACACACTTTTTTTAAATCCATTATTAACGGCGTCCCCATTAAGGAGCTGTTACTATAGAAACAATAACGTATTAGAACGGGCGCATTAATATAAAGCTGAGGCTTGAATTACAGCTGGCACAGTACTGTCAGAGCTGCTGATAGAAAAAAATTCCTCAACACCTGATTAACCAATCACATCTGAGAATTCAAAAGTACTGTGATATAAATGAAGGATTTCATTTATATATATATATATCCATCCATCCATCTTCTACCGCTCACTCCTTTTCAGGGTCACGGGGAACCTGGAGCCTATCCCAGGGAGCATCGGGCACAAGGCAGGGTACAATCACATACACACTCACACACCCAATCATACACTACGGACACTTTGGACACACAAATCAGCCTACCATGCATGTGTTTGGACTGTAGGAGGAAACCGGAGTACCAGGAGGAAACCCCGCAGCACGGGGAGAACATGCAAACTCCGCACACACAGGGCCACGGCCCAACTGCGCAAGCCACTGAGTGGCGACGGTGGCAAGGAAAAAATCCCTAAGATGTTTAAAGGAAGAAATTTTGAGAGGAACCGGACTCAGAAGGGAACCCATCCTCATCTGGGTAACAACAGACAGTGTGAAATAGTACAGTATGGATGTACAGAATTGAACCCCGGACCCTGGAGGTGAGGTGAACTATATATATATATAAAATAAAAATGACTAAAGATTTTAATATGCAGTATATGTTGAAATAAAGTGAAAAAGCTTTTTTTATTATTAAGAAAGTTATAAGATATATATATATATATATATATATATATATATATATATATATATATATATATATATATATATATATATATATATATATATATATTGTAGTTTAATGTATAAATGTTTTACATCATTCTACGGGTCTATCTACTCTGAATGTCTATTTCTAGGAGGTAGCACCAAACGGGAGAGGCATGATTAAATTAGGAGAATAAATTCGGTGTTAAAGCCACACCGCGTTACCCAGCGACCGCGCATGCGCAATGGCCATAAGGCGAAGTTAAATCGATTTGGTCGTAACCTTAACCTCTGCACGGAGTCTCAACAACTGTTTCCTCTGCTGATATCCATCATAAAGAGTGTGGCACAGATCAGTGTTTCCTCCACACTACAGACTCACTGCTGACTGGCGGGAATGTAGCATAGCTTACCTTTTATTCCACAAGGTGAAACGGTTATTGTTGCGTTACTTCCGCCGGGACTCAGAAACATCAAACGAATTTCCTTAATCCGTTAATAGTTGTAACAGTTCGAACCAAAAGATCGGGATTTTGTTTAGTTTAGGTTGTTTTGGTTTATTTTTTTTTTATTTCTCCCTCAAAGTTGACAAGCTTACGTCTTGCCTAATTAGCACGATACATGAGCTTATGATATATATATATATATATATATATATATATATATATATATATATATATAGACAGAGCGAGGGACGCGCGTGAGGACAGAGCGGTCACGTGATCAATAACAGACTAAAACAGATAACCGTCACTAACATGCACAAACACACCGCGCGCGCACGCAGACGCACATGCACCACACACGAACCTGTATGATGTGATGACGGATGTGGTGGATTCCTCACCTGTCCTGTCCTGTCCTTGGTGGTGAATGCGTTTTATCCCCGCGTAGGACAGGGACTGCACGCGACACCTTTGCCGGACAGCCGTGGGAGATGTAGAGAGAGTGAGAGAGAGAGAGAGAGAGAGAGAGATGGATGTGCTCTGTGTGTGTGAGTGCGTGAGCATGCGTGCGCGTGTGTGTGTGTGACCGGGACTCGGTCACATCTCATCCAACATCTGTTGTTGTCAATTCGAAAAGCGTAGTGACGTCATGGAACGTTTCGCGACGCAACAATTCTATCATTTCTATTTTTTAATAAAAAATTTGAATTATTTATTGTATTTTTTTTAAGCGCGTGCGGGGGATCGAAAACGCATAAGCAACCGTCCTCACGCACGTGCACGCGCGAGTGACACCTGCATGCGGCCCCCACAGGGTCACTAACTGCGTCAGACTGGGCGTGTGTGAGGGGGTGGGGGGTGAAAGTTTTAAACACAAAATAATAGGGGGAAATGACGTGAAAGAATAATTGAATGATGATCATTTTAGATTTTCACATTAAACATTGGGGGTTCGAATCCTGCCTCTGCCCTCCGCATGTTCTCCCAGTGCTTAAGGGGTTACCTCAGGGTCATCCGGTTTCCTCCTTCCCATTTCCAAATTGTCCGTATACGTGAGTGTGTGCGATTGTGCATTGTGATGGGTTGGCACCCCGTCCTTGTGTCCCCGGCCTTGTGCCCCGAGTTCCCTGGGATAGGCTCCCCACAATCCTGCGTAGGATAAGCGGTACGGAAAATGGATGAATGTTTGGATGGATAGATGTTTTGCTGATGACATTAAGCACACCTATTTCCATCACTTTATCAGTTTACGACATAATCCTTACGTTAAGTTTGTCATGTGACTGTTATACCACAGCGCTACTGAATCCTCAATGCTGATTGGTCAGAAGGCATTGATCCCCGCTCTAAAGATCGTTACTATAGCAACTATAAAGACAGGCACTCACTCCACATCATTGGATTAAAACGTGTGTATATTTAACATTTATGGAAGGAGTCTCCAGTGTCAGAGGTAAAGCTGTTTCTTTTTTCAGTTTTCAGACACTAGGAAAAAACTGCGCTTTAAAAAAAAAAAAAAGTATCTTACTGTCTTCAAAAGAGAGAAAAAATGCGAGGTTGGTGAGGGAAAGACTAAAAATAAATAAATGTAAACGATAGCAAGGACCCTGTGAGGCGAACGTGCTAACCACTAAGCCACCGTGCGCCCCATATGACATGTTGTTCTTTAATATATATATATATATATATATATATTTTTTTTTTTTTTAATTACAACTTCTTATAAGAAGAATCAAACGATTTGGGATGGTAACATTACCTCTTGTTTGTGTCCAGCTGCATCACACCACCCTGGTGTTTATTATTTTCCAATAACAGCATACCCCCGAGTGTTTTTAATTATAAAGTGGTTTTTTTTTTAAGACATTCATACAATGTTCCTCTTTATCCGAAATGTAGTCCGTTGACATATTTGGTGTCAGATTGCTGTGACGTTAGTTCGGCATGGTGATGAGTAATTGAAGCTTATAGCCTTAAATATAACAGCGTGCAAACTGCGTTTCAAAGGCAGCCGAACCAAAACAGTCATAGAAACCAAATAGTTTTCTTCATCAGAACATAGTTTTGTGTCCTGCATCAGATTCAGGACATCAGATGATAATATAGCTCTAGTTCTGAAGTTCTCTAGAATCTGTTTATGTATAAAAGGGTATAACTGACCCAAAAATAGTATTTGGGAAGATGACAGCTGTGAAACTGGTAGCTATAAGCTTCTACTATTCATGTACAATTACAGTATTTGGGAGATGCCCTTATACAGAGTGACTTACATTTATCGCATGCATACATTTGAGCGTTAAGGGCCTTGCTCAAGGGCCCAACAATGGTGGCTTGAGAGCACTGGGGTTTGAACTCATGACCTTCTGAACAGAAGACCGACACCTTAACCACTGAGCCACCACTGCAGTATTACTTGCTAGCTAGACTTGCTTGTAGCTCCAGTGTAAAACTTCATGCAACGAACAAGTCTTGGCGTCTAGACTACTTCAAGACAGGGGAAAGTCGCGATTTCATTTTTGGGCGAACTTTTCCTTGAAACTGAAAATGAAGTCGTTTATGCATCAGGGCCGCAAACCACATTGTGACAAACAGCAAAACTTTATTAAAAAAAAAAAAAAAACAGAACCGCAATTTACTATATACTGCCTATACAAGTCCTGTCAGAAATATGGCACGAGGTGAGGGGACTTGAACGCCATGACAATGACGTGACTACAACTGTTCAGCTCTTCATTCTGAAAGGCAAAATGAACTTCATGGTTTTGAAAAAGAAATCATTTAAAAAAAGACGCTTTTTTTAGACGCGTTTTGAAAACGCCATCTGTTTTATTCCGAAACCATCTGAACACACAGCATCGTAATCAAGACCTCCCAACTCGTACACACAAACTTCAGAGGAGGATTTGAAGGCGACGATAGTTACAACATAGTGCACAAGATTTCAACCCTGGTCCTGGACAAGCACCTTTCCTGCACATTTTAGTTTTCCTGCTCCCAACTCACCCGATCCAACCAATCAGCTGATTACCAGCCCGTCCTGAGTTGACGTGGGCGTGTTAGAGCAGGGAAAACACTCAAATGTAGCTTGACCAGAGTTGGAACAAGTGACAGTGCATTTCTCACTTCAACGTGGTATAAAAAGTCAAAGATTAAAGTTTGCCACCTAGTGGTCATATGTGGTTTTACAATTTTTACAGCATCTGCAGTTTATTTGGTGCTTGCATTATGTTGCAGGACTGAAGGAGGCGTGTCTCTGTTCCTGAGTAAGCGTGTGTGTGTGTGTGTGTGTGTCTTTCCCTCTGGTCTGGATCTGGCCACATCACTTCCTTTAAAACTCAGACCTGGATAAAACACAGAAAAAAAGAAAACAAGAGCGTGAAGACTGATTCTATCAATCCTAGTAAAGGAGGCATGGCCTCTGTGACTGTCAGTCCTAGTATAGGGGGTGTGGCCTATGTGTCTGTAAGTCCCAGTGATGGAGGTGTGGCCTATGTGTCTGTCAGTTCCAGTCAAGGAGGTGTAACCTATGTGTCTGTCAGTACCAGTGAAAGGAGGTGTGGTTTATGTGTCTGTCAATCTTGCAAAAGGACATGTGGCCTAAGTGTCTGTTTGTCCTGGTAAAGAAGGTGTGGCCTAAGTGTCTGTCCTGGTAAAGAAGGTGTGGCCTAAGTGTCTGTCCTGGTAAAGGAGGTGTGGCCTTAGTGTCTGTCTGTCCTGGTAAAGAAGGTGTAGCTTCCAGCCCCTCAAAGCTGACCCTGTGCATCATCTCAACACAACGTGGACCTGAACGTCCGTCACTACACTTATTCATGGACAAAGAGTTCTGTAAACGATTCTCCCACTCCTGTAGGATAAGAGGACACTTTAGATGATGTATTTTTTAAGCTCTTATAAAAATTGATGTGTGCTGGAGATATTTTAATACATCAGATAAATATAATTCTGGGTTCAGCTCCAATGTCCTTAATAAGCAGACAGGGTGACTTTTTGCCTCCAGAACAGAGCAACAGCACCATAAAAAGTCATCCAAGCACACACACACACACACACACACACACACACACTATAATGGTGCCTGCCCTGAGTAAGATTAATACAGATATGTAACCTCTGTGGAATGTACAGATTGCGAGGCATAACTCTCTTTCTCTCTCACACACATAAGCACACATCGTGTTTTACACTTCACCAGACAGGAGACTCTTAAAGTGACAAAGTGACCACGTGTATACAGGAGTCAAACTGAGCCGCAGCGTGAGAGAGCGGAGGATCTTCGCTCAATGTGAACTGTAGGCAACGGACCACTTTTGTGTAGAGTAGTCTATTCAATTTTTAAAATATATCTCTATTATAAAAATGGTAAAGCACTTGAAATGTGGTGTTTGTTCGGTACTGGAATAAAATGTTTTCTCTATGATAAAACTCTCACATGACATCTCACTATTCAGATGAAAAGAGGTTTCAGTGGAACTCTTTAAGCTGAAGAGAAGTGAATTAGTGAAGTGAATTACTTTCTTGCAAAAAAAAAACAAAAAAAAATTGGACTTACAACGTTCTCAAACTTCCATTTACTGCAACGGTGAAAGAAACGTATTCAGATTTTTCCATTATTCTGTTAGTAATTTTAATTGTTACAGATGAATAGTTCTGAAAATAGTCCTTGTCGTTTTTCCTCATTCCCACTATGAATCTATGGAACAATTGCGTTCATTAAAGAGGCTCAAAATGGATTTAAACATCGCTTTCCGCTAACCTGCATTTCAATTTACCGCACTGAGGTTGGTTTATGAACATCTAGGTGACCAAAATATTCATTTCTTCATAAACATAAACACAATTCTTCTCACTATAATTCTTCATTCACAAATGTAAATAAACATCTCCCTATTTTAATGAAGAATTTCGGAAGTATTTATTTGCTTCAGGATTTTTCATGACTACAAAAGTCCTCATTTTTTCCCAGGTGTACAAGACCAACCTAAAAGATGTATGTTGTAGTCCAGAAATGTATGTTGTGTCACACTTCTACACACTACAGCAATCAACTAGCTGTAGGACTGTAAGGAATCAAGAGTGTTTGACAGTTAACATTTTTTGCCTGTGACTCACCTTTGGCGCTGTGTGTGTACGTGCGGTTAAGGGGTCTTCTGTTTGGTCTTGACGAGTCCTTTCTCCACTAAACAGCGATAAAACTCCTGGACGTAGGTGTACACACACTTCCAATCCGGCTCCCGCATCCGCAGCAAGTCATCGACGTCTAGCAGACGAGGACAGCCGCCCAACGTCCTGCGCACACACACACACACATACACAATGTACAGCTGTTTACGTACAGTACGACCACCATGAGCAGCTATTAGTTGGGTTTCCCATCCAAACATCTTCTCACTCTGCAGTTCTGAAGGCTTTCTCAAAGTTGGCTTTGCGATCGTATGGGTCCAGAGTGCAGTATTCGAACCCTTCAGGGAAGAATCGGTGCACCAGAGCGCAGAACGCAAGACCGTCGGCCCAACTCGACGAGAAGTTATGTATGTTCACACCCTGACACACAAACACAGTGAGGTTAGCGATCGAACGTTCATTAAGACACTGATTAGCATCTTGAAGTTAGCTAATGTTGCATCAAGTATATCTATACTTGAAACCACGTCGGCTTAAGGTAAGAGTAGAGCTCAATTTAATTGTAAACATATCGGAAAACAAGAAGAAAAAACAGAACAATGCTGAAATTTGACATGTTGTGCTAATATACGTGGACAGGCTTATAGGGTGATGGAAAAGTCAGTTCCCCCCGCACTCACCTCGTATGGTTCGGTCTTGGCTTTGCACCAGTCCAGCAGCATCTGTTTCACGTCTTTGGTGTTTGGGCCGCCGAGCGCCGAGCCTCGGGATACTCTGACTCCAGCAGCCACACTGTGTCCAAGAAAACGACAAGAACAAGCTTACGCTCTGTCTTGTTTGTGTTCTCAGTTTGAAGTCAGCCATGGTAAATGGCGGAAATCACATAATCCTACTTAAACCGACTTATTGAGTGGATACTCTATTTTCAGGTGTTCATAAAATGGGTAACACCCACAATGCACTGCAAGCATATGTCAATTTTACATTCACAGAGGAATGGCATGTCAGAATGATTGCGTAATGAAATGGAGTGCAAAGTGAACTGTATTACCTGTGTTTAGCTTCGCCTTAACTACTGTATGTCAGGCTCAAACAAACTAATTAGCTGTTTAGCAAGAAGGCTATTAACTAGCTATTGAATTGTCTACAGAGACCATACTAGTGGCTCTTCAGATCTCAACCCAATACACATGTTCTTTTTAAGTGTACTAAACAACTATTACTTCAAATTAAGCCTAATAACCATCAAGCTTGTCAATCATCATGAACATCGTTAGCGTCACAGCCATCAAAGCACAGTTCAGTTAAACCAAGTAAATGCTAGTGATACCAGTTAGCATGACAAAATACGGGAAACTCTTATCAAACCTAATAAAACTCCTCAGTTTTCACGATTAAGTTCTCACCTTCCCGATGTTTTAGGGAGCGAGCCTGCAGGTGCTGGACTTGAAGACTTCACTTGAGCTGTTTCTACAAAACAGAACAACAATGAAAGCAACAATAAAGGAGGCCCAAAAAATACGGAATAAAGCACAAACACTTTTTTCAGAAAAAAAAGGAGAAATAGTTAGTATGTTAGTATGTTTTGGAGCTAAATAAAAATGTCCCAATAAAAAATACTTACAGTGTATTTGAAGTCTAACCAACAAAACATTGTAGTATTTGATGACATATGAAAGGATATAAAAGTCATGCCCTCTCCACTGTGACTGATAGACACAGAGGCCATACCCTTATCATGGTGATTGATTGATATAGATGCCACACCCTTTTTACTGTGACTAATGGGTTCAGAGGCCACACCCTTTTTTACTGTAACTGATGCATAGCAGCCCAGCCACACCCCTTTCACTGTGACTAATGGGTATAGAGACCACACCCTTTTCACTGTGACTGATTGATATTGAGGCTACACCCTTTTCACTTAGATTAAAGGATACAGAGGCCACACCCTAGTCACTGTGACTGATTGATATTGAGGCCAGACCCTTTTCACTGTGACTAATGGATACAGAGGCCACACCCTTTTCACTGTAACTGATGCATAGGCCAAACCACTTTCACTGTGACTAATGGATACAGAGACCACACCCTTTTCACTTTGACTAATGGTTTCAGAGGCCACACCCTTTTCACTGTGACTGATTGATATTGAGGCCAGACCCTTTTCACTGTGACTAATGGATACAGAGGCCACACACTTTTCACTGTAACTGATGCATAGAGGCCACACCCCTTTCACTGTGACTAATGGATACAGAGGCCACACCCTTTTCACTGTGACTGATTGATACAGAGGCCACACCCTTTTCACTGTGACTGATTGATACAGAGGCCACAACCTTTTCACTGTAACTGATGCATAGAGGTCACACCCCTTTCACTGTGATCACGATGTATGATGTGTGTTATATGAGGGGAACTCACTGTGTGTGTGTTGCTGAACATTGCTAGGGCCGTTGGCCGGTTTCGGTCCCGCACACACACCCTGTTGGCGCAGGTTCTCCTGCCGCGCCGCACGCTCTCTGTCCCTCTGCTCTGAGGATGCAGCCGCATTGACAACAGGAAAGATAAACAAGAGAGATAAACAATGTGTCACCACACCATTTCGTAAATTGTCTCAATAAAAAATCCATTCCACACATCGCAAAGCCTAGCGCTCTTATTAACATTAAAAGGACAATTTCCCATGAAAATGTACTTCATCCTCAAAGACATGTTTGGTGTTTGAATTTGGCTTCATTTCTTTTTTGTGTGTGTGTGAAATCTAACACTATTACTCTTGTGTTAGCTACATTTACTTAAAAAAAAGAAGAAAGAAACCTTAGACACCAAATATGTTTTGGATGATCAACTACATCAAATTGTGTACATTCGATTTTCTGCCAAACTATGACTTTAATAACCGTGATTGTGCCAACAGCCCTGACTCTCACCCTACAAATAGATGTTAAGACGCTATAAAAACATGGCTCGAGAACTTTGCCAGATTTGGGCAGCGTTTACGTCACTGTAGGGACGTGACCTGCACCTCACCCCGCTTTTTCTTCAGCAGTTCCCTCATGGCGGCACGGATCATTCTTCTTTCCTCGAAATCTGTAGCCTTGTCCAGCTATGGAATAACACACACACACACACACACACACACACACACACACACACACACACACACAGAAATGTTCAACAACATAGGAGTCGTTTGAGGTGGATCTGTCACTGAGCTCATTTGACTTAATGCATTATAAAGTTACATCTTTTTTACAGAACACACACACACACACACACTGCAATTAAACACACTCCCAAGCCCAAAAAAGGTACTGGAATCCAAAGCCGGTGTGTGTTTGTTAGCTGCTCATCTCACCATGTCGTTCAGCACTTGCTCATCCTGGATGGCTGCAAGCTGTTCCTCTGTTAGCGGACCTGCACTGACCGCAGACATTGTTTTAATTCTCTGTATTTCCCTCCTTTTCAGGGGGAAAAAAAAGGAGAACAGAGAAGATAAATAAGAATGAGGGTTACATGCGGTTGACATTAGATAGGCTAAGAATCAGTATCTTATCTTTTATTTAACAAGAGGTCCATTTTCTCAGTTCAGGTGTTAACATGAAGTTGTGTGTAATGAAAAATTTGTACAATTACATCATGAATATAAGTGTGATGTACCAGTCTAGGTTACTGACTAGGATAATATGGGAAACTGGGAAATACAGAAAACATTAGCATAAACTGGCTAATGATTGAAGATAATGATTTATTAGTTTGCGCAAAATGGTTAAGTCTTTTATACAAGCCATGTAGAGGCAGAAACACAGTGGAAATTCGACAAAAACGTATGGTAAAACATCAACATTTTCCACAAGTGTGCTGACAAATTGCACTTGGACTAAACTGTAAAGTGTAAAATGTAAAGTGGTACGCCAACGTTTCCCTCAGGTGTGCTGGTCTTAGAAAAGACATAGCTAACAAAAGACATGGCAATCAAATTTCTTAATACTGACCATATAATTGGGCACAATGGCAGTGTAAATGAGACAAAATGGTCAGGAATATCGACATCTTCCTCAGACGTGTCGTTAAACTACTGAGAAAAGGCTCAATAAGACTAAACTTTACACTGTCGTTACACTTAGCATCAACTGTAATCAATGTATAATGTAGAGAGGTACTATGACAGTGTAAATGAGAATGGAACAGCAACATTTTCCTCAGATGTGTTGATAAGTTCCTTAAGAAAAGACCCAAAATGTCTCAATTTACATTTAGCGTCAACTGCTAAACCTTAATACGGTTTTAATACGGATAACGTAAAGCCACAATGACAGTATGAATGAGAAAAAATGGTCAGGAATATCAACATTTACCTCAAATTTATTGATAAATGACTAAGAAAAAACATAAACAAAAGATGAAAGAAGAGAAAAGTGACACTAATGGGAATGACAACATTGCATTACAGCTAGTAACTAAGGATGTTAACCGTTTAACTGCTAGTTCAACACCTAGCATTAAGTCTTTTTTATAAAGGGCTACAATGCCAGAAAAAATAAGTCAGGAATATCAACATTTTCCTCAGATAAGTGAAAAACACTCAATAGGAAAATTTGACTGTAATTACAATTAGCACTGACTGCTACGTTTTAATACGGACAATGTAGAGAGGTACGGTGACAGTGTAAATGAAATAAAAATGGACAGGATTAGCAACATTTACCTCAGATGTGTTGGTAAATTACTAAGAAAAGATTACAGTTGCATGTACACTGAATTAAAACTTAGCATTGACTGCTTAGTTGTAATACGGGCAATGTAAATCCACAGTGGCAGTATAAAAAACGAGACATAATTGTCAGGAATATCAACATTTACCTCAGATTTGTTGATAAATTACTAAGAAAACACTCAATATGACTAAAAATGGCTGTCATTACACAATACGGGTTCCAAATCTACTTCGAGACATCAGTGTTGTGTATCTAACGATTTTTCCTTTTGCAGTCATGAATACCAGAGCACAGTTTCATGAAAAATAATCACAGAAACACAATATATGACCACAAAATACGACTCGGCTCGAATGGAGCGTCATTTACAGAACGGATGTGAAGCCGAGGTAGCAGCAAACAAAAACTCAGTTCAGCCGTTCTGGTTTTTTTTTTTATGAGGATCGTTGGGAGTTTTGGGATTTTTATTTTTATGCCAGTATCGGAAACCACTGGAGCAGATGGATCACATCTAAAGCTCCCTCACTGGGGCCAGTGTAAGAAGCTATAGGGTGAGATAAAATGTACAATTCTGTATTTTTCCATTCAGAGGTACGTAGAATCGAATATGGACTTAGTCATCTACTATCAGCAGGCTGATCTCACCGTACACACCGTGTGTGCTAGTCTGTGCTGAAATAAAACACACAGCAGCTGAGGCATACAAGTCTGCACCTCACGTGTTGTGCAAAGGCGACTGGCCATATTCCACACACACACAGAGACTGAGTCACTGTGCGAACGAGTGGGTGAACTGAGAGTCCCAGCACTCTCTAGTGTAAACAGACAGGCTGCGTGTTATCTAAATAATACAAAACTATGTATGACTGAGATCACTTTATAAACACCCTTGCATCAGATAGAACTAGTGACATTGCTTACAAGAACGGTTTATTGAAAAATCCATTTTTTCCCCTTACCCCAAAGTTAGTCGGACAGCCCAGATGTTTGGTGCCTGACGTCTGCTTCTTTCGCACAAACGCAGCTAAGAAGTAATGGAAGTCTGTCTCACCCAAAACCTTTTCTGCTAATTTCTGCCTCAAACCACATGCAGTTCTTCAGTGATGTCACTCAGACGGGCTGATGTGGTTTAGGACACAATGGGACCTACTGTAATCTAAATATGCGCATTGGCACATTCCTCAGTGCCATTATCATTCCATATAAGAGTTTAAATTCACAACACAGACACATAGTCAACGCAGACAACAGCGTTAGAAAAGAAGGTTTAACCTGTAGCACAGTAAACCGTTTTTCATTTTGTTTCGCTGAGGAAACCTTAACGGCTCATCGCAAAACCTTACAGCAAACGGCATTACGTAAAATTGCTTTAGAAACCATCTGAGGAACGTAACAAATTAGGCCGTCAAAGTTTGAAGCCTCAGTTGGAGCAGATGATAACATAGTTCTATTTTAGAGGAATTTCCTCTAGTTTTGCCAGACTGTTTATTAAAAAAAAAAAAAAAGATTGCATAGCTTAAAGAACAACGTTTCAAGCAAATATAAGAAGACTCAGACATGTAGTTTTACTATGTTTGGGTTAGAATGACTCCGGTTATTTGTGAGTTGCACCAAACATGTCTTGGCTGATCGAATACATTTGATTTGGCGTAAGAGGAAAATTGTAATAATGATATTTTCCCCCTACAAATTATTCACGCATAGCATGTTGGCCTTAAATAACCTTTATAGTGTTAAAACGACGAAATACATCGGAACGCCATAAGATCAGTTTAATTCAGGTTAACAAACAGGACAGGTGATGACACTCACCTGGTGCTCCTGCTCTTGCTTCTTTGGGAATCAGGATGAGGCTGTTGGAGATGTTGGAGAGGTCTGCTACTGTGTACACACTCCCCCTCAGATCAGCCAAACTGAACTCACAGAGTCAGACTGCTTGAGTTCTTCTGTGCTCTCCTGAGACGCCTCCCAGGCTGAACATGGGCCGAGAGCCAGGAAACAGCCGAGGAGAAGCAATGAGGATGATGAGGAAGATATGAGTGCTGGAAAAGGGAAGCTGGTTTGGAACGACGGGACAATCGTCCAAGCCAATATCAAGGTTTTCGATACAGCTTCCAGGTCCACATTTCCAAAGAGGATGACATTATTAATTGATTGAATCATAGCAGTGATTTGTTTAGAGAAATGGCTGGAATATAGTTGAAAAAAAAAACACCTTCTGAGCAATCAGAATGAATCATTAAACAGTGATACGGTATAAACTGGTACAGATTAGCATTCATTAACAAGACAACTATTTTACATTTCCTAATCATGCTATACACTAGGTCTCGAGTGTTTCAGGTCTCCTTGAACTAAGAGGACTAACCCCGGTGACCACCCCGGTGTCCTGGCGAAATTTCCCCATTGGCTCTTCTCTATCATGATCCCCTAATAATCCCCATCATCTCTCCTCTCCACTAATAGCTGGTGTGTGGTGGGAGTTCTGCCGCAATATGGCTGCCGTCACATGCTACTCACTAGTGGTGATTGAGGAGACCCCCCCACTATGTAAAATATGTTGTTGTGTCACAAAATATCCGAGCCAATTAAGTTGAACAATGCAAATTCAGGCCATTTTAAATGTGCATATTGATATAATGAGGATTTCTTGATTCCTTGGATTACTTTCCAATGAGATTTGCACGATAAAAGCAAAATGATGTAATAAAAGAAATCTTTATTGTGACTAATATTATCCATATAAAATTTAGGGCAGGTTTTATTTAACATATCTTTGAATGTGACACTTCAAACCTTTAAAAACGAGTTCAGTAAAACAATAGATTGTTTAATACATAGTAATAACCACAAAATACAAAAAAAAATGAGCTGGAAACATGAAAACAAAAACAACAAAAACATTATTTTTTATAAGAAAATACATCTTTATCTTAATTGGACAGTCAAATATCACTAGCCAACTGCAGGTAAACTAACTTATGTTTGTTGACACAAACCGGATTTCAGTTTCAGAGTCTCGATCTGCAACATGCATCCATCTATCCATTAATTTTCCGTACCGATTAGTGTACACAGGGGACCCCGGAGCCTATCCCGGGGAACTCGGGGAAAAAGACAGGGGACACACCGGACAGGGTGCCAACCCATCGCAGGGCACAATCACACGCACGCATTCACATACAACGGGCAATTTGGAAATGCAAATCAGCCTACAACGCATGTCTTCGGATTGTGCAGGGAACCGGAGAACCCGGATGAAACCCCTGGAGCACGGGGAGAACAGACAGACTCCGTGCACGCAGGGCGGATACGGGAATCGAACCCCCAACACCGAAGGTGCCGAGGTAAACGTGCTAGACACTAAGCCACCGTGCCTTCCAACGTTTGTTTTTGTATTCAACGTCACATTCATCAAACTCTGACCTGATTTCATTTACCGACTTCATATGTCACATTCCCTCACTCTGTTTTATAAGGACCTACCGAGAAAGCGATTGAAACTGGACCCAATCACCAATCCGTACGCTCCGAAACATCCACGACGACTACAAATCAGAGTCAATTCGCAGCTTCGGTCATCATATCCTAACGCGGTTCACATTATTAAATGTATCAAGTCCATGAGGTGCAGCTTAGTGTGTTAGTTTAGTGTCAGTGGTTAAAACTCGTGACCCCCAGAAAACTAGTGCCGGGGTCTTGAGCAAAACCCGCAACCCTCCACTTCTCGGCTCTGTGCTCGGATCGGATTCAGACCCTCTTGGATGTTGGTTTGGATTACGGCGCCTGCCAAATGAATAGAAGTAAGTGATCATGTAAGGAGGCTGAGTGACTACGGAGAGTGAAACGCTGCCTTATTAAGGCACAACAGGAAAACATGCTGCCTGGCTTGTTCGCTGCTGTTTACACATCCTCTTCAGCTCTGGAGACAGAAGTCTCAAACACACACACACGTCCTCCCACCATCATGGCCGACCGAGCAAACACCATACATTCAAGAGATTTCAAGTGTCAACTTTATCTCTGTACACCACCTTTGGTCAAAGAAAGTCGTTTTTAAAAGCACTATAGAAATAAATTTGGTTTGACCAGATGTCCAGTTTAAAGCATGTTGCGGTAGAAAGTGTTGGCTATGGATCCGAGTGCCTTTAGTGCCATCGTGTGTTAAAATGTAGTAAATACAACAAAAAGCATTTAATTCAGACCCTAGTCCTGGAGATTCCCTGGAGGTCCGACACATTTGTGTTGTCTCTGCTCTGGCATGTTCAATTCATCTTAATCAGGATTGTTAATTAGCTGATTAGTTCAGTCGGTTGTGTTAGAGCAGGGAAAACATTGAAATGTGAGGGACGAAGAGTTCTTCAGGAAAAGGGTTAGGAACCTGCGCAGTCCTAATAGAGGTGAGGACTCTCGCTCCTCAAAGCTGATCATGTATCGTTTTTAACTGAGCTGCTTTTACATGACTAAACCACAATTAATCGAGATGCACGTCATGTGCTCTTCTTGGAAAAGGATGAAGAACGTTAGTCTTCATTCACACCTGTCCATCTCAGCTGATTAGAGACAAGAGTGTGCATTAAGAGACGGCCGTGTGTTCAGGGTGAGGTCATTTCCCTTCAAATACACTAACTGTTTTCTCGTTTTTATTAGGCCAGGGATGAGAACGAAAATGATGTGAGCAAGACATGACAAGAGACTGGTGACATCCTTAAACAAGCAGATTTATTCGGTCAGCCTTTCCATGATTGTAAAATACATAAATATAATAAAAAATTATTTACATCTACAGAGACAGGAGAAACAAAACACACAGCAGCTGTACACGTCCAGAGAAGACAGCTCCGCTCGTCCTGAAGTCACTCCGAAAGAGCTTCTCGGTGTGGGCGGAGCTTGCCGTTCTATACTTCACTGATCGATCAATCGTAAAACTTTTTTCATCAAACAAGAAAGAAGTTCACAAGACGCAGAATGTTTGCCAAGAGACTGGAGTGTGTTAACATCAGATTTATACAACAACAACAACAACAACAAAAAAGCCCTAAAGAATAACATAACCACACACTCAGCCTTGTCTGTGTAAGGCGAGAACCTCATCTGGGAACTGTGAAGATCTCGATCAGGAGAGTTCTGGAAATATTTTATTTCTTGAACAATGTTCTGGAACTCTTCAGTATCTGGTGAAGACGCCTGAACGTTTCAGTTCCTGAAAAAAAAAAAAAATGTTCTGGAACCCTTACTTTCCTGAAAAAGTTTCTGAAACGCTTCAGTTTCTGGAAAAAGCTCCAGAACTCTCTGTTCCTGAGAAAAGTTCCAGAACACCCAGTTCTTGTAAAAGGTTCCAGGGCTCAATTCCTGGGAAGGAAATTTCTTTATTTATTTATTATTTTTTTAGGTGATTCCAAACCTCGTCAGGTAATGAAAAATGTTCCAGAACTATTTAGTTCCTGAAAAGGGTTCCTAAACTAACAGTTGTAGGGGTAGGGAGGGGGGGTACAGAACTCTTACATTGCTGAAAAAGGTTCTGGAAATCTTCAGCTCCTTGGGGGGGCTGCAGAACTCTCAGTTCCTGAAATAATTTCGCAGAACTCTTACATTCCTGAAAACGTTCTAGAGCTATTCAGTTCCTGTAAAATGTTCTGCAACTCTTACATTCCTGAAAAAGGTTCCACAACTCTTCAGTTACTAAAAAAAAAAAAACCACTAAAGTTTGCAATATTCAGTTCTGCAAAGGATAGTGAAACGCTTCCCTTTTCCTGAAAAATGTTCCAGGACTCTGTGCGTGTGTATGTGCGCGTGTGCGTGTGTGTAATAGAGGACATGCTGGATTGAGAAACTCTGCTCCAAGTCACTGAAAACCGTTTTCCAGCACCACCTCTGACCTTCTCAAATTCCACACGGTGCTCTGCTTCTAAACACGGCGCAGTTCTGATTCACTCGACGTTAACGTCATAAAAAAACAAAAAAAAAACAACAAAAAGAAAATGACGATAATCTGTTCATGAATAAACGTACAAAAAGGGCAAATCAGAGGGTGGACAGATAAAGCAGTAGAGACAGGGATCAACAGTTACGCTATTCAACAAGAACAAATCAACTGCTGAGAAGAGGACAAGCCACAGACAAAAAAAGAAAAAGAAAAGAATAAAACTGAAACCAATTCTCACGACGTGACAACCAAGTCGACGGCTTTTTCTATTGCTTTTTAAATCGATACGCTTTTTTTTTTTATTCATAACCGTGTGACTGAGAATGACGTTTTTATGTCGACTGCTTTATCTGTAAATCCTTCGATTTGCACGTGAGCACAACAAGCGGTATTGATGCCATGATACGAGGAAGGAACTTTTAACTGAATAATAATAATAATAATAATAATAATAATAATAATAATGAGGTATTTAACTCCAAACGAATCGCTCACAGCAAATCCGGCATACGGACACGTTCAGCTGTGGACGTGTAAACACAGAGTCAGAGCCATGAGATGACGGTTGCCAGGCATCACTACGTTTTCCGCTTTTCTCTAAACGTGATTAGACACAGTGCCCGGATTCTTCTGGAGCCACTTCGGATTTATCCACGAACGGCTTCATCTCTGGCGTACCGAAGCGTTACGGCTGGGCGACATGACGATATATCGTTATCGTGATAACCGATGACACGACGCTCTTCCCGGAGCGCATCCTGAGTTCCGTCTGAACTTCTTCGACGTCGATCGAATCCATTTGTGCGAAGAGTAAACTTATTTTATTTCCTTCTTTTGAGGAACTTTTTTTGTGCTTTGTTTTGTTTTGACCTGAAATTTGCCAGCACGTGGAGTTGTTTTGCAGAGATCTTCGTTGGTACATGAAACCTTTTAGCTGTACTCACGTTCGACGCACATGAATCGAACGGGGTTTTGTCGGAATGCGTGTTGTGATGTCACGCGACGCGTATTATTCTCTTATTGCTAGATTTTTCGCTCATTTCTGCACCGAAACATTCCAGCTTTTAAAAAGATTTCATGTCCTTTACAGTTGCATTAATGCAGGCTTAAGTGCTCAGTCGATAATGAGTGTAGATAAACGACATAACAGATCATCGATTGGAAGATCATTTAAAAAGAAACTTGTGCGAAAGTGAGCCAGACATAAGCATCTTAGGAAGTGATCAATTACTGTAAATTTACTTCGCTCAGAAAGATACTGCAGCCCTAATCGCACCGATACCGCGGACTATAAACATTTTATCATGCTATAAAATTGAACCGATTTCCCATCGTTATTTATTAGTTATTTTTTGCAAAACCCCAATGTATATTTTTAACCCTTACAGATTCTCATGGATATACAGAATATTTCATTTTGAAAATGTGTTAGCAATATATTGGCATTAATGTATGCATATATACACACACACACACACACACACACACGCACTTGTCCATTGGCTCTAAAATTGCGAAAAAAATATCAAGAGACGCCATTGTGGAATGAACCTCTTCATCCATTCTGGCAAATGATTGGCACATGACTAATTCAGCGTGGCTTTAACGATATAATTTTCAGGTTCGCCGAGTACATTCTGCGCTCGGATACTTATTGTAAGACGACCTTGGGACAGCTGCGAGCTCTGCTACCAAACCGAGTAGTAACTCTACCATCTGACTCCTAAAACCCACTTCAAGCTAAAATTGTCCTCGTAATGACCAGTGCAATGTACATATGTGGAATAGAAATAAATGCAAAAATAAATAAAAACGACATTTACTCTCCGTCCAGCAGATGGCGACATCGGCACGGCAGTGAGTGCATGACCGTACCACTGGCACACTGCTTCGAAATAGGTGTCGCTCTCAGAGTAAGAAATACAGCAGGAAAAATCCCAACATGATGAATAATACTGAGTAACACACACCAAGGCAAACATGACATAGACCCGCAAACAATAAATAAATAAAGCACAGACACAAATACCTCTGAAGGTTGGACGCGAGGTCATGTCTGTTTCGGTGTTCATTCCGGCTGTGCTAAAGACATCCGAGCATCCTTAGAGACACAGGCCTGGTCTAATAATACAACCTCATAATGAGGATTACATAACATGTTCCAGCTATTCTTTAGTGAGGAAACACATTGCCCATTGTTTCTCAAGCTGTGAGTATAATATAATGGAAGTCGGTCACCTCAATTTTTCTTTTTTATCCCCCCACCAAGTACATTTCTGACTCAAGCCGCTTCCAGTTCTTCAGTGATGTCACACAGACTTGCTGGTGTAGTTTAGAAGACTTTCTGTCATCTATACACACACACAAGCAAAAACACACAATCACAGCATCGCAGAACACTTTAACGTTATGGACGCCGCCGCCTTGGACAATCGATCAGTTTAATCAGGGGTGGAGGTGCGGTTGCTTGGAACGTTACTGAGAAATTCGACACGATGTCTGAAAATGAAGTCGTGTCACAAATCAACATCAGGTGTACAGTTAAACCGAAGCACACTGATGAGGACACGCCCCTCTAAGCCCCGCCTTACAACAACTGCAAGTAGAACTGTACCGTAGGTGAAAACTGGAATTTATAATGTAATAACATGTTGTCGAATTCTCGAATCTGATTGGTCAGATGGCGTTGATTCGTGTTCTACACCAGCAGCTCTGACAGGAGTTCTGGCTTGTTCAAGACAAAATCACAGGTTAACATTAATGCGCTTTTTCTAATACGTTATCGTTTCTATAGTAACTGCTCCATCGCAGGGACTTGTATAGCGGTTATAGGGAGTCTCCGGTGTCAGTTTTGTAAGTCAGTAAGTTTTCTGCCACAGGAAAGTCCTCAGGACGGAGCCGTTTATACGTTTCTGTCTCGCCGTAATGTAAAAAGCCAAGTTTTATGCCACTATAATGTATAATATGATAATAATTATGTATAGTGTATAATATTCACATGCTAACAGGGAGTCGTCCCACGAAAGTTCCACAACATGAAACGTATCTATAAACGTTTTTTTTTTTTTTTTTAAACGATGCCTTGTTATTGAAAAAATGAATAATTGTGATCACTGTTAAAAAAAACAAGAAAAAAAACACTGTTGTATGAAAAGAATAAAACACTTCAGGACGTGCTGTTATAGGAGAACGATCGTCTTCCTACGTTACGATATCGCTTGAAGTGTTGACGATCGAAAGATTCTGCGTGAGACAGACTTCCGTTATTTTTTTCCACATTTGCCTCATGGCTTCAAAGCTAATCTTCATACACTAATCATATCTTTGCAGTAAGTGGAAGACTTTTCAATATAGGTTTAACCACACGCCTGTGAGTAAACCTACTCATGGCTGTTCTGCTTATACAGTTTCATTTCTATAGGTAGAAATGTCAGGTTACTTTACGGAGACACCTTACAAACGACCCCCTAATAGTCCACCCTTACTGTAAACTGAACAGAAGTGGAGACGATCTCGCCAGTGTGCGGTTTATGTAAACGTACTTGAGGGGGAAATAAATTGTAAGAAAGGCCTGACACACGAGAGCTGCCTATAAAAGCCCCTTCCAGACTAGCAGAGCGAGAAGAACAGTACCTCAAAACCATCAAATGCGGTCTTTTCTTCAGTTGTAACCACTGAAAAAAAAAAAAAAAAAAAAAGTGCTTGAGCAGTCCACAGGTGACCCGCATGCGGAATGGCGGTGTTACCCAGAATCCCACAGACACCTGGGGTTTGGCTTCACAGTGGAGATAAAGATCATCATCTGCACTCACTCAGGAGTGGGTTTTTTTTTTTTTACCAACTTGTGTGTATGTAATGGAGGTAATACAAAGAGTCAGAGTCTCAGAGCTTTGTGCGCTTGGAGAGAACTGAAACGTATTGGCACAGTGAGGAGTCAAAACACAATGAGCACTTTTCCACCAACCTGGTACTGATGGAACCGTTCTGTGCTTTTTATTTATTTTTTAAAATTTTTTTTTCACACCGAGTTCCTAGCTGACCAAACAGAACCGGTGGCATTAAGAAGCAAGAATATGGAGGTCGTGCTGTCGTCATGACAACAACAAAAGCAACTCATGGCCCACGAGAGTTATATCTATGTTTTGGTAAAAAGGAGTCGAAACTTGGGATCCCATAAAGAGGTTCTCTGAACCGACACCGGTACCGTGTTGATGGAAAAGGAGTAACTATGTGTCACAGGAGCTCACAAGAAAAAACAGTTGAACCTCCCGAGAAGATTCATTGGAGCTTCATGTAAGGAAGGACCATAGCTTACGATTTCCAGTTTGTCTTTCTGTCCTCAGTCCATTTTCTCGTGGAACCCCGTCTCTGTCCTCCTGTCAGTTTTTAGAGCTAGGTCTGAAAACAATTCTAGGTCTGCTGATGGTTCTTCGTCACTGTAGCCTTCAAGAGCGGATTCTTGAGGTGACTCAGGGTCATCGTACGGTTCTAATGAACGTCCTAGGTCATGGATATGGTCTAGTGGTGAAGATGGTTCTAGGTCATTGTGTAGTGCTGGAGGTGGGTATAGGCCATGGTCTAGTCCTGAAGATGGTTTTAGATCATAGTCTAGTGGTGAAGATGGTTCTAGGCCATGGTCTAGTTCTAAGGATGGTTCTAGATCATAGTCTAGTGGTGAAGATGGTTCTAGGCCATGGTCTAGTTCTAAGGATGGTTCTAGGTCATGGTCTAGTTCTGAAGATGGGTCTAGGTCCTGGACTATTTCTAAGGATGGTTCTAGGTCATGGTCTAGTTCTGTGGATGGTTCTAGGTTATAAACTAGTTCTGAGAATGGTTCTAGGTCATGGTCTAGTTCTGAAGATGGTTCTAGGTCCTGGACTATTTCTAAGGATGGTTCTAGGTCATGGTCTAGTTCTAAGGATGGTTCTAGGTCATGGTCTAGTTCTAAGGATGGTTCTAGGTCATGGTCTAGTTCTGAAGACGGTTCTAACTCATGATCTATTTCTGAAGATCGTTCTAGGCCATGGTCTAGTTCTGAAGATGGGTCTAGGTCATGGTCTAGTTCTGAAGATGGTTCCAAGTCACGTTCTAGTTCTGAAGATGGGTCTAGGTCCTGGACTACATCTGATGATGGTTCTAAGTCATGGCACAGGTCTGGAGATGGTTCTAAATCATGATCAAGTGCTGGATGTAGTTCTTGGATATGATTCCATTTTGGAGGTGTTTGAAGTTCAATGTACAGTTTAGGAGATGCTTCTAGGCCATGTTCTATTACTGGAGGTGGTTCTAGATCACTGTATATATCTTCCCATGGTTCAGAATCATCATACATTTCTAGAGATGGCTCAGTAGAATGACACAGTTCTGAAGAAAGTTCTAAAGATGGCTCCTGAGACGAATCTAGACACGACGTTTCGTAAGTGTATCCAGAATAAGGTACTGCCCCATCAGTGCAGATCTTGCCATTTGAGGTTCGTGCACGGCGGGCATCCACGTATGCGACGATGATCTCCGAGTTCTGGTAGATGATCATGCCGGAGAGCGTGAGCACAGCCCCTGCGCAGCTCAGTGCAGAAAGCTGGCTGCTGAAGAGCAGGCGGGAGAGCAGCAGGTTTCCCACCATGCTCAGGTTGCCCAGGATATGCAGCGTGACCGCGGACGTGAGGCTGATCACGGAGCTGCTTGCCAGGTTATAGAGCACAGAGCCCAAGCAGCTGAGCACGATGAAGCCCCACAGATGGCCATCGTAGTGGTGGGGCGACTGAAGAGCAGCCCAGTTCTCCAGGAACAGAGCTGCCACGGCCAGTATGCAGAAACTGGGGAGGGCCATCAGGTAGAGCAGGAAGACAGAGTTGATCTTCTCCTCCTGGAGCAGAATGCCTGAAAAAGTACAACGCACAAAGGTTAAAAAAGACAGATTCTCTAAAAGGTCTAAAAGTATGTGGACACAATCGTATGTGAATTTTTAACATCTCATTTCAGATTTAGTTCCCCCTTTACTGTTATAATAACCTCCATCTTCTGGGAAGGCTTTCCACCAGATTTTGGAGTGTGGCTGTGGGGATTTATAATAATAATAATAATAATAATAATAATAATAATAAACTATATTTTATAAAGCGCCTTTAAAGTAGCTTCGCAAAGCGCTGTACATAAAAACACAAAGCACAGAATAAATAAAAGTTAAATAAAATGACTAAAACTGTAATAAAAAACAAATATAAAACAGTCAAAAAGATATCAAGATTCAAAAGCGAGTTTAAAAAAGTGTGTCTTTAAAAGACCTTTAAAAATGCCAAAGGACTGAGCTTCCCTGAGTTCAGGGGGAAGAGAGTTCCAAAGTGATGGAGCTTAGACCGAAAATACCCTGTCACCCATAGACTTAAGGCGGGTTAGTGGAACCGTTAGTAGATGACCCTGTGAGGAGCGCAGTCTGCGATGTGGGGTGTACGGGATTAATAAGTTAGTTAAATATTGTGGAGCCAATCCATGCAATGCCTTGTATGTTAACATCAAGATCTTAAAATCCACCAGGAACCTGACCGGGAGCCAGTGTAAGGACTTCAAAACAGGAGTGATATGGTCATATCTCCTGCTTTCCGTCAGGATCCAGGCAGCAGAGTTCTGAACATACTGCAATTTGTTAATTGCAGTTTTAGAAACTCCAGCTAAAACGGCATTGCAGTAATCCAACCGCGTGACAACAAATGAATTGATCAGCTTTTCAGCGACAGATAAGTTTGGCATTGGTCTCAATCTGGCAATATGTCTGAGGTGAAAAAAGGAAGCTTTCACAGTGTTCTGAACAAAAAAATCGAAAGTGAGGTTAGAGTCAAAAATTACACCAAGGTCCTTCAACTTGCTTTGGAACTCTAGAACAGAGCCATCAACAGATAGAGACAGTGGAGCCGCTTTGCGAATCTGATGACGGGAACCTATGAGCATGACCTCAGTTTTCCCGCTGTTCAGGCACAGAAAGTTATTATTCATCCATGTTTTTATCTCAGAAATACAGCCAGAAAGATAACCAACATCAATGCTTTCACCAGATCTTGAGTGAATGTAGATTTGGGTATCGTCAGCATAAAAGTGATAATGGAGGCCAAGTGTTCGCAGCAGATGCCCAAGTGGAGATAGGTAAATATTGAACAGTAAATTTGTGATCATTCAGCCACAAGAGCATTAGCGAGGTCAGGAACTGATATTGGATGAGGAGGAATAGGGTGCAGTCAGCGTTCCAGTTCATCCCAAAGGTGTTTAGAGTGGTTGAGGTCAGGGACACTCGAGTTCTTCTACTCCAGCCTTGGCAAACCATGTCTTCATGGAGCTGGCTTTGTGCTCAGTGGCATTGTCAGGCTGGAACAGGTCTGGGGCCTGTTAGTTCCACTGAAGGGAAATTATAAAGCTACAACATACAAGGGCATTTTATACAATTGTGTGCTTTCAACTTTGTGGAAACAGTTTGGGGAAGAACCACATAAGGGTATGATGCTCAGGTGTCCACATACTTTTGGCCGTATAGTGTACGTTAGGCAAGTTACTTCCTGTTATCACCAACGTTATAGCTTGTCATGGGTAAGCGTAAACCCCTCAGCCCTGAAGACTTTTGGGAAACTTGAATGCCAAAAGTGGATTAATACAAACCTAAACAAAAGTAATGCGCATCTTCTGGCCAATCAGATGTGAGAATTCAACTGTGCTTTGGTATAAAGAAAATGAAGCAGCGTTCAACTGTGCTGGGTTGAAATGAAAACCCCGTACATTAAAATGGCTGTGGGAATTATAAACTCCACAGTGATCTCTTCATATTAGTAGGTGAATTTGGAGCGTGCTGGAACACGTGCCGTCCCGGTATACGGCACACGGCGTAAACAAGCCGGCAAAAATAACCCACTGAAACGTGACACTAGCACGCCGACCCAGATGAGCATTTGTGCCCGATTACTCAGCTGTACGGAAGCTTCAGGAAAAGGAAAACTCAAACTGCACACAAGCAGACAGTCCTCTTCCTTATCTCTCAATCTATGCAAGCATTTTTACACCAGATGAGGAAATGTACCGAGTTTGGGAAAGCGGGATCGTTAAAGTACCAACAGCTCTGTCAGTTCTTTCTTTATTCCATCACTGAATCACTCAATAAGTTTACATGGACAGCAATAATCCGATATTAACCTGATTAAGAAGATACTCCGATTAAGAAACTAGCATGTAAACACCGATTTCTGATTACCTTAATCCGATTAAAGTCATACTCGAAGTAAACACAAATGGAATTAAGACGTGTGGAGTATTCCTGTTTTAGTGGCGTTATCGCCGTGCGTCACAGACATGTACACACCTTAATCACACTATTAAAGCCGTGTGGGAGTTTTCACCGCATTGTGCGACAGGACACATACACACACGGCAGCGCTCGACTGTTTGACGGCAAACAAGAGAGCACGGCTGCGTCCCAAACCACGTACTTACCTGCTGTATAGTAGGAGAAATACATGTATCTCAGCTACTATATAGACGGTAAGTACGCTGTTCGAGACGCAGCCCACGGCTTCAAGCAGTCGTCTATTTGCACGTACGGCACGACAAATAAATAACCGCACTTGAAGCTTCCGTAAAATGAAAAATTAATCACCCGAAACTGTATACGGTCCCATAACGAAGACCAACTGTACGTCGATACGTGAAATTCTGGAGGGGACGTTGGACGGCGTGGCGCGGGGACGTAATGACGTGTGCCGTTAATCGCTCTATGTTCTAGAACACGTAAAACCTGAACATGAAAGGAATATTCTAAAAGCGACTCATGTAATCACCTTAATCAGAATACTGTCTTATTCAGAATAAGGTCAATAATTCGAATAATTGCAGTGTGTGTAAACGGAGTCTCTGAGACACTCGATCTCACGCTGCCACGGAGTTTTTCAGTATCGTGAACAGACTGGCTCATGTCCCTTTAACAAGACATCACATGCATACACGCGTTATAGTGGGGTAACGTTTACCATGAGAACGAAACCTTCAGGATCCAATAACAATACGTTCGATTTTTATAGGAATGGAGCTTTAAAATGGATGCATTTTAATGTAATGGACCACTTAAACACGTAAGCTCTTAAATACACATTTGTGTACAATCATTAGTCCCAGTAGGAACAAATACAGAACCACGAACATGATTTCTGCACATATCGGCGCAGTACTGATGCCGGATATCGAATCGGTGCTCTTCTGCTCTCCTCGGCGCTCTGGGCTTTTAGAAATGTCTGACCAAAAACTATCGCCTGAAGTTCTGTGTTAATTAGATCAGTGTGCTGGAAAATCCCGCGTGTCTTTAATCCTCCATTTAAACACGATGTTTCAGAGCTTGTTCTGTTCTGTAACACGCACTGAGCTAATAAACGCGTTTCACACGTGCATGTCTCTCAGTGTAGAATCATGTGACACAATGTTCAATAAAACCAGGTCTCACTCGCTGTACGTCAGCCTGAGTGTGTGTGTGTGTGTTGTGTGTGTGTGTGTGTGTGTAAAAAACTCCAGTTTAATTACTCTACTGTGGATACCACTTAACATAATGAAGTCCAGCTGAAAGCAATTTGTCCACATTACAGAACAGAGAAACCGGAAAACACTCGGTCATAAACAAATCCTAAATAGACGTCTCTTTACAGATAATTTCATATACATCAACAATTGTACGGGTTTTTAAACTGTTTACGTGGAGCGTCCGCAACACAATAAGGTAACTGGAAAGAAAATGAAAAGCAGCGTGTTAATAAAAAGCCGCGGTTCGGATTATAGCCGGCACTACTGTCAGAGCTTCCGACAAATCAGAAGCAAGAATCCAACAGCGCTGTGGTATAAACACGTTTATTGTATAATCATGATCATGTTCGAGTACTGACTGAACTGCTGGACCGTAAACGAGACTTTATAGACAGCGTGTGAAAAATGTGGGTGTGGCTATAACGTCACATAGCAACAAGCAGCTGATTCTTCACATATCTGAATACGACTGTTGTACAGCTCGGCTCTGCGTCGGCGCCGGTAATAAATCGACGATTTCAGCATCGTTAAAGAAAATAAAGCCGATCACACGAACGGAGCGGAGTGTTTGAGGCGGGACGTTTACGCTCCCCCAGTCTAAAACGGGACGCGTACAGAGCGGGCATCCGTGCTATGCTCTGACAAAGATTCCACAGCACCCGGCCCCCACAGCAAAAAAAAGTTCCCCCCCCCTTTCCTTTCTTCCCCAAACCCCCTCGTAAAAAAGTTAGAAAAAACCTTTAAAAAAAAAAAAAAAATTTTTTTTTTTTTTTTTTTTTTTTTTTTTTTTTTTATAATATAAAAAAAAAAAAAAATAATAAAAACAAATAATTTTTTTTTAAAATTATATAAAATATTTTTTTTTTTTTTTTTTTTTTTTTTTTTTTTTTTTTCAAAAAAAAAAAAAAAAAAAAAAAAAAAAAAACGATACCTGAGGACATTTCTACAATATTACAAGAATTAAAACTGTAAATATGTATTTGTAAATGAAAAAAAAAGCATTTATTTACAGCTGACTAAAACAAAAAAAATTTAAGCTTTTTGATTTATAACGATCGAATATATTATCAATATTTAAGCCCCAGTATATGACTTATTAGCAGGGCTGGGTGATGAGATATCATATTGGTATTCTGATAAATTACCTCACGATCAGTGGTCGATTTCACCGACAGTGGATTTCACCGATAACGATAATCACGTAAGTGACACTGAATGAAAGCACTCAAAATAAATGCAAAATGTACTGTACTTTAAAAAAAAGAAGAAAAAAAAAAGAATAATGATAAAAATATGAATACAAATATATATGTTGACTATTATACCGCAGCGCTGTTGGATTCTCGATTCTGATTGGCTGAGGTGTTCAATTATTTTTTTTTTTAGTAAATGCACAGGTAAAGTAGATCCAGTCAGGTCTTGACCGGATCACTTTGCCGTGTTAGTGGAACTTACGGAAACGTTAGCCTACTTTCCACCACAGCACACGAGAGAGAGAGAGAGAGAGAGAGAGACAGAGAGAGAGACAGAGAGAGAGACAGAGAGAGAGAGATAAACCGGTGAGCAAGTATCAATACTATTGTGTTTTCCGCAGTAATAAAAAACCTTGTAAAAAAGTAGGCCTATCGATAGTTATTTATTTATTTGTTTGTTTTCTTTTTATATTATATTAAGTTATATTAAAGCTAACAAATTTATATGACACAAAATAGATAGAAAGATATCGGTCCTGCCTGTTATCGATAAATTCCAGTGGTGACGTTTTACGAAGCGAGTACGTAGTCATTTCAGTCCGTACGGGATTTCGCGGAGTTTTTTTTGTGACCGCTGCGGCCCAAAACGTTTAATTTCACTGTGGGCTTTTTTCTAAATTTGCGATGCAATTTGAGGAGATTTTGAGCGCTTTTTTTTTTTTTTGCGGAAAAACTACTTCAATTGCTGAAATCACAGCTGCACGAAATTGTTCTGCACGCTCTTTCGCAGTGATGGTTGCTCGTAAACGAGACCTTTTAGCTGTACTCATGTACGACGCACGTGAATCGAAAAGGGCTTTGGCCGAATGCGCGTTGCGATGACACGTCACATGACACGTCTCGGCCCAAATCCGCGGGAAACCTGCAGTGACTTTGAAAAATCGCAAGCGCCTGCGAATATATTGCGGATTTGCTCGATTTTGCCGGGAACTGAGTCATAAGTGTCCTAACGTGTAGTGAGCCAAAGACCTTACCAGTGTCCGAACTCTTGTACACGATATACTGATTCATCACCTAGGGAGCTGACGGAGACGCACCTGTGGTTGCCGAAAATGATCGAATGAATTAATGCATGAAGATACATATTAAGGGTACAACCCCAGAGACAAGGAAAAGTATGGTTCATTTCTTAGAAAACAGAGTGCGCGCTAAATGCCTTGTCGCAAATAAATTTCTCACACTGACTCATGGAGGTTTTCATACTCACTCTGCTGGATGCTCTTTACTGCCCGTAGCATGGTGGCGGCGAGCACGAACAGACAGCCCGTCTGATCAAACTGCACCTCGCCCATGATGCTGAACGAAGCCCCGAGGCAGATGGGCATCATCGCTATGTATTTGAGGACGTGGTGCTGTTTGCCGAGCACCAGAGACGAAATAGCCAGAGTGAAGATCGGCGTGGTGGTGTAGATCATCTGCGCGAAGGACAGCTGCACATAGTTGAGCCCGACGTTTCCGAAGGCGATGCTGGCGCAGAAGGTGAGGCTCAGCAGGAACACTTTGCACTTGGCGCTGGAGGTCAGGTCCTGCTCTGCCACGCCTTGGTTTCGAACAAACCAGTGATTCGTGAATCCTACGACTATGGCCGTGAGCATGTGCAGAGCCGACAAGAGGAGCGGGTATCTGAAGTTGTACACCACAAAGATCCATTTGTTCAGGCTGGAGATGGTGGTACCCGTGACCAGCCACACCACCACGGCCAACAGAAGGTGCAGGTTTTCAGGCGGACGCGTCCTCCTCTGCCCGGTGTCCCGGGTCTTCTTGCTTTCAGAGGGGCCATCATCGGCGTTGATCATGTTCGCGTCATCTTCAGCTCTGTTGGTGCAAACGCATCTTGAATTTGTGATGGAAAATAACAGCACATTCATTCCTCAAACCACAGGTTCCCGGCCCTGGTCCTGGAGTTACCCCACCCCGTCCTTTACGTTTCAGTGTTTTCCCTGCTCGGACACTCCCACTTTATCTCAGGGAGGACTGTTAGTTGAATCAGGTGATTAAGGAGCAGGGAAAACACTAACCAGGGTTGGGAACCTGAGCTGCAGGCAATAAGGATGGAGGATAAGTCAGATCTTAAACCGAGCCAGAAAGCACCACGTGCTGCCGTCCCAACAGGTGTTTTCATAATGATTAATTCAGGAACGCGACAGACATTTGTTTTGTCCAGCGATCTCGTCTGCGATTGGTCAATCGGAAATATTCCGAATAATTAAAACCCGGAAGTAAATTTCCTACTTCGGGGAGAACACAACATGGCATTACCGAATCACAGTGAATGATTTATGGTAAGAATATATTTAGAAACGTCAACATTTTTAATTGTTCGTTTTCGAAAACTTTAATGCGAGAACCGTTACCTACGGCGACGGGAGGAGCTTACAGGACGCTGTTGTTTCTCAAGTCTCCGCCTATGTACATTATGATTATTATTAATATTATTATTATGGATGCACCGGAATGAAAATTCTTGGCCGAAGCCATTCTTACATCTTTCTCTGCCACTTTAAAATGCTTCCGCAACTGCCAACATGTTCGCTGCAATTAAAGCTTCGCACGTGTCACTCCGGTTGCTAGGCGATTGGTCGTGTCATCAAACACGTCATTGTTCGGTCAACTTTATTTCGGTTGCTGAACATTCGGTGCATCCCTAAATGTGATTATTAACAAGGCTCGAACTTATCTGCACAGTTTTGCAAAACAAATAATACGCAAAACACTGAGGCGTTAGGACATTCGCAGCCGGGTGCACTCACTCACGCCACCTGTAGCCTAGCCGCAGAACCCACTGCTGTATTTCTCGTGTGGTGTGCGTGAGTCTCGCCTGCATAATTAAGACTTCAAACATATGAAATAAAGTAAAGACAGATGTTTCTGGCTTCATCACGTGTCCACACACGACACTGTGTCACTAGTAAACACTACAGTACGTTTCCTAACACGTGTCCCCGTCAAGAAAAACTTTCACACACCCCTACACTGGGCCATACCATTTCCATGACAGTGTTCCGCCCAAACGGCGAGAAAAAAAAAAAAAAAAAAAAAAAAGCGCACATGCCCCCCCGCCCCCGTGATGCTGTGCTCGTACCGCTGAGGTCCTATGGAAAGCCCTAAGGCTAAAAAACGACTTTTATCTGTTCTACACACAGAAGTCGTGAAAATAAAAAAAAAAGTCGTTCGTTCCGGTCCTTACGGCTTTCCATAGTAACTCAGCGGTACGCGCACGGACGAGCACAGCATCTCGGGGGCGAGTTTCTCGTGCACGCGCGCTCAACACAACACAGGTCAATTATATATATAAATATATATATATATATATATATATATATATATATATATATATATATATATATATATATATATATATATATAAATAATATATAAAATAACTACATGATATGAAAACAGCTAACGTGTGTGTGTGTGACTTTGTGGTTTAATGTTACGTCTACATTTCTAGCGTGAACACACCAAGCCCTGACTGCGCAGCATGTTGGAAAGAAAAACAAAAACAAACAGTAAATAAACATTTAAAAATCCCCAGCATCTTATAGTAACCTCCTACCGACTTCATGGAGCCCTGCGACATGCTCCTCTGTCACCTTACCCTGTCTGTGGCTCTGTTAAAGCTGGATGAATGTCCTCCCGGCGCGGATGATGATGGAGGCATCGAGCTCCTTCCGTCGCTCTTACTGTCAGACCAGCTGTGTGGTGTGGTGTGTTATAAAGTTACAGCGTTCGTCCACCTGCGCACTGTTGGCCTCCATTATAGGTGTGTTCCAAACAGCAGCTGTTGCTAGCTCCTGCCACACGGCGGACGCCGCATCGGAAAAGGCCAGATTTAGCTGTAAACCAGAGGTTCTTGATCTTTTGTAAATAAAGCCCTTCAAACCTCCTCTATCATGTGGCACGCCCGCGCCCACCCCCTCCCTCCCCCCCATATCAGAGGAGACTAGGTATAATGATGATCTATGTGTAACCTAATCTAGTGGCTTTCAAACTGGTGGCCGCCAGGGGGCGCCTCAACAATTTGGTGTGAAAAATAATTTTTCTTTCTCACCCTCTGACACCCCCCCCCACACACAAACACAATCAATTCCTAGTGTAATGTAATGATGTAATTATTATTAAAAAGTGGGATATATTCAGAAGACATCAGTCAAATGTTAATGTTATTTGGGGGGCCTTGCCCTGGAAAAGTTTGGGAACCCCTGACCTAATCTAGGGGTAGATAGAAAGGGTTTTGTTTTATTTATTCATTTATTTTTTGCTTTTGTTCTTTTTAAAAATGACTTTGAATTACTTTTATAAAACTACATAACAGACAGGTATGGAACATGAATGATCAAAAATGTTCCTGAACACTATAACTATTTGAACAAGAGAACTAGGCTGTAATAACGCAGACTATTTAACATGTAACACACGCTGCATTCCGTTCCTCTTGCATTCTAAAAACATTCATATGTAAACGTGGACGAAGCGTGCGTCTGGCCATCCGTGACTGTTCGATTTCTTCTTTGTACTCATGTGTGTATGTTGATCATCTGTATGGTGCGGAGTGCGTTCCTGACACAGCTCATTTGCATGTGGTGAGTTCAAGTGCACAGAGAGCTGAGAGCTCAAATGAACAATCAGGGTCATGTCCAAAACTTACGAGATGGAAGTTATTTAGACTCATTTCTATGCCCATAAAATATTTAATAATAATAATAATAATAATAATCACTCACGGTGGCTTAGAGGTTAGCATGTTTGCCTCACACCTCCAGGGTCAGGGGTTCAATTCCCACCACTGCAGGAGGGAAAGTTCCTCCGGGTACTCCGGTTTCCTCCCCCAGTCCAAAGGTAGGTTGATTGGTGTGTCCAAAGTGTATGAATGTGTGTGATGTGATTGTGCCCTGCAATGGACTGGCACTCTGTCCAGGGTGTACCCCGCCTTGTGCCCCATGCTCCCTGGGATAGGCTCCATGTTCCCCATAACCCTAAAAAGCATAAGCGGTATAGATGTATGGATAAACAATAATCAAGCACTAAATCTTCAATTAGCTGAGGCTGATTGTGTAGTGTAGTGTCTGTGCAGGGTCCAGCCTCCACTTATACACCTCTATTCCTTCTGTCACAATCGAATTATTAATTAATGAAAATCAAAAATAACTAATGTAAATAATATATAGTGACTTTCCCCACCCCCACACAATGGTCGCTATGGTATTGTTAATCCTGACCTAGTGAACTAGAATGAGAAACGGTTTCTAATAGAAACGCCAAAGCACTGCTATAGGTCACTCTGGATAAGGAAATTTGCTAAACATAATTTTGAAGAATAAAATCAAATTTGATGTTTAAACTTGACACTATAATCCATATCTAAAAGTTTAGTAGCCCATGGAAATTATGACGAAGTCGATAAAGTCAAGATTTCTGTGCACACACACACAGAGGATACAAATGTTTTGAGTTTATGGGATATTCATGAATACCAGATTTCTGCAAAGTGTAGTAAATGAACACTAGTCCTATCCACATATGAACCGCTACAGCAAAATAACCACAACAAATTTGTTTTCCTTTTTAATTCAATTTACACAGGAAGAGGGGTGGGCTAAAGGAAAACAGGCTTTAAAAAAAAAACTAAACAAACAAACAAACAAACAAAAAAAAAAAAACACAAAAGCTTGTTCCACAATTAAACATTCTGCACAGACTCGATCTGTACACAGGACAGCATGCATGGCATCTGGATTTGTGAGCGAAAAATACAAAAAGCACAAAACAAAATCTAAAAAAAAAAAAAATAAGACTACCGATCAATTCCAACACTAACCATTATAAATATGGAATTACAAGTTTAAAATCTGAATGAAAATCATAGTGAGGTGGTTTAGTATGGTCTTTCCGCGATCCTGGCGATGATCTCCCCTGAGAGAGAAAAATAGAACACAATCATCATTTAGTGTATACACACGGTCCGTGAGCTAAAACATTTGTTTGTACTTTCTAAACCATGAGGTCATTTACACTTATCCAGCCTCGCTAATTCAACTTCACAGTTTCCTCCGCGAGCACACCCGATACACTCTGATGTTAAAATGCAGGTGTTAAAGCAAGAAAACCCCTAAAGTGTGCTTCAGTTCCTTCAGGCTTGTAAGCGACACCGCCAGCCCGAAAATTAACTCCGATCACGCTGATAAAAGTAAAGCCAGAAAACAATACCAAGCAAGATGCTAAACGAGTCTACTCGGCCCGTTTCACTTCACAACTCACTTCATGTCCATCTTCCCTGGTGGTCCCATTCCCCGGCCCCTTCCACGCATGTCGTCCATCGAAGGCCCACCTCGGCCCCTCCCGCCGAATCCACCTCTGTCCATGCCCCTGCCGCCACGGAAACCGCCGCCGCGGTCTCCGCCTCTACCCCCCCGGAATCCTCCGGGACCTCCCGGTGCACCCCTGTCCATGCCACGGCCGCCGCGCATGCCTCCAGGACCGCCACGGCCACGTTCGCCACCTGAAAACAACAAGTAAAGCAAGATCAACTTCAGTCTCGGAGGATTTAAATGACGATTTAAATGACCGTTCGGAAAAATAAACCTTTAAAAGAAATAAATCCATCCTTTAAGAAGGATCTCTAAAGATGCCGTTACCTGGAGGGAAAGGAGGTGGACCGAAACCTTCGGGTTTCGGTGCCTTGCACTGGTTACACTCCATTCTCCAAGCAAAGTTCTGGTTTCCACATCCACTGCAGAACGAGAGAAGCAGGAAGTACAAAATAAACACGGGAAGCGAGCCATGACAGCACAGCATTGTTAAGCAAGGGGTGTTCAGATTTAAAGGTGGCAAGGAGGCGGGGAGAAATCTTACGCATTAGGACACTGCCAGTCTCCAGCCCGCTGCTGCATGTTTCCACCAGTCGGTGCCCCTCGGCTCATTCCTCTAGGTCCACCTCGAGGCATGAAGCCTCCGCGCTCTCCACCACGGCCCATACCACCTCGACCCATCATCCCTACGGGCGCAAAAACAGATTCATTATAAGGCTCGACACTTCAAATGTTTACCTACTCATCCAACGATCCGCCATAAAGCAGGGCTGTAGCGCCATGTTTACATCGATTAAAGACCACTTGGTTACTCACCTCCTCTTCCCATCATTCCCCCACGTTCTCCCCTCATCAGCATTCCGCCCCTCATCATCATGGGCTTCCGCCGGGCCATAGACACCTTCAGCTTCTTCCCCTGGAAGTCCTTACCTGCGCAGAACGAAGAAAAACCATTCAACTACCTAATTTAGCATATTGACAAAAGCTTGAATTGTTAAAATTTTATTACATATTTTTTAAAAACATGGGTTCTTCATTGGGAAAAGTCCCCCCCAAAGCTACAGAAATGACACTGGACACTGAATTCCCAAATCTGCTGACCCTGGTCTGCAGTTGCTTCTTCCAGTCACTGATTATTTTCCTAGAACAGCATGTCCTGTTGTGTTTTATGCATTTAAAATCTGACAAAAGGCGTGTTGACTATGTAACTGACCACCTAGTATTCACCAGAACGGCAAAAACTTCACACGTGGTGCAGCCACCACATAGCAAACTAACGGCAGTTAGATCTGACGTCTCCGCCCCTTTCCACCGCATACAGCAGATTGTTCAAAAAGTGCAGAGTATTTCACACTAGCACATCATTTGCATGTTAGTGTGATTACCAAACTTCTCAGGGTGAACACAACACTCCCTGCACGCTATTAACCCCCTGGCAATTGCCATTTGAGAGAGAGCTGTTGATTCAGTTAGAGCACTTCTCACTTTAAAAAAAAAAAAAAATCCTGTGTGTGTACGGAGTGAAGGAACTGTAAGAAAACAAACACACCATCGAACCACTCCACTGCTGCCTTAGCAGCTGGCGGATCCTCGTAAGACAGGGTGGCGTCACCCTTCGGTTTGCCCGAGTCCTTGTCTGTGTAGATGTTTATAGCAGGGAGGCCAGTACGTTTATTAATCTGGGGAGCAGATACACAGCATGCTAATAAACCGGTTTATAAAACCTTTTACTAAAAAAACAAAAAAACAAACAACAACAAAAAAAAAAAACACCACACGGTCCACATCAATCAAAAGCAAATCGTGTGTGGTTCCCATTCCTATTCTCACATCATTTCCACTGAAGAACATCAAACAATTTGTCTAAACTGACCAGATTCTGGTTAGCAGTTGGTCTTTTTTATCCATTCCCATTTAATATTGAGAAAGGATGATTCCTTTCTTAATCAGTGACGGTCTCGGTCACACGCTGTTCCCTCACCCTGATGATGCCGCTCTGCTTAAAGAACTCGGCCACTTCGTCCATTGTTGCGTTTTCAGTCAGGCCAGTGATGTAAATGGTGCTGTTCTCAGAGTCATCCTGCTCCTCTGGGCGGCCTAACGCACACACACACACACACACACACACACACACACACACACACACACACACACACACAATGTAGGCTTTGGGTTTAAGCAAAGGGTCTCCAACTTCTGTAACTAGCACCCCCCAACACTCCCCCATCATGTGGCTTTCTTGAAAACAATCTACTGCCCCTTCTGATCCCCCCAAGATGAGAACCACAGGGTTAAATAAATTGAACACTACACAGTTGGTGTTAGGTAAAAAAAAAAAGTATATTTAAAATTATACATACACACACCACCAGTCAAAAGTTTATGGACACCCAACTGATGTTTCACATAAATCTTAAAGCTTTTGATCTGAATGTGTGTGACTAAACGTTTGAAATTGGTGTTGTAGACAAAAATATAACCGTGCCAACGTATTCATTTCCTTCAATAGAACACTAACATTTTATTTACATTTTATTTATTAAACGGACGACTCGGAGGAAATATTTTCCGAAAAACAGGCAATAAGAGTCCGGCGTCGGTGTGAACTCCTTTAATACTGTTTAAAAAGCATCTCAGGGAAATTCCTCAAGAAATCAGGTGAGAAAGCGCTGTGAATACATTTCTGGAAGTTCTTGTCAACAAGGGCGTCTACCTTAAAGATGCTAAAATATTACATTTGGATTACCTTTTTTTTTTTTTAAATCACAACATAATTCCCATAGTTACTCCAGAGTTTTGATGACTTTATTATTATTCTAAAAGTGTGGACACATTCTAAGAAACAAAACGAAAAGCTGCACTTACCCATATCTGCATCTGGTCCTGATATTAAAGATAATGACAGAGGAAAGAAGAAAGAAAAAAGACCAAGTTAGTCTATACGCTTCACTTTCTGAGCACTGACATGACCAACTCCAGGTAAAGATTTCCCAGGCACACTTGCTCTTCTGAGTATTTCAAAAATAGAAAAAGGAGAGAAGTAAATTACCAATGTGCTTCAACATTGTGGGGAAATTATTATTAGTATTGGCTTTAAATCTACTCAAATTAACCTGTACACCTGAACCTAACTGCATCTGCAAGTGTGCCGTTTATAGCAAAAACGTGCCAAACCACAAACCCAAATTGGACTCCGTACCTTAAATTTCATAGAAAAATGCAGTAATTCCTGACATTGTGTGCGACACACGGTCAGTTACCATTAAACCCTAAAAAATGTGGGAAAAACTCTTTGAAGGAGTCCGTAGATTTTTAAACCCATATTTCTGTTGTTAAACTGAACCAACCCCATCATCAACCAATAAATAATCGTTCATAAGAACCCTTAAAATTCTAGCCGGCAGACTTGTGTCTTTGCATGGCAAGGCAAAAAAAATAAATAAAATAAATAAAAAGGAATATTTCCCCTCTGTAATATCAAATATCCATGAAAATGGTGGAACAAAAGGAAGTTTGTGTATGCTCTGGTAATTCTCATTAAAACTTACCACCGGGCTTAATGAAGCCACCTCTGTCTCCAGTGATGCTGGGGGAATAAGCGGAGATATGAAGGCGATTTTCCCTTTAAAACAGCCACTTCAGTACCACAAAATGGGGGGGGGAGGGTTATGGGGGAGAGTGGAAACGTCTGACTCTACACACCCCCAACAACGTGCCCCAAACATCCCCCCAGACTAGTTACAACACTTTCATTAACACTCGTTTGAGGGGAGGGGAGAGGGGGAGAAGGTGTTCAAATGGTGTAAAGTACTTTACATGTTTGTGGCTGAACAATAGTTAAATAAAACAGGGAGGTTGCTTAACTACCACAGAGTTGTTTTTTTTTGTTCTTTGTTTTTTTTTTTGTTTTTTTAAATACACAAAAGAAAAATGAATGAATTGTTTCAGATGCAGCCCAGCAGCTGGATTATTGCATGGGGAAGATGTAAACCTCTGCTAGAACAGTTTGTTCGTTTTAAGCAGCAGCAGCAGCACCTGTGCATTATCTTGTATGTAAAGTGAATTCAGTCCAAAAATACAGGTGGGCGATACAACGTCCTGATCAGGATTGAGATCATCCCTGAAACGACTCCACCGTAACGCTGTTTGGATGTTCATGATCAACGCAAACGCTCCGCCCACGTCGATCTTATGAAAAGAAAGGTTTCAAGTGGAAGCCGAATCACGATGCTTCAATAGGAATCAAAAGTAATTTAAAACGTCACAGGCGTTACCGTCGAATAGGAAAATACATACTGGTGACGGCACCCTTAAACACCTGGATTAGCCGTATAAGCTTCGCGTGAACGTTTTGTCGCATCGCCCACCTCTACCACCAAAATGAGTCTCATCTCCGACTGCATCTGAAACAATCTGCTTACACAAAGCTGGTACATGCACTTTCAGTCAAATAAATAAAATAAAAGCATTTAAACTAAAACACACACCATTCTTTTCCGTTACAAATACGTTTAAGAAATTAATTACACAAAGTTAAAAAAAAATGCTATCAAACATTCAAATACAGCATTACAGTTACATTTTTTTCTTCTGGGTTAATATAAAAACACACAAGACTCTTTTCTCGGCAATCCCGCACCCCCGTGAGGGTTAAACCACACTTGAATCTCTCCGCTTTAAATGATGCCACCAACTCTTTATGTCCCCATTTGAAAAGGCTGCCGGGCCACACTGAACTGAGTAGCGGTACTGTAAATGTATTGCTGTCTTAACATGGCTCTCACTTTGTTACCTGCAGCGTATAAATGTGACAAAGCATGTTAAAGCAGAATTGCTCATATTCATTCAGAAGAGACAAATGCAATAACCATATTAAAATTATTTAAATATATATATTTTCCCAGAACTCATTAAAGGGGGAAAAAAAAAGAAAATGGATGCAGTGTATTTGAGCAAATTGCAGGAAGTAAAACAGAACACACCTTTTTTTTTAAAGAAAAAAAAAAAAAAGAAAGAAAAGAAGCAGGAGAAACCTCCTGCTAAAGAGCAAACATTTTGCAATTATAATTTGGGTAAAGCTTAAACTGAAAGAGGATAAGAACTGATTCGTTCAATTCATTTCCAGGACTATTGGTGCAGTGCGCTACATTATAGCAGGGTTTAATACTTTTGCATTGCCCTAATTAAAAACCATACCCTTACTTTACACCAAAACAAGGCTATTTGAGGCACATACCATTTTAAACGTTTAACTCTTGTGCAAGTAGTAACACTTCTTGGACCTTTTACAGACCTAATATAAAGATTCATCACATTTCCAAAGTTAAAAATAATGACTAGACTGCGTGGATTTCTTTTTTTTGAAGGCAGTACAGACATCATCTAACTTTATATAAACGGTGACAACCCAGAAACCAGGAAAATGCTTTTTTTTTTTTTTTTTAAAAAAAACACTGCATTCACTTTCAAAATTCAAATACCACCTGTTCGTCACTGGATTATCGGCAAAACCTTTGAAAAAAACAAAAAGAAATCACAGAAAACCCTTCGGAAATGTTTGAGAGCTTCTTTTTTGACCAAAACATTGGCAGAATTGCCCACCAAGACCATTATACACCCTTAATCTGGAGGGGAATAAAAAAAGATACATAAATCGTTTTTGTTAAAAACAGACTGAAAGAGTTTTAGATTAATTTATGTTTCTGAAAATATTTTAGAAACCATCTAAAAGTTTATAAAAAAAAATGTGATTCCATTTTGCAGACACACAGAAATACAGGAAGAAAAAAAATACCCAGCAATTTAAAAGCTGTACTTGTGGCACTTCTGCAGCTAATTGCAATGGTGGCAAATAGCATAATGTTCTTAAATACATAGAGAGAAATTAATAACACGATCTAACATCACCATGGTGAAGTGCCTCAAAAATATGACCATTGACTACCTGGTTAAAAAAAAATTATAATTTGTCAAAAACCCCTAGTTTTAACCCAGTCTGTATGTGGCAAACCAAAGCCAAATCTATTCAGGTTTCTGTTTACAGAATAGAGCTTAGATTCTGTGACACACAATCAACTTTTAATAAGTAAACACTGATGTGGAAATGATTTTTGATAATTTTCCCCAAAATAACAGTTCTGAAACCTCTTACCTTCGGCCACGTAGCTAAGGGCTGAGAGCTATTCAAAACCAGCGACACTTTCCATTTTTATAACAAACGTCATTTAGGAGTTGAACCTTCTTGCCAATTACTGCTGGTCCACGATCTTTACAACAGGAGGTTTAAACAGGTGTCCCGACTAGAGTTGGGGTACTCAGACTCCGGACTCAGACTCGAGTGCAATCATGAACAAACTCGGACTTGCCACGCACTTGAGTAATTTTGTACTCAAACTTGGCACGTCATGTGTAACATGAGAAGAGATTTAAAAAACCCAACGTAAAATTAAGATAAGCAGGGGCGCAGCTTGGCAACCGCAGTGACTACTTGCAATGACATGACTGTGGGAAACCTCCTGCAGGGGGCCCCACATGTAATTTTGGCGGTAAGATTTTCAGAAAACATCAATGAAGGAAAATGGAGGAAAATGAAGGACTTTTCTGTCAGGAAGTGAAAAAGAGAATGAGGAAAAGAGAAAGCAAGACAATGGTAACTGGATCAGATAATGACGATTGTTTAAGTAGAACAGTAAACAAATGAATGTTGGTGTATAGATATGGAGGACACAGTGGCAGCATTTGCACTAGCCAAGGTCCGTAAGCAGCATTTGTAGAATCAATGCTTAAATGAGCGCTGGCCTTAATGTAGGCTATAAAAATGTTTTTATTTAATTAAATAAATAAATAAAACACAACCAAACGAACAAACCCCCAACAGTTTTTAGATACAGTTTGTACTATTTACATGGTTTTTATTTGAAATGTTTTATCATTCTATACGTCTTTTGACCTGGAGTTAACTATTCAGGTTTATTGTTTTGTATTTATAGTTTGAAAACTGTATTAAATGTGAACATTTGAAACAAATACAGAAGTTTAGAGATTGTGTACATTTTTAGTTGGTGTCAGATTATTTATAACAAAATAGTGACGAACTCTGGTTGGAGGGACCCCTGAAATTTTTTCCCCCTAGGACCTCGACAGACTCTAGAATCGCCCCTGAGAGCAAGAAATGAATGAATGTGTCCCTGCCTGACCATGGGGCTTTCTGCACACACACACATTTGAAAAACACCGAGTATTCACGCACACACAGTCGGTTATGGCTTAAGTGAATGTGAACGGTTTGGGGGGTGAATAAATAAATTGGTCTTAATGTGCCGGCAGTCTAATAAACCTGCTGCTGTCTGCATCGTTAATGTTAATCAAACAACCAAAGAAACCTTTGCCTGAAGAACTTGAGTAAATATAAGAATCACTGTGTGTCATACAGTGAAGTCTAGTTTATTTGACATTTAATTGCTTTATTCAATTTCCGTAGCACCTCTCACTTGAACACTATGGACAGACCTACCTGAGAAAACGCATCGGTAACGTGAAATAAGATTGTTGTCATATCGCCCGCCCCTAACCTTTAGCATTTGGCGATTCCAGTCTTGAATTTCACATAAAATGTGAAAAGTAGTTCTTAATGTAGTAAATATCATAAACCCTGCTGATAGGGATTTTCTTCATTTTAGGAATTAAAATGAAAAAAAAAGGTACAAGAACAGAGCAGTGTTTAGAAATGAGTTTGTCGTCATTCATAAACAGATTAAAAGGAGTAATAAAGCATGAAGCTCGTGGTCATGACATGCTGCTGAATGTAACTCTACTCTGTTCTATCTCTCGGCAGATAGAGCTGCGGGGTAGAGGCATCAGACAACTGAAATGTCAACTCTAGCTGAAGGACACAATATAGTGCGATCGAATAACAAAACAAACATTTGTATTTTCATACCCTTGTAATATAATAAAAGTTCTACATATAATTCTATATCCCTTTTTCTCCTTTGAAACCTTTTTCTGATAGGAAACTAATCGAGGTGCTGATGACATGAAATAAAAATATTTAATGGCAATGGCAGGATGTAATAGTGGTATTTTTTGGTTACATTTATGTTGCCATTGGTTGGTGATTGGTAAAATATTACTTTAACGGCTCAGTGTTGAGTTTACAAATGCAGTTTCAAATCTTTTTTCAATTTAATTACTTTCCGGACTCGACTCAGACTCGAGTCCAGCTCAGCCCCTTTTGGACTCAGACCTTATTGGTTAAGGACATGGTCTTGACTCGAACTCGACAAAGGTAGACTCGGACCCAACACTAGTGCCAACAGCAAGCCCTCCAACAATCCGCTCTGGCTTACATTCTAGTAAAGCCTTGCTCTGAGTAACTGAACTCAGCTCACACAATCACAGGAGAAAACGTGTTGGTGTATTTAGCATAGCCCTCAGCCCCTTTATGGCCGTTCACAGCTCCTGTATAAGGGAATGAAAGTGACAGTGGCACACGCACACACACACACAGACTTACCCCATGCCTCCACGGCTCATTCCCCCACGCATTCCTCCTCTCATCATGCCCCGGTCGAACCCCCCTCTGCCACGCCCGCGGCTCTCCCCCCCTCCCATTCCACCGCCATAACCACCGGACTCGTAACTGCCGTTCTGGTGGTCCTGCCTGTAACTACCTGAACAAACAAAACAAAGAAGGAGGAGGGGAAAAAAAACACAAATCAATCCCAAAAATCAGTATTAGGCTTTGTGGCCACAGCTGACTTAGGCTGAAACCACTTCCATGTATGCCCCACCCTACAATACTGACTAGGTGGTTTGTAGTCGTTTTGTCCATAAGCACCTCCACTGCTGCCCTGCTGCCCATACTGACTGGCAGGAGGCTGTCCGTATGACCCAGAGGGTGGTGGATAGCTGGAAGGTGGAGGTTGCTGCGGGGGCGGGGCTTGCTGCTGGTATCCGCCCTGCTGGCTGTAGGAGCCCTGCTGCCCGTAGCCGCCCTGCTGGCTCTGATAGCCGCTCTGCTGCTGCTGGGAATACGAGCTCTGTTCATATCCCGGAGTCTGTTGACCACCAGAGCTGTAACTGACACAAAATAAAGAGATGCAGTTAAAATCATTCATGACAGGACATGCTCATATTCCAGAAGTGGGCTACAATACAGCTGACTTCTTATATACAAAGCAGGGACATCAAAATGTATTATTTCTTTGGGGATTAATAAAGTGCAACGGCTATTCATAAAACACGCAAGCTCTCTAAACTTAGTGCTGGAGAGAACCACACGGCTAACTCTGAACAGAACGTGATTAGAAATAGTTGCAGTACCTGGGAGGAGCTGAAGAAGCGGCGGCCTGCTGCCCGTACCCGGTGTAAGCAGGCTGGGCTCCGTACGCAGCCTGGCTGCCGTACGAGGCCTGGTTAGTGCTGGAGGAGGCGGAGGACGCATCATAACTGCTGCCTCCGTAACCCTGGACGGGCTGAGAGTAGCCCTGAGGGGTGGTCGGAGTAGCGTTATAGCCACCTACAGACAGGGGAAGGGTTACAATTAAAAACACACATGCTCAGATCATTTAAATTAACACACCAAAGTTTCTATACGTTTACTCTCCCATACTGTGGACTTATCTATCCAACTCTATGCGGCTTATTTATCAGCAATCTCAGCACAATTCAACAGGTCTAATAGATAAACGAGCATTATAAAAACCCTCACTGCTGGCTGGCGGTTGTTGTCCATATGAAGACCCGTAAGCCTGCTGGCTGTACCCTCCAGTGGAGCTGCTGCTCTGGGAGTAAGTTGAATCAGCAGGCTGGGCGTAGGAGCCGTAGCTCTGCTGCTGACCATACGACTGCTAAACACAGAGACCAATGATGTTAAGGCCACTTTTCTGAAAAGTGCTACTACATGTCTCTCTCTCTCTTTGGAAAGATTAAGAGATGATGCAAAAGATTAAGATGTTAGAGATCCATCACAGGCTACGAAATGGTATACACTCCTGTAGAACACACGTCTGTTTGATTTCAGCTATATTTAAGTCCAGTATATATTTTTTGCTTTGAAATAATTTACGAGGTCATCTCGTTGCCATCTTGGTTTGACGCTTTAAACTCTTTACTGAAAAGTCCTCCGAAAGTGGGCGGGCCCATGAACTGGCATTTTAAAAACAAGACATTTTACGAGACGGTTGTATCACCTGAAACAAAACCAAAGCTTAAAAGCCATCTCCCATAAATCTGAGGTGTTTGTTGTCCTTACATTTTAAAAGAAGACTTGACTAAATAGCACTGAGTCAGAGCGATTTACCTGGGTACCTTGCTGATAGGCCTGAGCAGGCTGGGCAGCATAGGAGCCATACCTGTGCAAGCACACACACACACACACACATTAACAAATCTACTACATAGGGAAAGCAAATGGAAACAGCACTGTCACAGCAGCATCTCAGGATTATAGACAAAAGACGTATAGTGCAAATGGCACAGCACGCAAGACAACACATTACGGGCCAGAAGTAAACCAAAGAAAAATATTATCTGCAAAATGAATAAATAAACATGGAGAAATTTTTCTCTTACCCCTGCTGACCTCCGGCCTGTCCGTAACTGTTATAATCTGCAGCAACCAAACAACACTCAACGTTAGTTTTACTTTTAAACAAAAGAAATACCAACCGCAGAAGGACCAACGACCTGATCACAGTCTGTATTTTCAAATTAAGTCACAACACACTGATCTAACTTTTTTTTTCTTCTTCAAAATGCTGATGGGGAAACAGTCAATCTGTAAATTAATTATATTTTTTAACAAAACTTCTCCCCTTTTCAATAGCTGTTTCCACTCAATTTTTTTATATGAATTTGATATTGCGAACGAGATACTGCATAAAAATGTTAATAAAAAAGATAATGCTGGATGGAAACACCAGATGTGAATAAAATATCTAGAATGTACATAAACACCTCAACTGAGGAGGATTTTTTTATCCAATAAGACGACATGCACATGAACTATAATACACATTTACCGAATAAATACCTCGATGCGCATACATAAAAATAAAACATTCTTTAAAAAAAAAATTATTTAATAAATAGTAAATAATCAATTTTGCCCTAAGCACTGGCGATGTACCTAAATCACTTAAATTAGCAGTTATTAAACCCTTGATTAAAAAACCTGACCTTGACACCTCTCAATTGTCCAGCTATAGACCTACAGTATCTCACAAAAGTAAGAACACCCCTCACATTTTTGAAAATATTTGATGAGATCTTTTCATGTGACAACATTGAAGAAGTGACACTTGGCTACAATGTAAAGTAGTGAGTGTACAGCTTGTGTAAGAGTGTAAATTGGCTGTCCCCTCAAAATAACTCAACACACAGCCATTAAAGTCTAAACCGCTGGCAACAAAAGTTATCAGTTCGTAGAGACTTCTCCACGCATACTGAGGTTAACTTTGGAGCTCCACAAAGTCCTATTTTAGGCCCACTGCTTTTTACTTTATATATGCTACCCCTAGGACAAATTATTCGTAAACATGGAATTAGCTTCCACTGTTATGCTGATGATACACAGCTGTATGTTTCAGCGAAGCCAGAGGAGTGACAGAAGCTTAGTAAAGTTGAGGATTGTGTAAAGGACATACACAAGGACGTAAAGGACATCATTGTTCTTAATTCTGATAAGACAGAAATACTATTATTAGGATCACGTGTAGCTAGAAATAATCTGATCACATGGTTACTCTGGATGGACTTTCTGTTTCAACATGTACAGCAGTTAAAGACCTTGGAGTGATTATTGACTCTAGCCAATCATTTGATGCTCATGTAGATAATATTACTAGGATAGCCTTCTTTCATCTTAGAAATATTTCTAAGATAAGAAATATATTGTCTCTACATGATACTTGTACTTAGATCAAATGACGCAGGCTATTTGATGGTACCTCGAATAGTGAAGGCTACAGCAGGTGGAAGAGCTTCCACTTAGAGCCCCACTGTTATGGAACAGTCTTCCTATTAGTGTTCGGGACTCAGACACAGTCTCAGTGTTCAAGTCCAGGCTTAAAACGTATTTGTTTACTCAAGCCTACCCTGACTAGACTTTCTATTATACCAATTCCTAGTCCTAATCTTGTTTCTCCCTCTCTCGTTCTGCAGAGCCACACACGATTTTATGGAGATACTAGAGATCCAGATCCTTTCTGCCTCTGGATGGAGCTCAAATCTTCTCCAACTCCAGACTGCTGGGACTACTGCTGCTCCTAAGGCCATACAGACTTCGTATAAGTCAATAATGAACTTTTTCACAATATCTGTCGTTACCCAGACGAGGATGGGCTCCCTTCTGAGTCGGGTTCCTGTCAAGGTTTCTTCCTCTTAAAACAGCTTAGGGAGTTTTTCCTTGCCACTTGATAAAATCTGTAAACCGTGTTGATATTTCTGTAAAGCTGCTTTGAGACAGTGTCTATTGTAAAAAGCGCTATACAAATAAAATTGAATTGAGGTCTGTGCATTGTGTTTAACATTATTATTTTTAGATTCGGGGGGGTGGGGGGGGTGGTAAGAGGAGCCACAGAGGCTTCCCCAAATACTACACCCCCGATGGAAACATAGCTAATATCTATTTCTAAAGACGGTAAGCAAGAAATAAACCACAACAAAAGGTTCTGTTCTCGGAAAACAATCCATGATAACGTTTTTTTTTTAACAACAACAACAACAACAAAACTTAAAGTTTATCAAGGAACCAGCAAGCGTATTTCCCATAGCGACACAAATTTCCCATAGCGACACAAATAAAATCAATCAATCAATCAATAACTGGGTGCTGACACTAGAGACTCCTTCCATAAAACGTTCAATAAACGGCTCACTAACGACAAACTCCATAATTATGTTCAAACATTCACACAGAACGCTTAAGATATTTGAACGAGCGCATTAATATAAACCTGCCATCTGAACTACAGTTATGTAAAATTAATCAACGCCCGGCCAATCAGAGTGAAGAATTCTGATTGGAAAATAAAAATCTGACCAATCAGATTGAAGAATTTCAACAGCGTCGTCTGCATACGGTTTGTTTGTTGTTGTTGTTTTTTTTTTGTTGCTGGCGGTTTCTTTACAAACCGTGATGCAAGTCGTGTTTGTGTCACATCCCTCACCCCGGAGTGGATCTGTATTTTTCAGTACTGCAGTGTGAAAGATGCTGGAAGGCGCAAAAAAGGGTGACTCGGGCGGTTCAAGATGGCGGCCGCGATAACGCTAGTGTTCGTGCTCAGACACACAGCGAGGTCTCGTTCATCTCTACAAGGTCGCAGTAACAAAACAAAAAAGAAAAGTCATCGTGTTCTGTACATTACGTACAATTGAATGTTATCCCAAGAGATTTAATGCGATGTTAATCCCAAATCCACGCCTGGACCACAAGCTGGGGGTAAAAAACACACGCGCGCGCACACAAAGAGACCAACACTTTGTCCTGAACACAAAGAGACGAAGTGGTGTTGTTTTTAAACGCATGGCTACGTTAAAACAACACACGCACGAATAAACAAAACTTACACGTTACTGATCAGACTAAATTTCGTGCCTGAAACAAACAACAACTAAATGAAATGTTCAGCAGCCGTCATTAATACTTAACGCACGGCCTGTGGGAACACGTGACCGGCTAAAGCGCTCAACGCTGGCCGACTTTATCCAGCGAACTAGCGCTTTGTGTTCGTTTATTCGACTGCAATGGGCATCCGGGAGTACACCATTTATTAAATCTAACGTTTATGCAAAAAAAGAAACCCCCCGCTTCTGGATCGACTCATTTAGATAGTTTGTTTAATATTTAAAGCGACCATTTCATCCTTCTAGAGCTAAGCAACCCAATATAACAAGGGTTCAATCCCAAATACCTGCCTGTAGTCCCCTACCTAGGGCGTACACGTAGTCATTTGAGAATCGACGTAGGGCACTAGTGTACTGAAGTACTGAGAGATTTGGGATTTAACCACCCGCATCCATATAGAAAAAGAAAAGGTTATGCAGACAAATATAAACGTATTTGAGCTCAGTATTGCGACGCAATTGAATCGCGCGTAAAATTCCCCATCAGTTAGCGTGACGTTCTATTAAGAAAAGAAAAAAAAACAGCGGGTTTGTTTTATTGAACTCGTACACCATTTGAATTACCTGCTGCAGACGCCATTTCGTGCACTTGCGTTTTTCTGTTCGCTGCCAGACCCAGTGCGCATGCGTGGAAATGGCAACAGGACGATTCCATTCCCACACGATGCGACATTATTTAAAAATTTATCTTAAAACGGTCACTTTTTTTAACCTACACGCACGTCACTTATTTTTGGCTTTAAAAACGAGAATCGCTCAAAACGTACGCTTGAAACACATTTTAAGACAATATTTTTTGGTGAATATTTACCGTCGTAAATAAATAAATAAATAAATAAATAAATCTCGAATGGACTCGTCCGTAATGACGCCACATGTATCCAGGCTACGTGATTAAAAACGCGTACTAGCCTACTAAGTAGTACGCCACGAGAGTACGTTACCGTAATTACCATATTCCTCTCCATTATACTATTTAGGATACAAGTGTGAACCCTATCTGGCTGGAATAAAGGCGTCTAGCTGCTCTAATCTCAACTAGATTCATTCCTGCTTCACGACAAAACAATAGATTTGCTATAGCTATTAATATCTACATTAACATTTGAAAGGTTATCTCGAACATTTAAAGAGGGCTATGTTTAAAATTATTAATTGTATTATTGTATTATTAATTATAGCATAATGAACTATTCTTTTTGTATAGTATTGAGATTATTTATAATTATAGTGTTATTATAAGTAATATCTCAGCCTGTTTTATTTGATTTTTGCATGCCTTATTTGCGTGACTTGAAACTGTTCTACAATTGTGCTTAAATTAGAAGACAAAATAGACAAATTCAGCCAATTTGTATAATATGTAGACATGGTCTCTTAGATTATCTGTTAGATCTCTCTCTCTCTCTCTCACCTTCCTCTGTTTTGTACATGTACCAGGATGGTGTAATTATGTACTGATTCGCGATGGCAACTAGTGAGAGTCCCATTTTTCCCCTAACACCTCGGATGACCGCCGAAATATCAAACATTAACGTATATAATAACCTATATAAAAAACAAAACTTTATAATTATAACATTTAGCAGACACCCTTATCGAGGGTGACTTGCATTTTATTTCATTTATACATCTGAGCAGTTGGGGCCCAACTCAAGGGCCCAACGGTCACGGCTTGGCAGCGCCGAGGTTTGAGCGTCCAATCAGTAGCCCAATGGCTTAAATGACTGTGCTACCACCGCCCGACTAGAACAATTAAAATGACCTTGATCCAAATGGACAATCCTGAAACCAATTTACTTCACATAAATTTCCCCCCTACCAAAAAATGTAGTCACATAGCCAAGACACGTTTAGTGCCTGACATTTGTGTCCTCAATTTTGCACTGGATGTATAAGGCAAAATGTAGCTAACAAAACAGATTAACGAATTCAATCTATATACATCTGTAAAAAAATTAATGAGCGATATAAAAACTACGATTTGCGAAGCTTACTTTCTAACGCAATTATCGAGCTTTTCTTTCCGAGTCGACTATTTTCTAAAGTCTAACTAGCTACAAATTTCTCTACTTCACACTTACAATAAACTGAATATTGAGTAAGCACACAGATCCTTAAAATAAAGGCAAAACCTGTTATAATACAATAATCACACAATATGATTCACGTGACGCGTTATGTGGTGGGCAGCATCCTATTTTCTTTTTCGCCCCGGAGATGAAGTTGTCCGATTTAGAAAGCAGCATTTAACAAAACTGTCTGCTGAGGTCTGTTATTTGAAGAAAATGTAACAGAACACAATCCCAGATTTTAAAAAAATATGTTTTAAACGCCTAGCTCGGAATGTTGTATTAAAATGCTGAACCAATGAGGCACATTTTTAAATATAGACAACGATCAGCCATAACATTAAAACCACTGACGGGTGAGGTTGATCATCTCGTTACAGTGGCACCCGTCAAGGGTAGTAGGGGGATATATTTATTAGGCAGCAAGTGAACAGTCAGTTCTCGAAGTTGATGTGTTGGAAGCAGGAAAAATGGGCAAGCGTAAGGATCCGAGTGACTTTGACAAGGGCGTGCAACGAGATCATGAGCATCAGAACAGAACTGGACCATGGAGCAATGGAAGAAGGTCGGCCTGGTCTGATCAATCACGTTTTCTTTTACATCACATGGACGGCCGGGTGCATGCACGTCGCTTTCCCCGGGAAGAGATGGCACCAGGATGCACTATGGGAAGAAGACAAGCCGGCGGAGGAAGTGTGAGAAACCTTCTGTCCTGGCCTGGCTTTGACATGTACCACCTTCCTAAACATTGTCGCAGATCAAGTACACGCCTTCATGGCAACAGTATTCCCTAACGACAGTGGACTCTTTCAGCCGTGTCCTGCTACACTGCAAATATTGATCAGGAACGGTTTGACGAACATGACAAAGAGTTCAAGGTGTTGACTCGGCCTCCAAATTCCCCAGATCTCAATCCGATCGAGCAACTGGGGGACATACTGGACCAACAAGTCCGATCCATGGAGGCCCGACCTCACAACTTACAGGATTTAAAGTTTCTGCTGCCAACATCTTGGTTCCAGATACCACAGCATACCTTCAAAGGTCTTGTCGAGTCCATGCCTTGGCGGCTTGGAGCTGTTTAGGCGGCACAAGGTGGACCTACACAATATTACGCAGGTAGTTTTAACATTATGGCTGATCAGTGTATAATATCTTGGTCAAATGGTACACCGTGATTAAAAAAATAAATAAATAAATAAATAAAGTTCTGTAATGACATAGAAACTGAAACACTACCACATGCTTTAGACTAGAGTGAGAAATATAACCAGCCATTAGGAATGTCTTTTTTTGGGAAATTATGCTTTAATAATGTACTCAATGAATGAAAAGTTCACTGAATGCGTGGATGACACTTGTATGTAGTTATTTTCCTGTCAGTAGTAATTGGACATAAAGTCAACAATGAGATTTTGTAAATCTGCAACTGTGGCTAGTAAAAATGTCGGGACAACAAGTCCTCATATCACATTTCCATCTTTACAAAAAAAAGAATCGAAACATTTTCCATCGGATTCGTGGCCCGTTACTTTAAACAGGAAGTGAACTCCATACAATCAATGCTGTATGACTTTTTTCTACTTACAAAAGTTTTCACAAGCTTTCCTTGGATACTGTGTGTGTGTGTGTGTGTGTGTGTGTTTAAAATCCGCAGCTAACTGACATATTCTCAGTACATGTGACGCATAAAACTGTCTATTGCAAAATACATGATGGCACTTTGAAACTCTGATATGAAAGAACTGAATGAAGGTGATGGGCTGAACGTTGCTGGTTAAAGAGCAATAGAACAGACCGAGGTGTCGAATGGAACCAGCGTTGATATACGGCTGATATGGATGACATGAAGTGAAGGCGGACTTGTGTGGGATTTTTTTTTTAAAAAGCGTGAAGGAGACACGATGAAGCGCCCGGACGCTCTCTTCACTCCGGCCGAGCTGAGGTCTGTAACGAGGAAGTGTGTGAGCGACGGTACGTCACGATGGACGAGCCGCTCCTGTCACAGTAGTCCATCCTGCTCGAAGACTGAGGGGAGGAGGGAAAAGTCAAACGGGACAAATTTGACACCTGTACCACTGTAGAATTTATTCTGAAACTCCACCCTGCAGAGAGAGAGAGAGATAGAAATAGAGCGACAGAGAGAGGATGAAAGAAAGAGAGCCAAAGAGATAGAGCATCAGAGAGACGATGAGAGAGGGAGAGTAAAGAGAAATGGAGAGCGAGAAAGGGAGAGAGTATGAGAAAGAGACAGAGAAAGCAAGACATTCAAAGAGAGAAACAGATAGAATGAGAGAGTGAGAGCGAGTCAGAGAGAAAGGCAGACAGAATGAGAGAAAGAAAGCAAGAGAGACAAAGAGAGACAGACAGAATGAGAGAGAGAGAGAAAGAGAGAAAGCAAGACAGACAGAATGACAGAAAGAAAGCGAGAGAGAGAGATGGACAGAATGGCAGAGAGAAAGACAGCAAGAGACAGACAGAAAGAGAGAGAGCGACAGAATGAGAGAGAAAGAAAGCGAGAGCGAGGCAGAATGAGAGAGAGACAGAATGAGAGAGAGAATTAGAGAGAGAGACAGAATGAGAGAGAGAATTAGAGGGAGAGAGAGACAGAATGAGAGAGTGAATTAGAGAAAGAGAATTAGAGAGAGACAGAATGAGAGAGAGAATGAGAGAGAGAGAGAGAGAGACAGAATGAGAGAGAAAGAGAGAGAGAAAGAGAGAAGAAAATTAGAGAGAGACAGAATGAGAGAGAGAGAAATAGAGAGAGAGACAGAATGAGAGAGATAATTTGAGAGAGAGAGAGACAGAATGAGAGAGAATTAAGAGAGAGACAGATGGAGAGAGAAATAGAGAGAGAAAAAAACAGAATGAGAGAAAAGAGAGAGACAGAGACAGAATGAGAGAGAGAATTAGAGAGAAAGAGACAGAATGAGAGAGAGACAGAATGAGAGAGAGAAATAGAGAGAGAGAGAGACACACAGAATGAGAGAGAGAGACAGAATGAGAGAGAGAAATAGAGAGAGAGAGAGAGACAGAATGAGAGAGAGAATTAGAGAGAGAGACAGAATGAGAGAGAGAATTAGAGAGAGAGACAGAATGAGAGAGAGAATTAGAGAGAGAGACAGAATGAGAGAGAGAATTAGAGAGAGAGAGACAGAATGAGAGAGAGAAGAGAGAGAGAGAGACAGAATGAGAGAGAGAATTAGAGAGAGAGAGACAGAATGAGAGAGAGAATTAGAGAGAGAGAGAGGTCAAAAAAGGGCAGAGCGTGGGTTAAATCTGATCAGTAAGTGGTAATCAGTGAAGCATCATTACTCTGCTACACTAGGAAACCTTTTGGATTACTGAAAGTAATATGGAACATTAGCTTAGGTAGCATTTGCTTTGGTTAGCAAGTTTGATTAGCAGTTGATGCTAAGTGTAATTCCGGTATAAATTCAGCTGTACCGAGTCTTTTCCTAGTAACTCATCAACACGTCTGAGGGAAACTCGCCTGATCTCATCTCCACTCGGACTCACTCTGCCTTGGGTTAGGTTGGAGGTAGGACGCAAAATCATTAGCTTCAGTTATTAGTTAACTTAAGCTCGATGCCTATATTTCCTAGTTGCCTAGCAACAGTCCTCGCTATATGTTTTGCTTCCATTCAGTAAAAACACACTGTAGTAAAGAAAAGAATGAACAAGTCTTCTTCGAGGAAAGTAAGTGTGTGTGTGTGTGTGTGTGTGTGTGTGTGTGTGTGTACCAGTGCAAGCGCAGTGCATGCAGGAAAGCGGAGAGTCCCTCCATCAGCAGCAGGATGGAGACGGTGAGGACAGCGAAGACACTGAAGACAGGAACGAGGAAGAGCACGCCAAGACGCACGCTTATTCTCAGAGCTACACGCAGAACCATCGTCCACAGAACCTCAGAGAGCTCTAACACACACACACACACACACACACACACACACACACACACACACACACACACACACACACAAAGACAGAAATCAAAAAACAATAATCACACATATAATAACAGAATGCAGACAAGTACATTTGTAGATTGATACTTTACGTTTAAAATATTGTTATTAATAATAATCTAAATATGTCTCTGTGTGTGTGTGTGTGTGTTTATACTAACGTGCGTGAGCCAGGCTCAGGGCCCACAGGCGCAGGTACGATGCTGTATTTGAGATGCAGCCCAGACAGAACTCGATAGTGTGTATGGCCTGGTGTAATAGAGCATCTCCGAGATCAAACTGCATACACACACACACACACACACACACACAAAAATGTAACACCGGCCCTGACCGGAAACTCCTTTATTTTACAAGTCAACCTTTTTAAAGAAATGTAAATGCACTGCATATATAAATATAAAAAAATATAAAGATTTAAAATATAAAGATTTAAAATATAAAGATTTAAAAAATATAAAGATTGTATTATTAATACTACAACTAGATTTCTTTTCATTTGCATTTATTTCTAGAAAGAATGATTGTAAATAGTAAATAGAAGACTTAATAATTGTATTTTTCCAGTGAGAGACAAAAAGAGAGAGAGATAGAGTTTGAGGGAAAGAGAGAAAGAGAGACAGTATGAGACCGAGCGTTAGAGGGAGAGAGAGACGGCGTTAGAGGGAATGAGAGAGAGATAGCGTTAGAGGGAATGAGAGACAGAGAGAGAGGCAGCATTAGAGGGAATGAGAGAGAGAGAGAGAGACAGCGTTAGAGGGAATGAGAGAGAGAGAGAGACAGCGTTAGAGGGAATGAGAGAGAGAGAGAGAGAGAGAGAGAGAGAGAGAGACAGCATTAGAGGGAATGAGAGACAAGGAGAGAGACCGCATTAGAGGGAATGAGAGACAGAGAGAGAGACAGAGAGAGAGACAATGAGAAAAAAAAAAAGAGAGAGATTGTATTTTATAATTATTATGATAAAGATCCCTGGCTCTGAGAAGGGCGGAGCGGTGATAAAAATGTAATAAAATATAAAAAGTGACAGACATGTCCAAATGTTGAATCTATAAATAGATTTCAATAAAAGACGTATTAATAAGAACAACAGAGTGTTCGCTGTGTGTAACCTGGCGTGTGCTGCTCTCCCGTCCTGTGTGATCCTCCAGTCCTTCCTCCTCATCATGGACAACAGATGGGGACAGATCGTCCTCGCTCACACGCCGAACTCTCTCATAACCCTGCACACACACACACACACACACACACACACACACACATCAAGAACACACTATATAAAAGTAATAGAATATGTAAGGTTGAGTTTTATAGGTCAGGATTTAACTCTTAAAATCCCAGCTTCAGATATTAAGCATATTATCTAGCAACCGCAGTGATTGTAACAGAAAGCATACGTAGTTAGAACACACACACACACACACACACACACACTCACCCTGCGTACTCCCAGGCCCTTAGTGCCGTGATGCAACCAGTGGAGGTACAGCGGTTTCCCTAGCAACAGCACGGGCACACACAGCAAAGCGATGACCAGAAGGAATACCTGCAATGCCATCTGACACACACACATACACACACATAATTATATACCTCACAGTCAGGCCAGTATGCACAGATACCTGTGATCATACACACCCACTCACCTGTCCGGGGTAAAGGGGCGTGGTCGAGCTGGACTGCATGAGGAACATGTTGATGAAGTGCAGGAGGATGCTGGGAGCGGAGCGAGAATCACACGCTGAGAAACGCAGCCACTTATACACGATCAGACACAGCAGATACCCGAAGAGGGACAGCAGGAAGAGCAGCTCAGGCAGGAAGAGCAGGTAGAGCTTAAAGCGCTGTCGGAAGTGTCTGAGAAAACACAGAATACACTCTCAATGAGACAGATGGTTACAGACAGACAGGTCGAGATATATATACAGACACACAGAAAGAGACAGCAATGAAAGAAAGAGAAAGAGAGACACTCACTGGGTTTGTTAGACAGACAGACAGACACACAGAAGGATCAAATGTATTCAGAGACATGCGACAGACAGACATGTAGACATAAGCACACAGATACATTAAAGGAAAACAGATATACAGAGAGACATGTAGACAGATAGACACACAATAGACAGACAGATATGTCTGACAGATAGACATACAGAAAGGAAAATGGATAGACAAACAGACAGACTGACAGTCCCTCAGACAGACATGTAGACAAATAGACATACATGTCCATGCATGTCTTTGGACTAGGGGAGGAAACCGGAGTACCCAGAGGAAACCCCCGCAGCACGGGGAGAACATGCAAACTCTGCACACACAGAGCCACGGTGGGAATCGAACCCCGGACCCTGGAGGTGTGAGGCGAACGTGCTAACCCCTAAGCCACAGTGAAATGTGTGCACCCTCTATTTCTATTTTTGAGACTCACAGGTGGTTGAAGACGCTGAGCACCACGCCGAAGCTCATGTGCAAAACTCCGATGATCACCGACATCTTCATCTTATACGAGTTCAGAAAAGCCAGCCGATTGCCTGCCATGTTCCAAATCTACACACACACACACACACACACACACACACACACACCAGAGAGAGAAAATTAGACCTCTTTATTCACATTTCCAGTCCCAGCATCAAAATCCAGAAGCGTCAAATAAAACACACAGAATTCAACCAATAAAACGGAGCAATCAGAGAGCGCATTTAAGGATTACCTTCAAGTCTATATATTCCTCACACTAAAATACATTCACAATACGATATTTACACGAATATTACATTTACTATACAATACTTTTCCTATTAGTTTCTCTGGCGTTGCAGCCGAACTCCTAGTAGTTGCTATAGAATATGATATGATACATACTGTAAATGTTAATATGCTTGGGAGTTTAATTCATTCACTTACACATATTTACATTTAAGGACCTAAATCCACTTTTTATAAATGTTTTTGAAAGCCAGTAGAAATGTCGTATCCCGTACCGGATCGATGCCCAGCGGATAGGGTCCGGTGAAAACTCCAGACACGTTGGGATCAAGCGTCAGGAAAGCATTCGTCTGTAAAGTTTCGTTTCTATATAATGAAGAAATGGAAGAAAAAGAGTTTACTGTATTTTCTGGGACTTACGTTGTTGTTTTTTTAACTGTATAGTTCAGCATTTTTGTGGTAGTATTCGTGTCTTTACGGTAGAACAGCTACTCGTCAGCCGTGGTGTGAAATAACACTAGAGTTTGGTACTGAATTACCTATAGAAATTGACATTATTGTAGAAGACAAACAAAAACTCGGAATTTCCGACTTCCGAGTAGGAAAAAAAAAACAAAGAAAAGAAAACGCCCCTCTCAAGTCATCTCAGGAACTCGGAATGGTCTCCTCAACAACCATTGAGGAGAATCAACAGTAAACAAAGTTTGGACTGGTTTTGTTTTGGGTTTAAAAAAAAAAAACTTTTATAATGTATATACACTAGTATTTGCTTTAGATAAATCAACATACAGACAGATTCGCTTGTTAATTCTGTAACTGTATGAAATGTACATCGTTTCTCACAGTTAGCTGGCTAGACAAAAGATAAACATGGAGGCGGACATTTTTTTCCCCCTCCCACAGAGTTACATAGTAACTGCCCACTTCCCTGTAAAGTCTAACAGAATAACTCTAGCTGTAGGGGGTGCTAAAGTGCTGAATATGCCGAATAGCTAGGTGATATTAATGCGCACCTATTATGGATTTCAACCGTACCTAATTTTGTTTTAAAGCTCTCATACGATAGATTTATGTGCATCCGAGGTCCAAAAACACTTTAACGTGCTCATCATTTAAACTGCAGCATTACCTTTTACCCACAGTGTCAGAAACGACTAGTTAAATGATTCGTACTAAAGGATTCATTCTAAACTCCTCCGTTCAGAGAGCATACTCTGCTCTGATTTGTCAGATGTCCCAGTCTGTCGTGATTGGTCTAACGCGGTCAGTGAGCAGCCGATGCAATCCAGAGGCGGGGCTTTTTGTTAGAACCCTAAGTTTAATACAGGAAGTGAAGTCTGGAATCACGAACGAGTCGTTTCAGCTGTTCGGAATCGGTTCCTTCTTTTGGGAGTCGCTAACTCCATTTCTCGTGCGCTTTGATTTTTTGAATCTTTGCAGACGTTTTGACATTCACAAACGGCTACGTATATAAACACACTACATGACCGGTAATAATTGAAAAACCATAATAGATGCGCTTTAATGCAATGAAGTGTCATGCATGTTGATTTTTCTCCAATCTTTAGACGGATGTCCTATCTTGTATATGACTTTAAAGTGCACTAATAAATAAAAGAATATAAAATAATAAGCAAATGATTTGAATTTACTGTTCCACTTGCACACGTTTTTCTACTGTGTCTCTACATGCTTATAATTATGCATGTGTGTGTGTGCATGTGTCTTACGTCCACTCCTGTTCGATGAACATGGCCTTGATGCTCCAGCCCGAGCCGAAGATGTTGAGTGATTTGGAGAAGCAGTCGTTGTAGATGAGTCCCGTGTAGATGGAGAACACACCCATCATCAGGATGATATATCGCCCATCAAAAAACATGTTCCATATCTACACATGGATAAAAACACACCGTGATGCTATCTAATATGTTTTTTGTTTAGTTTTTTTGCATTCTTGCAGGTGCACTGTGCAAAACCCAATATCTAAATGTTCACGCAGTCCTCATTAACCTGCTCACGTCAAGTATAAGTGACCGCTGTGTTGAATTGCTCATGATCTCAAATAGTGCAAAATGGTGGTTGCTGCCTCACGGCTCCATGACAACCAGTTCAACCGGCTCAGGTTACGGTTTGTGTGTTCCTCACATTTTGGTAAATATTTGCTTGTGTCTTCTCATATGACAACACTGAAGACAACAAGCTGAAGCATCACAACACTTGTCAATCTTCTTATAGCCCAGGCCATTTTTATGTAGAGCAAGAATTCTTTTTTTCAGATCCTCAGAGAGTTCTTCGCTATGAGGTGCCATGTTGAACTTCCAGTGACCAGTATGAGGGAGTGTGAGAGCGGTGACTCCAAATTAACACACCTGCGACCTTGTAACACTAACAAGTCACATGACACCGGGGACGGGAAATGGGCCCAATTTGGACATTTTCACTTAGGAGTGTACTCACTTTTGTTGCCAGCGGTTTAGACATTAATGGCTGTGCGTTGAGTTATTTTGAGGGCACAGCAAATTTACACTGTTACACAAGCCATTTCTTTACACATGTCATTTCTTCAGTGGTGTCACATGAAAAGATGTATAGGTAAGGGGTGTATAGCACAAAATTCGAATAAATTATTTGCCCTTGCCATTATAAAGCTTTCAGCGGGGACTGTACAATTGTGTATACGTCACGATTAGCATAAAAAAGCGAAGGAGTGAACGAACACTATATTCAGATAAATTCTCATATGACCCTGAAATCTAACACGCAGCTGAACACTGCATCTGTCTCAATGGGTTTTTTTAATAAGAAGAATGAACTGAAAACAGCTTTTACTGGTGGACATAAGAGTCCCAACTTTCCTCTCTGATGAATAACGCATTTCCAGTACGGTTTTAATTTAGTTTCCAGCTCTGACCTCATTTCCTGAGTGCCTTCGTTTGTAGTTTTTCTCGTTCAGTACCATCCACAGGGCGAAGAGCGCCATGATGGCGCCGTGTCCCAGATCCCCAAACATCACCGCAAACAGGAAGGGAAATGTGATGAGAGTGAAGGGTGCTGCGGACAGAAAGCATTTCTATTCGTACCTCATGAAACGTATGTGTATAAGACTAGTGAAATGTACGTGCTGCGATTTACATATCTGTGCATTACGTAATATCTGTAGTCGTATTTGCAAAATAGAAAAACGAATGGAATGCAGGCTTAGTCACGGAGTGTTAAAGAGGAATGAAAGCACTGAGTTATCGTCAGCAGCACTCACCTGGACTGACCTCTCGGTAATCTCCGACTCCGTATGCCTCCACGATGCTTTGAAAGCCGCATGTGAACTTGTTGCTCCTCAAAAGTGTAGGCGGCGTGTCTTTACTTGGGATACGATTCACGAACGACGGCACGGTGGCGTCTCCTTTCCTCTGTCCACATTTGAAGAGATCAGTTAGCCGTAATGTTCTATTCAGTGGAAAACATGTACCCTTTTTACATCCTTTGCTAAACAATAAACAGTAGTAATAATAATAATAATAATAATAATAATAATAATAAGTCTATACAGGTGTACATTTACATTCACAGAGTTTAACAGATCCCTTTATCTGTCAGATTCCTCGAGTGCAAATCTGTCCATCTACCCGTCTATCTACCCGTCTGTCTGTCTGTCTGTCTGTTGCCTGTATAGTTTGAAGCCAGACTAATCAGCCTCCAGGACCTGGTTATTTACAAGGTCACTTCACCAGGACAACTGCAATACAGAAGACAACAACAACATGTTTGGGTTTCGTCTCACCGAACCCTCCTCCAGAGCCCTCCGCAGGTTGGTCAAGTCACTAACGGGACACCACACCTCGGCTATGAGACACTTGTTGGTGACGTCGAAGCTGCACAGGTTGAGGATGTGATAGATGGCCTTCATCTTCTTCACCTGCAGCACCCAGGAGTGTGCGGACTCTGAGGCCTTATGGAGCACCTGCTTCAGGTAATCTTCAGTCCGGCGGAGCACCTGAAAAACACACACACACACACACACGTAACAAGTAACATCACGGTGTACATAATATCAAGTCCTTTTAGAACAGTATGCTACAAATAAAGTTCAGATGCGGTCAAAGAATAAACAAAGAAACAAACAAGTAAATAAGTACTATTACATTGTTATTATTATGATGATTATTATTGTTGCTGTTGTTCTTAATATTATTATTACAACCTGTGGTGGTAGTAGTAGTAGGAGTAGCAGGACTATTATTAGTAGCATGGGTAGTATTAGTAGTACTAGATGTATTAGTTGTAGTAGTAGTAGTAGTAGTAGTAGAATAGTAGCAGTACCAGTTGTTGTACATAGTGCTAGTTGTAGTAGTAGTTGTATTATTATTAGTAGTAGCAGTACTAATAATAAATTTATTATAAAAAATGATAAAAGTTGTAGTAGAAATAAGATAGTAACATTACTGGTTATTGTAGTAGAAGCATGGGTAGTATTAGTAGTAATAGTAATATTAGTAGTTTCAACAGCAGCAGCAGTTGTAGTACTAGTAGTAGTTGGAATTGTAAAAGTAGTTGTATAAATAGTAGTAGTGGTAGAATTGGGAAGTATTAGTAGTAGTAATTGAAGTAGAAGTAGTAGTAATAATAATATTACCAGTAGTAGTAATAATAATATTACCAGTAGTAGTAGTAGTTGTAATAATATTACCAGTAGTAGTAGTAGTAGTATTAATATTACCAGTAGAAGTAGTAGTAGTAGTAGTATTAATATTACCAGTAGTAGTAGTAGTATTATAATATTACCAGTAGAAGTAGTAGTAGTAGTAGTATTAATATTACCAGTAGTAGTAGTAGTAGTATTAATATTACCAGTAGTAGTAGTAGTAGTATTAATATTACCAGTAGTAGTAGTAGTAGTAGTAGTAGTAGTAAAAATATTACCAGTAGTAGTAGTAGTATTAATATTACCAGTAGTAGTAGTAGTATTAATATTAGACGAGTAGTACTAGTAGTATTAATATTTACCAGTGGTGTTGTAGTGGTGGTGAATTATTGCGGTGGTGGTAGTAGTAGTAGTATTAGTAAGAATATTACCATTGAGTGGTGGTGGTGTTAAAGTATATTGCAGTGGTGGTGGTGGTGTAATATTGCGTAGGGTGGTGTTGGTGGTAATAATATTACCAGTAGTGGTGGTAGTGTGATTGATATTTACCGGTGGTAGGTGGTGGTAGTGGTGGTGTTAATATTACCAGTGGTAGTGGTATTAATATTACCAGTGGTAATAATAGTAGTAGTAAAAATATTACCATTGGTAGTATATTAATGTTACCAGTAGTAGTAGTAAGAATATTACCAGTAGTAGTAGTAGTGATTAATATTACCAGTATTAATATTACCGGTAGTAGTGGTGTTAATGTTACCAGTAGTAGTAGTGGTAGTTAATGTACCAGTGTTAGTAGTAGTGGTAGTATTAATGTTGCCGGTAGTGAGTGGTAGTGGTGGTAGTAGTAATAATATTGCAGTGGTAGTGGTAATATTACCGGTAGTAGTAGTAGTGGTAATATTACCAGTGGTGGTAGTGGTAGTAGTAGTAATATTACCGGTAGTGGTGGTGGTATTATGGTATCGGTGGTGGTGGTAGTAGTGGTGATATTACCAGTGGTAGTGTTAGTGGTATTAATGTACCGGTGGTGGTGGTTGTGATAATGTTACCAGTGGTGGTAGTAGTGATATGTTACCAGTGGTGGTAGTGGTAGGTGTATTAGTATTACCGGTGGTAGTAGTGGTGGTAATAGTATTACCAGTGGTAGTAGTGGTAGTGGTAGTGTTAGTATTACCGGTGGTGGTGGTGGTGGTGTTAATGTTACCAGTGGTGGTAGTAGTGGTATTAATATTCCGGTGGTAGTAGTAGTAGTGGTAGTGGTAGTAGTATAAATATTACCGTGGTTTTATTCCGTGGTAGTGGTGGTGGTATGGTATTAATATTCCAGTGGTTGTAGTGGTAGTGGTAGTGAGAATATTACCAGTGGTATTATGTTCCGGTGGTAGTGTGGTGGTGTGATTATTACCAGTGGTGGTGGTAGTGGTAGTGGTGGTAAAATATTACCAGTGGTGGTATTGATATTGCCGGTGGTGGTAGTAGTGTAGTATTAATATTATTAGTGGTAGTGGTGGTATTAAAAATATCAGTGGTGGTGGTAGTGTTGAGAATATTACCAGTGGTGGTGGTGGTGGTGATTATGTTACCGGTATAGTGGTGGTAATGGTATGATGGTGTTAATATTACAGGGTGGTGAGTAGTGATAATATTACCAGTAGTAGTGGTGATGATATTACCCGGTGGTGGTGGTGGTGGTATAATATTACCATGGTGTGGTAGTGGTGGTGTTAATGTTGCTGGTGGGGTGGTAATGTTGCCGGTAGTGTGGTAGTATTAATGTTGCCAGTGGTGGTGGTAATTATTACCAGGGTAGTGGTGGTAGTGGTAGTGATTAATATTACAGGGGGGGGTGGTAGGGTAGTAATAATGTTACCGGTGGTGGTGGTAATAATATTACCAGTGGTAGTGGTAGTGGTAGTGGTGTTAATATTACCAGTGGTAGTAGTAGTGGTGTATTAATGTTACCATTGTAGTGTTGTGGTTATGTTGGTTGGGTGTTGGTGGTGGTATTAATGTGTGGTGGTATGGTGGTAGTAGTATTACCGGGGTAGTATGTGTTAATGTTTCGGTAGTGGTGGTGGTGGTGATAGTATACGGGTAGTGGTGGTGGTGGTAGTGTTATTACCGGTGGATGGTGAGTAGTATTGTAGTGTTGGTGGTGGTGTGTTAATGTTGGGTGTGGTGGTGATATGTTCATGTGGTGGTGGTGGTGGTGGTGATTGATTATGTCCAGGGGTGTGGTGGTGTTGATAATGTTACCTGGTGGTGTGTATTACCAGGTGGTGGTGTGGTGGTATATATTACCAGTGTGGTGTATAGTGTGATAATGTATTCGGTGGTAGTGGTAGTGTATTAATATTACCAGTTAGTGGTAGTAGTGTTAATGTTACCGGTGGTGGTAGTGGTGTATTAATATTACCAGTGGTAGTGGTAGTAGTAATAATGTACCAGGGTGGTGGTGGTAGTGATAATGTTACCAGTAGTGGTAGTGTAGTGTAATATTCGGTGGTAGTGGTGATGGTAGTAATAATATGTTACCAGTGGTGGTGGTAGTGAGTAGTGGTGATGTTAATGTGTGGTAGTGGTAGTGGTAATGTAATATTACCGGTGGTAGTGGTGGTGGTAGTGGTAATAATATTACCAGGGTGGTGGTGGTGGTGTGTATTCCGGTAGTAGTAGTGGTAGTGATATTATTGCCTGGTGGTGGTATTATTGGTGGTTGTTAATATTACCAGTGGTGGTAGTGGTAGTGTTTACCGGTGGTGTATGGTGGTAGTGGTATAATATTACCGGTAGTAGTAGTAGTAGTGGTATTAATATTACCAGTGTAGTAGTGGTGGTATTAATATTACCAGTGGTAGTGGTAGTAGTATTAATATTACCAGTGGTAGTAGTAGTGGTAGTAAATATTCCAGTGGTAGTAGTGGTGGTGAGTAATTTTACCAGTAGTAGTAGTGGTAGTGGTGGTAATACCAGTGGTGGTAGTAGTATTAATATTACCGGTGGTAGTGGTGGTAGTAGTAATTTCGGTTGCGTGTTACTGGTGGTAGTAGTGGTAGTATTAATGTTATTACCAGTGGTGGTGGTAGTAGTGGTATTATGTTACCAGTGGTGGTAGTGAGTGGTGTTAGTATTACCGGTGTTGGTGGTGGTGGTAATAATGTTACCAGTGGTGGTGGTAGTGGTAATATTATTTCCAGTGGTGGTAGTGGTGGTTGTATATATCGGTGGTGGTGGTGGTGGTAGTATATTACGGTGGTGTGGTGGTGGTGGTGGTGAAATGTTACCGGTGGTGGTGGTGGTGGTGGTAGTGGTGTTACCGGTGGTGGTGGTGGTGGTGTTATGTTACCAGTGGTGGTGAGTAGTAGTGGTGGTAATAATGTTACCAGTGGTGGTAGTGGTGGTGATATTATTACCGGTGGTAGTGGTGGTGGTGGTGATGTATTTACCAGTGGTGGTGAGTGTAGTAGTTAGTATTTGCCGGTGGTAGTAGTGGTGGTGATGATATTGTACCGGTGGTAGTAGTGAGTAAAGAGATATTGCAGTGGTAGTAGTAGTAGTAGTAATAATATTACCAGTAGTAGTAGTAGTATTAATATTACCAGTAGTAGTAGTAGTAGTAGTAGTATTAATATTACCAGTAGTAGTAGTAGTAGTAGTATTAATATTACCAGTAGTAGTAGAGTAGTAGTAGTAGTAGTAATAATATTACCAGTAGTAGTAGTAGTAGTAGTAGTAATAATATTACCAGTAGTAGTAGTAGTAGTAGTATTAATATTACCAGTAGTAGTAGTAGTAGTAATAATATTACCAGTAGTAGTAGTAGTAGTAGTAGTAATAGTACTACCTGTAGCTTCAGTAGTGGTTGAACTAGTAGTAGCTGTAGTAAACTACCAGCATGATTCTGGGGGTATTTCCTCACTGAGAGCTTTAAATGTTGGTGAAACTGCAGTCAGTGTCCCTCAGACATGCTGTGGAAAGAAATCTCGAGAATGTAAAAGTACATACATCATTGAGATCTTGAATACGTGTCCTTAAGCTGTCCACTACATCCGCTCGCTCCTCGTCGGTCTCTGGGTGGGGATACACATGGCAGTGGTAACTGAAACACACACACACACAAAGAAAACAATAAGCAAAGTATGCAGACTGTATTTCACCACATGCTGCAGTTTCTGTTCAGTGTGCGTGTGTGTGTGTGTTTCAGTTGGAATCTTTCTTTATTAAAATTTGTTTTCAGACAGCGCCATACATTTCTCTTACTCACCAATCACAGATCTTCTGAACCTTTTGTCCAATCTGATCGCCCCAGAATGAGATGAGAAAGACCACGCTCTTATTGATCTCTCCCTGCAGGAGGAAATGGAGGAAAACCAACAATAACACACACTGTGTGTGTGTGCGCGCATGTGTGTGTGTGTGTAAAACAATTAAGCTCCTGTAAAACATACAAATGGGTTTGGGTCACACTTCAGAACCTCCAAAACCACACACAGCGGGTCTCAAAGAGGTCTGTTTCTAGCTCTGTGTGTGTGTGTGTGTGTGTGTGTGTGTGTGTGTATATACACTCACAGTGTCGAGATCGACCAAATTCTCGTCCACCTCGGCATAGCTGAGGATGGTGTAACCTTTACACACTCGCCACAGCATACGCTCAAACGCCTCCATCTTCACCCGCTGGATCAGCCCTGAGATAAACCTAACACACACACACACACACACACACACACGATACTGACCTTGATTCTAAACTATACCCAATATTTATATATTCTAAAAAGGTTCTTTTTGAGACTGTGTATCAAACACCAAACCTTTTTTTATTATTTTATTTACCCATAATGCACAGCAATGAAATAAATTTAGCTACATTATCTGTAACGTATAGCTAGTAGGCATGTCGTTTAGCACGTCAGCGCCCTCTGTTGGTGCAGCGGCCCTTTTGAAGTATTAAAAGTACCCAAAGCCCTGTGATGGCTCCACCCCTTTCGCGATGTTGAGAAGACAGCGGAGGGAAAAACTGTCCACAGTTCCCCACTTCATCTCCCTGTGGCTCTAGTTCATCCTCCACAACATCTCACCAAGCTTTCTAGCATCAGCACACTACACACACACGAGAAGTGAGCGATTTGAGACATCACCCGATTCGCTAACAGGCCACAATAGTGTCACTTCATGATGTTTTTTTTTTTTTTTTTTTTTTTTAACTCATCTCGGTGGTGTTTCTAAAATCATAATGATGACTCGTGTATGAAACACTGGTGTTTGGGACACAGCCGTAGGGATGAATTGACGCTCCATCGTCACTCACCCCAGTTTGGCCCCCAGTCTCTGCATGCTGGTGCAACCGGCCACAGACTCGGGCTCCAGAGATGGGAACTCCTCGTATTGCGGGCCCAGAGCCTCGTGCTGAACACACACACACACACACACACACACACACACACAGTAGAGTTGATTGAGATGAGAGTGTGTCTGAGATGTATGTGTTTGGGGTGTGTGAGTGTGTGTATGTGTGTGGCTCACCCTAGAGCGGCTGTGCATAAAGGTATGTGTGATCCTCAGCATGTGTGTGTACTCGGTAAGCTCCAGAAGGTTCCGCTGGAGTTTCTCCCTGTTCTTGGTCACCTCGCTGAGCTCCAGCTCCAAACGTTGCAGCTGCTCCACACACACACACACACACACACACACACACACACACACACTTATTTATTAACCCAGACACAAATAAGTTATTATTTGATATAATGCTCTAATATGTTCCCGCCTCCCATCTTGTATTCCCAGGATCCGGCTCTATCCTGACCAGGATAAAGCAGTTAGTGAAGATGAATGAATGAACAAATATTTAAAGGTTAAACCTATATTTAAAATATATACATATAAAATTATTAAGCTAAACATATAAAAATATAGACACAAAAAGACTTATAAGTGAAAAATACAAAAATATTCAGTATACTGTATAAAAGGCATAATAATAATAATAATAATAATAATATTAAATACTTATTATAATAATAATAATATACAAAATAGTACGATAGTTTATTACAGTATCAAACCGTATTAAAAAATACAAAAACATATGAATAGAAAAAGAATTTTAAAAAAAAGAATTGAATAAAAAAAAATTTTAAGAAATGCATTTTCAAAAATGTTAATTTACAGTGGTGTGAAAAAGTGTTTGCCCCCTTCCTCATTTCCTGTTCCTTTGCATGTTTGTCACACTTAAGTGTTTCGGAACATCAAACCAATTTAAACAATAGTCAAGGACAACACAAGTAAACACAAAATGCAATTTGTAAATGAAGATGTTTATTATTAAAGGTGAAAAAAAATCCAAACCATCATGGCCCTGTGTGAAAAAGTGATTGCCCCCTAAACCTAATAACTGGTTGGGCCACCCTTAGCAGCAACAACTGCAACCAAGCGTTTGCGATAACGTGCAATGAGGTTTTTACAGCGTCCTGGAGGAATTTTGGCCCACTCATCTTTGCAGAATTGTCCTAATTCAGTTACATTAGAGGGTTTTCGAGCATGAACGGCCTTTTTAAGGTCATACCACAACATCTCAATAGGATTCAGGTCAGGACTTTGGCTAGGCCACTCCAAAGTCTTCATTATGTTTTTCTTCAGCCATTCGGTGGTGGACTTGCTGGTGTGTTTAGGATCATTGTCCTGCTGCAGAACCCAAGTTCGTTTCAGCTTGAATACACGAACAGATGGTCGGACATTCTCCTTCAGGATCTCTTGGTAGACAGCAGAATTCATAGTTCCTTTTATCACGGCAAGTCTTCCAGGTGCTGAAGCAGCAAAACAGCCCCAGACCATCACACTACCACCACCATATTTTACTGTTGGTATAATGTTCTTTTTATGAAATGCAGTGTTCCTTCTACGCCAGATATACTTGGACACACACCTTCCAAAGAGTTCCACTTTTGTCTCATCGGTCCACAGAATGTTGTCCCAAAAGTCTTGGGGATCATCAAGATGTGTTGTGGAGAAATTGAGACGAGCTTTGATGTTCTTTTGCTCAGCAGTGGTTTTCTCCTTGGAACTCTGCCATGCGGCCATTTTTGCCCAGTCTTTTCCTGATGGTGGAGGCATGAACGCTGACCTTAACTGAGGCAAGTGAGGCCTGCAGTTCTTTGGACGTTGTTGTGGGGTCTTTTGTGACCTCTTGGATGAGTCGTCGCTGCGCTCTTGGGGTAATTTTGGGCGGCCGGCCACTCCTGGGAAGGTTCACCACTGTTCCATGTCTTCGCCATTTGTGGATAATGGCTCTCACTGTGGTTCGCTGGATTCCCAAAGCTTTGGAAATGGCTTTATAACCCTTTCCAGACTGATAGATCTCAATTACTTTCTTTCTCAATTGTTCCTGAATTTCTTTGGGTCTCGGCATGATGTGTAGCTTTTAAGGATCTTCTGGTGGACCTTACTGTGTCAAGCAGCTCCTATTTAAGTGATGCCTTGATTGTGAACAGGTGTGGCAATAATCAGGCCTGGGTGTGGCTAGAGAAATTGAACTCAGGTGTGGACAACCACAGTTATAGTATGTTTTAACAAGGGGGGCAATCACTTTTTCACACAGGGCCATGATGGTTTGGATTTTTTTTCACCTTTAATAATAAACACCTTCATTTACAAATTGCATTTTGTGTTTACTTGTGTTGTCCTTGACTATTGTTTAAATTGGTTTGATGTTCCGAAACACTTAAGTGTGACAAACATGCAAAGGAACAGGAAATGAGGAAGGGGGCAAACACTTTTTCACACCACTGTAGATCAGATTTACAAAACAATTTACAAAATATAAATATACAGTATGTAGAGGTACATACATGTACAAAATGTTAATAACTGCATAAAAATGACACTTTGTTTTTTATTTAGTACACAAATCACCCCGCTCAAAAGTTTACACACCCTTGATTCTTAATACTGTGCGTCGTTACCTGGATGATTAACGACTCAATGTTTTTATGTTGTGTGAGAGTTCTTCACAAGTATCTTGTTTGTCCTGAGCAGTTAAACTGCACACTGTTCTTCAGAAAATTCCTCCAAGTCCTGCACATTCTTTACTTTTCCAGCATCTTCTGCATATTTGACCCCTTTCCAACAGCGGCAGTATGATGTTGAGATTTACACGGAGGACGACCGAGGGACTCGTACACGACTATTACACAAGGTGCAAACGTTCACTGATGCTCAAGAAGGCAACACGACACATTAAGAGCCAGGGGGGTGTAAACTTTTGAACAGGATGATCGGTGTAAATTGTTATTATTTTATTTAAAGTTGTTTATTTAGTACTGCCCTTCAGACGTTAAATAAGATATTTACATGTTTCCCAGAAGACAAAATAATAACAATTTACATAAAAAAAGCATAAAGCATAGAAATATGGTATACATTCATATGGTGTTTAATATCTGTAAGGTTGTAATGAAAAAAAATTTAAAAAGAGGTTTCTGGTCTAATAAAATTTAATAGATGAATGCCGTATTGAATGAAGTATTGTAGAAAGATAATCAAATACCATGAATCCATATTCACCTCTCTCTCTCTCTCTCCCCCTCCCTCCCTCCCTCTCTCAGAAGACATACGATACTCGTGTGAAATCAAAACATACACACATTTACCAGATACATTTCCCTTCACTCATTCACCCATTTAAATACCACAGATATGGTTCAAATGTGCTCACGCGAGTACATGTATATTAGACAGATAACCTGATGAACTCGTTTCATAAATCCGATTGAACAAAGTTACAGCAATATTACTCTTATACCAGCGTGATGGAACAAACATCTGTAAAAAAGGAACATCTCAACATGTAGGAAATATACAGGCAACAGTATAATGAGATAAAGAGTCATACAGACAGACAGACAGTCAAACAGACAGACAGATAGTCCGACAGACAGACAGACAGACAGACAGATAGTCCGACAGACAGACAGACAGACAGTCAGTCAGACAGACAGTCAAACAGACAGACAGACAGACCGATAGTCCGACAGACAGACAGACAGACAGACAGATAGTCAGCAGTCAGATTATTACCATAATCTCTAGCACGTGTTTGGGTGCAGGAGCTACAGGACTGACTTCAGGCTCTGGAATGGCGATGCTGGCCTTTTTGATTTCCCTTAAGAGGTATGCTGTGCACACACACACACACACACACCAAGAGTCCATCATTCTACACTAATATTAATGGATATATAGTAACTGAAAACATGTAACAGAGCAGTATAACTATCACTTATAAAACAATTAACTATCAACTACATATTACAGTGCTCTCCACTAATAAGAGTTTTGTAATAAACCTGTGTTCTGTTTGCAATTCGTTGATCTCTATGAGAGCAGAGTATTTCTGTGAATTTTTTTTAAAGCAAAGATTAAACGATGAAGACAATTTTTCACAGCCTTCTTTGCTCATATTTTCCATGGGTGCCAATATTAATGGAGGGCATTGTAAATGCAGTTGAGCACTCGGGTGTGTGTCCGTTTGCTTAAGAGATCACTAAAACGTGTCAGTGGAATCCCTCTTACCCAGAATTCTCTCCATCTCTTCACACCTCTTGATCTCGCTGACAAAGCGGCGCTGGAAGGGGCTGACACTGGGGTTGAGCTGAAATGAGACATTAGCCGTCACCTCACGTCTGGGCTTTATTCCTCTTTAATCAATATCTCACCGGCACACCAGGACGACCTCGCAGCAGCTAAACACCAGCGTCGCATTTTTACTCGCTATAACACTGTTATAACACCCATATTATTCCACATTGTACCATGGCTGACTTAAAATACTCATTTCTGATTGGCTGGCATTTCAAAATGTAATCACCGCTCTCAATCATCACACACTGGAATGTAACCATGACAACGATCATAAATTAGGCATACCTTTACGCTTCACCATCACCTTCTCGATCACGCTGTTCAAGGAATAATTCATAGGCTGCAAGGAATGGAAACCTTTAAATTAAAGTCTACGATAACACCCTGCGAGTCGTAACCGTAGCAACGGGACCTCTAAAGTTAGCCTATAAAAATCTGAGTGGTTTAGAAAGCTGGCTAAATAAAAACAGACAACTTTACAGGAAACGAAATCAACACGTCCTGACTGAACCGAATTGAGCTTTTGACTGCGTTCTCCCGCATGCCTTGCTCAAAACACACCACCCAGCTTTTTAGTGATCCTGTGATCACCAATCCTGGGTGAAGTTTCCCAAAAGCATCTATATTTTGATATTTTTACAGACCATGATGTGTCTGAGCAAGGAAGAACGAATCCAAATCATTTTTTTCCTCCTGTGATGCTGGACCTAAAGGACACTGCATATTATTTATAGATCTATTAATGCTACTTTCGCTAGATGTACTCAGATGTAGATTTACAAAATTGACTTCCATCCCCAAAACATGTCCTTGGAATATGGTAAATGGTCAGAACATATATAGCGCTTGTTGTTTTAAAACACCTTAGCGGTTCTACATAGCGCTTTACACTGGTTCTTATTCACCCATTCACACACACACCAGTGGTAGCAGAGCTGCCATGCAAGGCGCTAACCTGCCATCGGGAGCAACTTGGAGTTCAACGTTTTACCCAAGGACACTTCGGCATGTGGAGTCACGTGGGCCGGGAATCGAACCGCCAACCCTACGATTAGTGGGCAGCCCGATCTACCGCCGGAATCACAGCCGTACAATCAGGATTTCCTCAGGACGATCTGATTGGTTCTCTGCACCAGTGGTGTATTCGGTGCAACATGCACGTATATGCCGTATGCTTCCTTTTCCCCCAGGGCTGTATGCGTACAGAATAACGACGTCTAAGGATCAATTTTAGCGTATACCCTCAGTATACCCACTTGTTTAGCTGCTTCAAGAGTCCCTAATCAACTCTTGTGCTAGCTTCCCCTTTAACTATCCATCCATCCTTTCACCCCTTTAAATATATAGCACGTTTAGTTTAGGTTAGTTGACGGTCAATAGCCATCACAACCGTCATCGACCTAAGACATTCAGTGCGTTTACATGGACAACATTTATCCACTATTAACCCGATTAAGACGATACTCGGATTAAGAAACTACCATGTAAACATTTTTAATGCCATTTTTAATTACTTTAATCCGATTAAAGTCATACTCGAAGTAAACACAAATGGAATTAAGACATGTGGAGTATTCCTGTTTTAGTCGCATTATCACCGTGCGTTACAGACATGTACACGCCTTAATCACACTATTAACGTCGTGTGGGAGTTTTCACCGCATTTTGTGACAGGACACGTACACACACGGCAGCGCTCGACCGTTTTACAGCGAACAAGAGAGCACGGCTGCGTCCCAAACCGTGTACTTGCCTACTATAGGCCTGTAGTAGACGAAATACATGTATCTCGGCTACTATACAGTAGGCAAGTACGCGGTTTGGGACGCAGCCCGCGGCTTCAAGCAGTCGTCTATTAGCACGAACAGCACGACAAATAATGAACCGCACTTGAAGTGTTCGTAAAAATGTCAAATAAAAACACCCAAAACTATATATATATATATATATATATATATACACACACACACACACACACACATACACACACATACACACACACACGCTACCATAACGAAGACGAAATGTACGTTAACACGTGAAATTCTGGAAGGAGCGTCGGACGGCGTGGCGCGGTGACGTAATGACGTGTGCCGTTAATCTAATTATGCTCTATAAAGGAATATTCTAAAAGCGACTCATGTAATCACCTTAATCACATTATCATCTTACTCAGACTAAGGTAAATTATTAGATTACTGCTGTCCATGTAAACGTAGTCAGAGTCCTGCTGAAGCGGTCAAATAAAATGAACGCAAGTGCTTGAAGTGTACTCAGTGCTCGCCTATATGTAGTACAGGGAAGGATTCTACTCTCCTCTGTCCCTGCTCCAGAGTGATTAACACCGCACTTACGGACACACTCTTTCTCTTGCCCTGCTTCAATTAATTATCCATTTATTATTTACATATCCATCACATCTTCTAGTACTGGCTTTACATGACAGGCGATGAAAGGAAACGATTAAGAAAAACAAAGCGCTTCCACGTTATAGTCCATTTGGGAGTTGGAATCCTCTTACGGCCATACTAGCAAAGCATTTTCTCCGAATCCCCCTCCCACTTAGAGTTTTGTAATGCGCTTCATTCATTTTACTCTACATTTAAAGTTAAGGTGTTTTTCACGACGGTCCCTTTACGGGCTTATCTTAATTCCCCGATCTGATCAACAAGTATACGGTAGTTAAATATCAACGTGTTTGTCCTGAGCAGTTAAATTGCACACTGTTCTTCAGAAAAATCCTCCAGGTCCTGCACATTCTTTACTTTTCCAGCACCGTCTGCATATTTCACGCCTTTCCACGCCTTATATGATGTTCAGACCCGTCTTTTCACACCGAGGACGACCGAGGGACGCGTACACGACTATAACAAAAAGGTGCAAACGTTCACTGATGCTCAAGAAGGCAACATGATACGTTAAGAGCCAGGGGGGTGTAAACTTTTGAACAGGATGATCGGTGTAAATTATTATTATTTTGTTTAAAGATCTTTTTTTTTTTCGTTTAGTACTGCCCTTCAGACACTAAATAAGATATTTACATGTCTCCCAGAAGACAAAATACTAACAATTTACACTGATCATCCTGTTCAAAAGTTTACACGCCCCGGCTCTTAACGTATCGTGTTGCCTTATTATTATTATTATGATTTTCTATGATCTCTCGTATTGAAAAAAATTAATTTGTAACATTTTGCAGATTCTGCAAGGCCACCATGAACATGGGACCTCAAGTGTATGTAAATATGTGTAATTATATATATATTTATTTATTTACTTATTTTAGGACTACACCATGTGCATGTTTCCACCCTTCTGCCTGCCAGGTTTCATCAGAAAAACTAACTTTTGAGAAGTTATATTGTGTGTTAATGTCGATTTGAAGCAGTCCGTGGTGAGTAAATGAGATACTCTCGGGCTAGAACTGCTTTGTGAACAAAATAAACCTTACGAGAAGTCCGGCATGCGCAACTTCCACGTATACCACGGAGGCATGATGACTAAATCATTCATAATTTGCCCAGAGTATCTAACACTCAAATGTTTCCTTCAAGACTACACGATATCAATATGGTCATTTAATTTAGCTCATTTTCAACATATTAACAGCCTACCATACACAACAGTCGCTATGGTAACAATTGCAGGGCGTTATCCCGCTCTCCTCTTGTTGCTTTGAATTCAAACATGATCATGCACTGTAGGCTATCAAGCTGCATAATACTACTACTACTACTAATAATAATTGTATTATTATAACATTAGTACACCACTAACACCTTTCTGTTCCGTAGCCTGGCCTAAAAAAAAGTTCTTTAGGATCGTTGCCATGGTTACATTTCACCAGTGTTACACAAGGCACACTGATTTAGACCGGTTATTAAATTGTGTCTCGATATAAGGAAATATATTCTTTGAAAATGGGAAGCTGTAAGAAGATGGACTGATGGCCATGATATTAGATTTGATGATTCACTCCGAACTAAAGTGTGTAAGAACAGGGAAAACTGAGAAAAAACACACACACACACACACACACACACACACACACACACAGTGACCTACAGGGAAACCACAGAAGGGTATTAATCTGTGCTAAAGCACCGCAGGCATCCTAGAAAGCAGGCTTTTAAACAGATTTGTGCCACTTTCTGCTGATCAATTGATGGGACATGAACAAACTGGTTGCTTTTCAGAACACGGCACCGTATCCCACAATGCAAAGCACTCGTACAACAATCCTACGGTTGCAACAATTTGCATACATTATGCGTATAACACTAATCCCGAAGACCCAGAATCGTATGTAGAGTTTACCCTCCTTTAAAGAAGGGCCCTAGTAGACGGCCTAAGAAGAACGAAGTTTGCACTCACATCTCGGAACTGGACGAGGCCCATTTCCCCGAGCTCGCTGATGCAGTCGTACGCTGAAGCAGACTGCAGGAAGAGCTGTGCCAGGCACATCTCCTCGCTCCTGAAGCTTGAGCCCATCTTACTGCAGCCGGGGGGATAAAACAAAACCCTATCTGCACCAGAACAAGGGTTGCCAGATTGGCGTCAATAATTCCTGCAGGGTTGCCAGTTTGGGTTCACACTTTAAACAGGTATGATGTCAGTTTATAAGACTGTAATATGAATGTCACAGTGTTGTCTCTAGGTCATAATTCAACCTCGACATTAAGGCCTGAAAGAATTTCGCAGGAATGATGGAAATATTAAAATTACGATGGAAAGATGAAAATTAATATCGAACAAAGAATACACAGACATCATATGTTAAAGCATATCAAGCATCAAACTGTGCAAAAGTTTTAGACATCCTATTTTTATTTTTTTGCACAAACTTTGTTATAGATTTTTCTTTGATGATTTTTACATTATCGAGTCGGTACAAAAAACTATTTCAGATTCCCAAATTTTTGTTTTCTAGATCAAACAAAATGTTTGTCAGTAAAGAAAGCAGCAGATTACGCAAGAGACACTTTTCAGACAAAGATCACAATGAAGTCTGCCGCGTTTCGATGCAAAAATAAGAACATTTACAAAGTAATGCCAAAGCTTTCAGTCACAGACGTGGATAGCCTACTTTGCGTAACCAGATCAAAAAAGTCAATGTCATGTGAATATAGTCCTTTAAACAATTAAAGCAATTCTCATTTACCAACAAGTGAAACGCACACAGAAAGTACAGTCTAGCTGGTTATATACAGTCTCCTCTGAAACTATTGAAACGGCAAGGCCTTTTCAATAGTTTTTTTTTTCTGTAGACTGAAGACATTTGGGTTTGAGAGCAAAAAGATTCTAAAGAGAGTTTAGAATTTCAGCTTTTACTTCCTGGTATTTATATGTAGGCGTGTTAAACGACATAGAACATAGAACCTTTTGTATCTGACCATCCAATTTGTAGGGGAGAAATTTCTGCAACATGTGGCGGTCACGTCCCGAGACGTAAGGGAGTCGAGTACGGAAGCAGGTGCAGGAAAAGACGTATTTTTTAAAAGAGACAAAGGCAGACAAATCCAAATCATAATCCAAAACGTAGTCAAGACCATGGGCGTAACCACGCACCCTTTGTTGGCGGTCGTGTCCCCCCAATGTTGAGGAAATACCAATCCCCCCAATAAACAGGAGAAAATATTTTCTATAAATCCCGCTTTATTTTTTCCTGCCAACAGATCTGTCTTTTCTTCATCTGTTCTATTTATTTTATTTATTTATGTCTATTCTTTTTTAATACATTTCCGTTCATCGGTGTGTGTCCCCTCTAGTTGTACACTTGGTTTCGCCCAGACGTAACGCAAGTTGGTTGATATATTGTAGCCGCTCAGTCTGTAAGAAATGGAGACAGCAGCCAAGTGTCGTAAAGGGAACGTCTATCACTCAGAAACCACGTGAATTCAATCAGTAACTGTAATCCTAAAGCTATGTTCTAAACATGCAAATTTTCAGTATCAAACTTTGAAAGTTTGGTGGACTTGGGCTGGGGTCTAGCACTTGGACCCCACCAATGTCCATACCATGGTTACGCCCTTGGTCAAGACAGGCAAAGGGTCGGGCGTTCGGCAAACAGACATAAATGGGGCAAAGTAGGAATCAAGGTCGCGGTAACAGAAAACAGGGTCAAGACACAAAACATGAAACATGAACTATGACGATGAACTGGGAACAGAAAACCAGCGTGGACTAAATGAACCAAGCTAACGTGAAACTACCTATCTCCATCAAGGAACATGCCTTAACTAATCTAATGTATCTAATCTAATACTCCGCGCCGTGTACTGGGAGAACAGTAAGCCATTCTGAAGCTGAGCTATTGATTGTTTAAACAATGAATCAAACAGGACACACCTGGGTAACAAGAAACACCTGTCAGTTACGTGTTCCTATACCTTTTGCTCACCTAAAAAATTTTGTGGTCTGATACAAAAGGTTCCATGTCGTTTAAAACGTCTACATACATACGAGGAAATAAAAGCTTAAATCCTAAACTCTCGTCTCATCTCCATCTTTTGATCGCAAACCCAAAGCACAAACAAATGAACTGGTGTTGCCGTTCCGCTAGGTTCGGAGGGGACTGTAGCAAGCTAGTTTGGTGTGGATTAAACTTGTTATCCAGAGACTACTAACTAACCATTTTTAGAGGCGAGATCATCATTTATATTTGTATTTGCCGGAGTTTATTCTGCGATGTTAACCTGAGTCTACAAGCAAAACAACAATCTACAAGAAAGACAAACAAAGAGAGTCGTTTGAAAATTCAGTTCACTCAGTACTATACTGAAAAACACATAACTAACATTATTTGATGTTTTACTTTATGAATGTAATTTATTTTTGACAATATTCACTCATTTCAAATCTGAGGACTAAAACACATAGCAAAAAAGTTGGGACAGTCAACTTTTTACCGCTGTGTACCAGCAGCTTTTCTTTTAATAACACTTAAGCGTTTGGACGATGAGTGAAGACATCAGTTGGTTAAGTTTAGCAAGTGGAATTTTCCCCCTTTCGTCCTTTATGCATTTCTTCAGCTGTGTAACTGTATAGGGCCTTCGTTACCTTTAATGCGCCACACATTCTCAGCGGGAGACAGATCAGGACTGCAGCAGGCCATGCTCGCACCAGTCCTCTCTGCTTACGCAACTGTGCACTTGTAATCCGGACAGAATGTGGGATTGGTGTTGTCCTGCTCTGGATGGCAGCATATGTTGCTCCATAATGTGTACATAACTTTCTGAATTAATGCTGCCCTCACAGATGTGTAAGTTACCCATGCCATGGGCACTGACATGCCCACATACCATGACAGACGCTGGCTTTTGGACCGAACGCTGATAACAGCTTGGATGATTCTTTTCCTCTTTGGCCCGAAGAACACGACGGCTGTTTTGACCAAAAACCACGTGAAACGTCGACTCGTCGGACCACAAAACACGATTCCACTGTGCTACTGTCTATCTCAGATGAGACAGAGCCCAGAGAAGTGGGTGGAGCTTCTGGACAGTGTCGATGTACGGTTTCTGCTTTGAATAGTAAACTTGCATCTGGTGATGCAGCGGCGAATGGTGTCGACTGACAAGGTTTTGGTAAAACAAGGTTTACCAAAGTATTCCCAAGCCCATGTCAGGATCTCCAGTACAGACTCATGACGGATTTTAAGACAGTGACGTTTGAGGGATCAAAGATCACGCGCTTTCAGAAGTGGTTTTCTGCCTCGCCTTTTACGCACCGAGATTTAACCGGATGCCTCGAATCTTTTAATTATATTGAGCACTGTAGAAGGTGAAACGCTCAGAATCCTACAGATTTGTCTTTAGGGAATGTCCTTCCCAAAATGTTGGCGGATTGGCGAGCCTCGACGCATACTTGCTCTTGAAGAACTAGGCTTTTTTTTTGGAGACTCCTTATATACTATGATTAGACGATTGCTTCACCTGTTTCACATCACCTCCTTATTTCACCATGTCACATTGCTATTAGTCCTAAATTGCCCCTGTCCCAACTTTTTTTAGAACGTATTGCACGCATCAATTTCAAAAACGTTCATCTTCAAAAAACAATGCAGTTGATAAACTGCTAAAACATCAAATACCTTGTCTTGATACGTTTTTAGTTCAAATACAAGTCAAAGTACATTTACAAAATCACTCCTGTTTGTTTTTATTAGCATTTTCCATACTGTCCCAACATTTTCAGAATCAGGGTTGTATATTCCACAGAGAGTCCTCAATAGGCGGTAATGGGGATATAAGGAACATGATATAGTGTTGTGTTATGTTGTAGGGAAATAATCAAAGACTGGGTGGTATATTGCCAAGTATCCTATTCCTCTTAACACCACAAAATGTCAGTAATTTAAATAAATAAATTATTATATATAAGAATGACGCTTTTTATCCAATTTTATTTACACGTTGTGGAATATCTGTGAATAAAGGTAGCTCCGGTTATCGCTTACATTATAGTAGCTATAACGAGCTATTTCCTCACCAGCGTGTCTTTGCTTTAACAGCTGGTATAATTCACAGTTAAGTGCCACGAACTGCATTTTTGATCATTAAAACGTCATCCATAATCCTGTAGCTATACAAATAACACAATTTAAAGTTTTACCTAAACCATAAGAATTATAAAATAAAAAAATTTATTCTAAATAAAAAAAGCTTTACCTAGTATGACAAATGGTTTTATAGTAAATTGTAAAAGGACCTTTCAATGTTTCGCAGTGGCCCTTAAGATCCAACTGTGTAGCTTTAATGAGTTTTAATGACGTTATATTCTCTACGTTCTGTAACTAAAAAGGTACTCATGAGGTGGTTTGATTCCCTTTTAGAAACCGCCACAATGGCATTTGTTTGTAGCCCGAAATAGAAGAAATGTATTTATAAATATCTATTTATTACAAATTTGAACAAAACCAACATAAATACATATCAACCCGTTTAAAGGACTTTACAGAATTTTAAGTGATAAATGGTTACATTTGGTTATATTTGCTAGTATGACGGGTCATTTCAGCATTAGAAAACATTTCTGGCTTAGAACTTTTATATTTTGTCACTCCGACACGTCCACTGAATAAGAGACGTATTAAACTTTTAGGGAAAACCCATCTAAGGCCATCTCAGCGTGTCGTTTTGATTCAAATTCACTTAAATCGAGAAATTCTAAAGTAGCAAATTCTAAATAACCTGCACGACAATAAACACTTTATAGTGTGTAGACACTTCATTAAGAATTCCCTTCTCAAAAATGCAAACGTTTCAAAGGCCAAGCAAATGGAACTATTTAAAAGCTTTCATACAAGATTAATGCTTGAAATGTAACATTTGTAAACTTTGTGCATCAAATGAAACCTTTTACAAACATTCGGACGTTTTTACAGTGGGATGAAATAATTAAAAGTATATATAATGTTAGAGCTTTTATTGATCAGATATACATTCTTCGTATGTTAGGAAGCTGGGGTCAGAGCGCAGGCTCAGCCATGATACAGCGCCCCCTGGAGCGGAGAGGGTGAACTGCCCAACAGTAGCAGCTTGGCAGTGCTGGGGCTTGAACCCTGACCTTCTGATCAGTAACCCAGAGCCTTAACCGTCAAGCCACCACTGCTCCTATTCACTAGATTATATACATTATAGCAAAACATATCAACTATATTAGATATCAGGTCACTCATATCATTTAATACTGATTTTTACTTCTGTAGTTCAGAACCATATGTCTCGGCCAAATTTCACATGGCGCGCAGTAACAGACCTTGGTGGTGGAGTTAATCAGAGATGTCATCATAGAGATACCATGTACCAGGTCTTCTTTTAATGGCAAGAAGAAGCGGTTTGCTCCTGTGTGGTGAAAACATTTCACTTGAGCGTAGCCTTCTTATGGGGCCAAAATTATTCCAGGGTACAGATCTTCCTGGTGTTTTACAATGCACTATTTTCCAAGCACTTCTGGGCTATCAGAATGAATTTCAGGTGGAAAGGAAGATGCTTTAGGCTCTTGGATACGTTTGCAATGGCACACATGCAGCTTACATCAGAAGATTTTATACATCTCCATTACATAAGGTAGATCATGCCCAGTGAGGACCATTTGATCCGTTGTCCTCTTTAGCACCCCGCCCCCAACACCATCACGTGCTCCACTGCCATGACTAGCTTCAAAAAAGTTCCATGTACCTGCCTTGAAGCCGAGTACAGGGACCATCAGAAGCCAAAAAAAAAAAAACAGTGTAGTGTGGACACAGCAGGTTACTTGCTCTTAACGTGGTTGAGGACAGGGTCAAGATGTTTCCATATTCCTGGAGGACCATTCTGGATGGGGAGATCAAAGAAAAACAAACTGGTTCACCTTCACACAGAGTACACCTGTATGTAGAGCCACCAAATTGCACAGCTGGAATTTCTTTGCTGTACTTGCATGAATAGTTCTGAGAGAAGTCTGTGCGCATCAGATGGTAAGAGATTCCTGTCGAGTTCTCGGCAAAAAAACAGAACTGCTGGTAAACGGTGAATGAATGCTTGTTGGAATTTCGCAAGCATGCAGTTCAGCTCAATGAAATCATCCAGAGTCATTCTGACCTCCTTCTTCAGAGTACTGGAAAGTTCCTCCATTGTATCACAGAGGCTCTGGTGGATCCATCAGAAATGTTGTTGATTGGGAACCTTTTCCAACTGCGTTCTTCGCACTCACCATACACGCAGGGTTCATTTGCTGCGTCACACGAGAGCTCGGCAGTAAAGTTTTCCAAGGTTGGCCATAGAACCCACATTTTCATGCAGTTTACACATACAAGCGTTTCTGTCCGAGATTGTCGGATGCATGACCCAGAAAGGACAGAGACAGGAACACAGAGTGCTAGAAATAGATACTTTCTTTTCTACGTGCGAGACGCCCATGTCGAGGCACGTAAACACATCATCAACTATACTGTCAATATCGCGGGATGACAGATTCTTATCGTGGGGATGAATTGTACCAGTATATCACGGTACATCATGGACGATGCGATATCGCACGGCACTATGTTGCACCATGTATATCTGTTTAAGAAATCTCCTCAGAGTACCTACTCCAATGACCTTGAATGCCCTGGCTGAATGAAATGGGTTAAATGGGATCTCTCGGTTGCAGCTGAAGTACTTGTGGTTGCTGTGCTACTGGTAGCTCTCCATCTTCTGTGCTTCAGTCTCTGCGCTTAAATTATCCATTCATTCCTGGAGATAAACTGACCGTCGTTGTCCCTTGACTAGGCTCAGGGACACGCCATTTTACTGCGTTTGCAACTTTTTGAAAAGGATTTTTAAGATTTAAAAAAAAGAAAAAGAAAATATCAAATATCACCAAAGAATGTGTAGAACGTGATTAGGCAGCTGGCTTTATACATTTGTTAACTGTGTGTGTTTTATTCATTAAAATATCAAAGGGACAGAGATTGTCCTCAAATTCTGAAATGACCCTCATATAATTAACCTTTACTGTTGGTTTTATTATTTAAGTAAGTAATTACAGGTAGAAATAAAATGACGGGCATGACCAAAATTGTTAAGATTTCTGGCTAAATTGCCATCCATGTCTTCTCGTAAAGTCTAGTAATAAAACCCTCCAATCTCAACAGAAAAGTGTTTACTGCTTTTGTCCACTCGAGACCGTCTGAAACTTATGAAACTACGATTTAAGGATTTCAGCTCCTTGTTTTCGTCCTGTTAAGAGCCAAAAAAGTTAATTTCGATCCCTATGTAGAAGGTTATTGCGTAGGTTATTAAAAAAAATTTCAGAAAATGTTCATTGTTGGATTTACAGTAGATTATATAATGAAAATTTAGCTTGAGAAAATCACCATGATCATCATCATCATCATCATCAACAAACAACAGACTAGATTTCTTGGTTGGGTTTGTTAAGTATGCAAATTTATGCAAGCTTAATTAGGGTACATGTTGCCTCATTTGCATAAATACATAAATAAAAGCAAATGTAAATGTTACAAATTCCAATACAAAATAACTAGTCGTTATTTCAGCTGATGAAGACTGATTGTGATATGTACAGTGATTTAAAAACGACACTATTCACATGCAGTTTCTTGGAATTTTAACTTCCTGAACCAAAAACAGTTCGTTTCCATCCCTATTCAGAAGGATATTACAAAGATCTTTCCCAAAATTGTTATTAATTGTTGTATTTATGCTAGATTTTACACTGGAAAATAACAAAATTATAAAAAGCCGTGCTGTGTTTTCTTGGTTAAACAATAAAGAACGATTTTAACGTTAAATTTGTCCGGAAAATTTTGCTTAAGACAAATTTCAGAACTTTACAGTGAAGCAAACATTTTAAATGCTACATCATCAACAACAACATCAACAGACTAGTTTTCTGGGTTGATTTTGTTAAGTACGCAATCGTGTGCATGCTTAATTAGGCTCATTTGCATAAACACCTAAATAAAAGCTAATGTAAATTTGCACAATGCAAGTTGGGTTTGTTAAGTATGCACGTCTGTGCATGCGTAATTAGGCAACATGACGCCTCATTTGCATAAATACATCAATAAAAGCTCATTTATATGTTTTTTTTTTAAAAAGTTGCATTATGAAATAACTTTCCCTCAGTATTTCCCCTGATGAAGACTGATTGTGGTATGTCTACTGATTTATTATTATTATTATTTTATTTATTTATTTATTTAAACGACACGATTCACATGCAGTGTCTGAGAATTTTAACGAAATAACATTTGAACCAAAACAGAAAACGTTCTATGTCCTGAACCACAAAAGTTCATTTCTATCCCTATTAAGAAGGAGATCGCATAGAATATTACAAAGCTCTTTCCCCAATTGTCGAATTTATGTTAGATTTTACGCTGGTAAATAACAACATTATAAAAAGCCGTGTCGTGTTTGCATGGTTAAACGATAAAAGATAAAGAACGATTTCTTCCCCCCGTCGATTTGTTCGGAAAATTGCAGAACCTTAGACGAAAAATTTTTAAATGCTACGTCAGCAACAAACAAAAGACCAGTTTTCTGGGTTGGGTTTGTTACGTATGCAAATGCACGCATGCTTAATTAGGCCCCGCCTCCTTTGCATAAATACATAAACAAAAGCTCGTTTGAATATAAAGAAAAAGTTGCATTAGAAAATAACTTTCCCTCTGGATTTCCCCTGCTGAAGACTGACTGCGATATGTCTAGGGATTTAAAAACGCGACACTATTCGCATGCCTAATTAAAAATGTAAACAGATTAGAATAATGAAGCACTGAGAGGGGGGAGGGGTTAATAAACAGGAGCTCTGTAATTGGGTCTTATTTATATGGTGATTATATGGTGCAGCGTTCAAGTTCACTAAACAGCCTATTTTGAATCGCAGTCCCAGCTCAGAAACCCCTGGCATCAGCATGAGGCCTGAATGGAAGCAGCTGCAGTGGCTTACTTACCTCTTCAGAGCTGCACTGATTAATCGATGGCGGTCTGTACCTTTCCTTTCAGCCTCGCCATTGAAGCACTGAAACAAGGCGACGAGGAATCACACAACAGCAGCGCCTGGGCTTCCAGCAAGCCCGGAAGAAAAGACCAGGATGCCCGGAGCCGAGGATGCTGAGCGTTTAAAACGCGGCGCGATGGAGAATCTCCCTCCTGTAATGAGCTGGAGCTCAGCAGCTCTGCCTCAGGTTGCCAGATACACCACTATTAGCCCATCTTCGCATCGATAGGAGAGGTGTCACTGGGGCGTGTCATAAGTCTGAGTGGGCGTGCCTTAAAGGAAACATCCCTGCTGATAAACAACACCAACAACAACAACAGTAGAAACCATCACATAAGTTCTAATGGTTTCCACTAGAAATACCATCAGCTAATCATTAAGACCATTACCATGATTAGTCCTTAATAGTATCCACTACACAAGCCACCATCAAGGCAACAGGGACCATTACAGTTTCCATTACAATTCCCATTATAATCGATTCTGCTGATCGTTTGTGGCTTGATTCTGCTGATTTTCATTATTCTTGTGAGAGCGGAGCGGTTGTCGGCCATGTTGATGTCGCAGGGACGGTGTTGTAATGGAGTTCAATGGGCGAACCGAGTTCATCCATCTTAAACATAAGCGATGGAGCAGTTAGAGTGGTAAATACATATGAGCAAGAGCAATATCCAGTTCATATTAATGACACAAATGGCACTTTTTGAGTACATAGCGTAGAGATATAGAAGGGAAATGATTGCTAATCGATGAGAACGAGTTTGCTTTTGAGTCTGGTTCCTCTCAAGGTTTCTTCCTCATATTGTCTTAGAGAAATTTTCCTTGCGACCGTCGCCTCCGGCTCGTTCATTTAATTTCTCATAAATTCCCAATTTAAAACGAGCATCTGGGAAACGTATACATTTCTGCAAGTCTGCTTTGTGACAATGTCCACTGGCACGATTGCCTCGAACCTCAGGGGTTGGGGGTTTGAGTCCCACCTCCGCCCCGTGCGTACGCTGAGTTCGCATGTTCTCCTCTTGTTTTGGGGGTTTCCTCCGGGTACTCCGGTTTCCTCCTCCAGTCCAAAGACAAGCACTGTAGGCCGATCGGCATTTCCAAATTGTGTGTGAATGCGTGTGTACCCCATCCGGGATGTCCCCAGCCTTGTGACCCGAGCTCCCTGGGAACAGCTCCAGGCTCCTCCGTGACCCTGTGTAGAATAAGCCGTATGATGAATTAGTGAGTGAACTGAATGAGAAATTCAGCGTAGAAATAGTAGAGATTTCGGTGCAAATTCTGGACTCCGCTATATGACACATTTACATCGAGTCCCGGCGTAAAAAGAGACTGGTTCAGGATCTACGAGCGTGATGGAGCTGACGATGGAATTAGAGTGAAAGCTGATCTGTTTGAGCAGAGTGTACAGTTGCCAAGATTTCAAGTACGGTGGTGCTCGAAAGTTTGTGAACCCTTTAGAATTGTCTATATAGCTGCATAAATATGACCTAAAACATCATCATATTTTCCTAAAAGTAAATCAAGAGAACCCGATTAAATGAACGAGACGAAAATATTATACTCAGTCATTTATTGATTAAATGTTAATTAAATATGACATATCTGTGACGTGTGTTGTGAAGATCAGGCTCTGATAGATCCCTGTTCTTTAAATAAAACAGGTCGCCCGCCCACTCACACCTGATCATCCTGTTGAATGTAAACACCTGACTCGAATTTCACCTTCACACTAACTACACATCCTAGACGTTCACATACATTTTCCACACACACACACACACAGACACAGACACACACACACACACACACACACACACATACATATATGTAATATTATATCTTTTTCCTCAATAAGTAAATGCAAAAAGTATAATATTTTTGTCTCGTTTGTTTCATTTGTTTAATTGCCTCTTACGACTTTGATTCCGTTGTGAAATCTAAAGATTCGATGAACATTTGTAAACACAATCACAACAAATCATCGTATTTCTGTTCATCGTTATGATAAACAAATACTAAAAAAGCTGTACTGTAACTCAAACAGTGCGATGAACAAATAAAGTCTATCGGTTAAATGATAAGAAACAATATTAGGGTTAATCTTATATGATAGATTTTTAGAAGTGTTATTAGAACGTAAAATTTTATCTGATAACAGTAATATGCTCTTAAAAGTAAAAAAAAAAAAAAACTTTACAGTAGATCTGTAGAAAATAACTACAATTTTACTATTTCACATCTTACTGTTAGTAATGATAGTAAAATAATCCAAACAAATGTTTACAAATGACTTGTATTTAAACCACACTCATTTCATTTCACTTTTGATTTTATTTTATTTTTAGCTCTGTAACGGACTTAAACACAATCTGGCAACCTGAGCACCCCTGAATATATTCTGGAGCTGTATTGTCCCCGAGGAGGCCTCTGTATCTGCCTGTCCTTTGTTTAAAAGGGTGTGAACGTGAACATTTAAGTTTTCTGACTGAAAATCCACTGTAATGACATGATAACACTCTGACCTCTGTTGAGATTAAACATACATATTGACTTTTTCCCACACCAGGGTCTGTTGTCGTCCCAGGTTGTGGGGTGTAAAATATACATGTTTGTATGATTCTAGAATCCAGTGTTAATATATTTAGATGAAACATCCGCTGAATCAAGATATAAATGTAACGAAACAACTGCTGAATACGGGGTGTGGCCTAATATTCTAATGAGCATGCATGACTGACATCACTCTAGGCTAAGATCCAGTCAAGGAGATGGTGTATGTGTGTTATGTGAGGAATAAAACACTTTGAGGTGTGCTGTTATAGGCAAATAATCGATGATGTGGAGTTACTGTCACAACCTGACGCTGATTCTTTTCCTCTAACAGAAGTGTTTTATTTTTCTTAGCCTACAGGTATTTGCTAACGCTAGCAGTTTATTTTTAAAGAATGTCTTCAGTCCAGTTTTGAGACGTTTTCCGATTTGTCTCAGATTTATTGCTATTTGTATTTGGACTTGTCTCGGTCTTGGTCTCAAGTGTGAATCTGTAAAAAAGAATGTTCACATTGTCTTCTAGTAACTCAATTATATGCCTAATCCTATTGTCCAGAATGATCCTGGAGGATTTTGGGTAATTCTCAAATGTAAGAATCTGCAGTTTGGGTTTGGTGTATATAGTATCCATCCATCCATCCATCCATCTTCAACCGCTTACTCCTTTTCAGGGTCGTGGGGGAACCTGGAGCCTATCCCAGGGAGCATTGGGCACAAGGCGGGGTACACCCTGGACAGGGTGCCAGTCCATCGCAGCTGTACATAGTATATGAAACTCAAATAAAGTTTTGGCTTCAAAAAGGATTTGATGGTTTTCGTCCTCGATCTTGATTTGTTCTCTGTCATTTGGACTTGACTTGTCCTCGGGTAGTCTTGGTGCAGGACTTCACAATGGTGTCTTGACTACAGCCATACTTTTATGTATATTTATATACTCCGATCAGCCGTAACATTAAAACCACCTGCCTTATACTGTGTAGGTCCACCTTGTGCCGCCAAAACAGCTCTGACCCGTCGAGGCATGGACTCTACATGACCTCTGAAGGTGTGCTGTGGTATCTGGCACCAAGACGTTAGCAGCAGATCCTTTAAATCTTGTAAGTTGGAAGGTGGGGCCTCCATGGACCGGACTTGTTTGTCCAGTATATCCCAACATATATAATTTTTTTTTTTTTCCTTTTTTTTTTTTTTTCTTTCACAATTTTTTTTTTTGCACACAAATATTTTTTACAACAAAAAACCTCGGTTTTTTTTTTTTTTTTTTTTTTTTTTTCCCCACCAACCCCCCCCAACAAGACCTGCTTTTATGGAGACACTCCGACCCAGTCATCTAACCTTCACAATTACACCATTGTCAAAGTTGCTCAGATCCTTACACTTGGCCATTTTTCCTGCTAATCTTTCCTGTAATCATATACATCATTATCAGCTATAAACAGTCATTCACTCACTTCCTCTTGAAGTTAATAAGATGGAACAAAATGCTTTCTGGTCATGTTACTAAGCAACCAGAAAAGCACAAAGTCCTCTGTCCTAAAGAGATAGAGATAGGTAGAGAGAGAGAGAGAGAGAGAGACTCTGTACGAGTGAGAAACAGTGGCCAGGAAGTGAAGTATCAGTGAGTGCAGGTCAGTGATTTTCCTGCACGACAGATAATTTGTGTGATGAAACCGATCTGAGCCGAGCCTGACACAACCTTAGGATGGAATGAGCGATTCTCATACAGATGTTTATAACTAGACAGCATTTTTTTAGAGCTTACATCACATTGAAAATGATCAACAAAAAATGTATTGTTATTATCCATCCATCCATCCATCCATCCATCCATCCATCCATCCATCTTCAACCACTTATTCCTTCTTCAGGGTCACGGGGAACCTGGAGCCTATCACAGAGGGCATTGGGCACAAGGCGGAGTACACCCTGGACAGGGTGCCAGTGTAATGTTATAATAATAATACTAATAATAATAATAATTATTATTATTATTAGCATGTTCGCTTCACACCTTCAAGGTTGGGGGTTGACTGCCACTGCTGCATGTTTTCCCTGTGCTGCGGGAGTTTCCTCCGGGTACTCCGGTTTCCTCCGCCAGTCCAAAGACATGCATGGTAGGTTGATTGGTGTGTCTAAAGTGTCCGTAGTGTATGAATGGGTGTGTGAGTGTGTATGTGATTGTGCCCTGCGACGGATTGGCACTCTGTCCAGGGTGTACCCCGCCTTGTGCCCGATGCTCCCCGCGACCCAGTAGGATAAGCGGTATAGAAAATGGATGGATGGATAATAATAATAATAAGCCCGGAAATAAAAAAGACTCATAATATGATGTCACAAAATTACTTAAAGTCCTCCTGTCCATCTCGTAAGCATTGTAACTCCCATATATTCACTCATACCTCAGCTCAGACACGTACTGCACTATCAAGAATTACTCGCTTGTAAACTCACAATGAGGCAGCATCTAATTTACAACAGGATATGTGAAGAACCTCTGATTTGCTCCCTGGTGTAAAATGAACATCCGCATAATGACATCACTTACAGTTATTAAGTGTCTAAATATCGACTGTGCATCACTACAATACGATCTAAATATGATTTATTAATCAGAAATTGACGTCTGAGAAAAGGCTGACTTCTCCAACATCTGAGTTGAGTTCTATGAATCCTTTTCCCTCCCCAGAAACCAGCAGAAATAGTATGTTTTCCCCCACTTTTCTCTTCATGTTAGATCTTCGTAACAGAGTTTTTCTGTTCAGAGTTTTTCACCTCAGACATCAGGGACTTGCAGTAGTTGGGTGGGGGGGTTCTGGGGGCTTTTTCTAAATGATTTATAAATGCCCCTCTCAACATTAATTAGTAAACAATCATATTACGTAAAAAGCATTTGAATTAAAAATTAACACGAGAACGGCAGCTAATTAATCGATGCTTTGAGATTCATCTATTCTGAAACCACTAGCTCTTCTGCTAACCTTTTCGTGTTAGTAGCATTTTATATGCTGATCTCCTGTAGTTTTCAAATGGATAGCTACTCAAATCTGTTACATGTCCAGACAGGCAAGTCTCTTTGTTATATTATATGTATGTTATATAGTCAGTAAAGGCACGATGCCTTAAAGAAATGAAAGCAAACCTGAAGAAGGAGGCGGGCGAAAGGGACAGCTTCCTGATCAGCATGGGTGGGGAAAAAAGGGCGAGATAATATGAGATACAGTGCCTTGCGAAAGTATTCGGCCCCCTTGAACTTTTCAACCTTTTGCCACATTTCAGGCTTCAAACATAAAGATATAAAATGTTTATTTTTTGTGAAGAATCACCAACAAGTGGGACACAATTGTGAAGTGGAACGAAATCTATTGGATATTTTAAACTTTTTTAGCAAATAAAAAACTGAAAAGTGGTGCGTGCAAAATTCGGCCTCTTTACTTTCAGTGCAGCAAACTCACTCCAGAAGTTCAGCGAGGATCTCTGAATGATCCAATGTTGTCCTAAATGACTGACGGTGATAAATAGAATCCACCTGTGTGTAATCAAGTCTCTGTATAAATGTACCTGCTCTGTAATAGTCTCAGGGTTCTGTTGAAAGCGCAGAGAGCATCATGAAGACCAAGGAACACACCAAGCAGGTCCATAATACTGTTGTGGAGAAGTTTAAAGCCGGATTTGGATACAAAAAGATTTCCCAAGCTTTAAACATCCCAAGGAGCACTGTGCAAGCGATCATTTTGAAATAGAAGGAGTATCAGACCACTGCAAATCTACCAAGACCTGGCCGTCCCTCTAAACTTTCAGCTCAGACAAGGAGAAGACTGATCATAGATGCAGCCAAGAGGCCCATGATCACTGTGGATGAACTGCAGAGAACTACAGCTGAGGTGGGAGAGTCTGTCCATAGGACAACAATCAGTCGTACACTGCACAAATCTGGCCTTTATGGAAGAGTGGCAAGAAGAAAGCCATTTCTCAAAGATATCCACAAAAAGTCTCGTCTAAAGTTTGCCACAAGCCACCTGGGAGACACACCAAACATGTGGAAGAAGGTGCTCTGGTCAGATGAAACCAAAATCGAACTTTTTGACCACAATGCAAAACGATATGTTTGGCGTAAAAGCAACACAGCTCATCACCCTCAACACACCTTCCCCACTGTCAAACATGGTGGTGGCAGCATCATGGTTTGGGCCTGCTTTTCTTCAGCAGGGACAGGGAAGATGGTTAAAATTGAGGGGAAGATGGATGCAGCCAAATACAGGACCATTCTGGATGAAAACCTGTTGGAGTCTGTAAAAGACCTGAAACTGGGACGGAGATTTATCTTCCAACAAGACAATGATCCCAAACATACAGCAAAATCTACAAAGGAATGGTTCACAAATAAACGTATCCAGGTGTTAGAATGGCCAAGTCAAAGTTCAGACCTGAATCCAATCGAGAATCTGTGAAAAGAGCTGAAAACTGCTGTTCACAAACGCTCTCCATCCAACCTCACTGAGCTCGAGCTGTTTTGCAAGGAAGAATGGGCAAGAATTTCAGTCTCTCGATGTGCAAAACTGATAGAGACATACCCCAAGCGACTTGCAGCTGTAATCGCAGCAAAAGGTGGCTCTACAAAGTATTAACGCAAGGGGGCCGAATAATTTTGCACGCCCCACTTTTCATTTTTTTATTAGTTAAAAAAGTTTCAAAAATCCAATAGATTTCGTTCCACTTCACAATTGTGTCCCACTTGTTGGTGATTCTTCACAAAAAATAAAAATTTTATATCTTTATGTTTGAAGCCTGAAATGTGGCAAAAGGTTGAAAAGTTCAAGGGGGCCGAATACTTTCGCAAGGCACTGTAGTTGCATAAAAAGACATCATATGTTTACAAAGAGTGATAGTCGGTGTTACAGTGTTCTGTTCGACCACACATCGATTTCCCTCGCCCCACGCAGCACCGCTTCTACTGTTGTTTTGCTTTTTAAAATATATATTAATAAAAAACCATCGAGTTCAGTTGGAGAAAGTTAACTGAAAGCGTCTGCTCCAATCAGCTGCAGAGTCGCAGCGCAGAATAATAATGAACTCACTTTTCAATATTCTGAATTTAGTTATACTATATACAGGTGCATCTCAAAAAATTAGAATATCGTATAATCTTCCATCCATCCATATTCTATACCGCTTACTCCTTTTCAGCGTCGCGGGGAACCTGGAGCCTATCCCAGGGAGCATCGGGCACAAGGTGGGGTACACCCTGGACAGGGTGCCAGTCCATCGCAGGGCACAATCACATACACACTCACACACCCATTCATACACTACGGATACACCAATCAGCTCAGCATGCATGTCTTTGGACTGGGGGAGGAACCCGGAGAACCCGGAGGAAACCCCCGCAGCACGGGGAGAACATGCAAACTCCGCACACACAGGGCCCCGGTGGGAATCGAACCCCCGACCCTGTAGGTGTGATCGTGTAATCTTTTTTCATAATTGAATTAAAAAAGCGAAACTTTCATATATTATAGATTCATTAATCATGAAGCGAAATATTTCAAGCCTTTTTTTTTTTTTAATATTCGAATAAAGAATTTATAAGACAGTACGTGTGTCACTACATTTGTGGATTGCAATACTGTAGTTTTGATTAATATTTAGTATTTCATTATGTTTAAATTTTCTTTTAAAGATTCTTTTGAGTCATCTCTCTGATAAAAGTTGGCGTTTTGTTGGAAATATTTCTAGAAATGTAAAAATAAAATACCATTAGGTTATAACATTTGTGCCATTCTCATATTGGTTATTGTGACCACACGCAGTCTGATTACAGTACAGTGTCTTCCAGGGTGATACGATTATGTAGTTAAATTAAAAGGTAGTAAAGTAGTCGAATTAGCTCTTTGGTGATGTAGCCCTTTGTTACATTTGAGCCCCTGCCTCTGAGGAACTCTCTCCACATCCATGTCAGACATTATTAATATTTAATGTTCCTATAATCCTCCTCCAATACTTACCCGACTCCTCCGTGCTCTTGCTCTTCCTGCACATACTGTACATTATTTACATGTATAACCTTGTTCGAGTATTAACACAAGTTCTTATCATTTTTCACGATTAAGGTTGCCATCCCTTCATTAATAAGCCTCTTCGTAAATGATTTATAGATGGTTACAACTGCGTGGAATATTTAACATACGGCCATTTTTGGCAAGGGTGCCATTAATTCTGTAGTTGTCTATACAAAAGTATTATTCTTCATATTTACTGCTTGAGAGTTTAAGAGGAAAAAAAAAGAGAGAAAAGAAACACCACGCCACACATTTTAAAGCAATGAAATGTTATTAATATTTAGTTTAATAAATATTCCTCGGACTGCCCGCAGCCAATCAGATTCCAATTCCACACTGAACCTGTAAAACAATCCCATTATCACAGAGCTCCGAAACCTCGGACGCTCCAGCGGTTGACTGTAGTGTCACCGGAGACTCTGAGCCAGTCTGTTCAGCTCCTGTGAGAGAGCCGTGACTGTACCCATAATCCTTTGCCTGTCTCTGTCCTGTAGCCGACCACCGCAGCGCTGGGCGAACTTATCCGGGTGCCAGAGAGCCTGCTGGCGCCGCAGAAACTTCCGGAAAGCGTCCGTGTCGGCTCGGTCCACAGCGTGCAGGATGACTGCCATCATCTCTTCGACGGAGCCGCGTGGCGCAGGCCAGGGGATGTCATCATATCCCAGGACGCCTGCGGAGGAGGAGGAGGAGGAGCTGAGGAACACGACGTCACAGCGCTCCTCATAGCGCCTCTTCTTCCCCTTCTGGGTCTCGTCTTTTTTACGAGAGGCACGCTCCAGGTATTCCCTGTGCTCCTTCTCCAGCCGCGCATGCAGCTCTCTACGCTGCCTCTCCGCCTCCTCCGCGTTTTTCTCCTCCTTTTTTCGTCTTTGCGTCCTGTCTGTCCTCGTTCTGGCCTGCTGCTTGGACATATACTCTCTCCTGATTCGCTCAGCCCAATCAGCAAAGTCTCCCTCATCTTCGTAATCTCTCATGAAATCTGGAAAACGCAAAAAGATCATGAAAAACACAGCAACGGTTGATTGTCCACGTACATAAAAAGCTTTAAAATAGAAATATGAGTTGATATTTGATCCTATAACGAACTACAGCTGATAAAATTCACCACTCGCTTCAGCTTCATGTTTAACACGAACAGCTTTATACTAATGCTAGCTAACTCACGCTATTAAACAGAGCTCGTAAGCTTCCGAGTCAGCATAATGAGAAGTTCACACATCCTCCAGAAATCCACACACCCTGAACGCAGCCAGTCGCAAACTTGTGATCATGTGACATTGCTGATAGCCTCGCCCTCGCCTCGATGTACTGTGTAGCATAAAATATTCATTTCACAATCTTACCGTCATCGTACTGCCCAAATGTTTCGAAGAACTCGTCTTGGCATTCCCCCAGTAGCTTCTCCCTCCACTCCTGCTCAGGATTAGACCGCCGAGGAGCATCTGCTCTGGGACTCTGATTCTGTACAGAAACACAGAGACATGTACAAGCACTGCTTCGCTCATTTCATGCAATAGTTTACTCAGGAAATATGCTTAAAACTGAAACTTTTTTTAACTGAAATTAGCTAATTACATTCAACAAAATGCTTGTATGTATGTACGGAAGGACGGACGGATAGATGGACAGACAAATGTATTTTCCCACTACAGCACCTCGGTGGAACGAGTCGATGGCTAAAGGTGATCATGTCATCGTTACAGCGTACAGTAGAAGAGTACGTTCTTTTTGTGTTGGAGTTGGAGCAGGACCCCCCCCGTGCTGGTTTCAGAACATACAAGCTCAGAGTTGAGTAAACCTGATGTCTGCATTGTGACTGGATCACATTGTACCTGTTTAAAGGTCAGTCCATGAAGCAGCTCATGAGGAGTGACTCCAGCGTTGTTCTCTATTCTCAGTGCAGCAGGACAGTGTTTACACAAAGGAACTACCAGATCATCGTACTCTGTAAAAACGTGACAAAATAAAGCCCACATTGAACCACGGCATAAAGAGAGATTCTGCCCGCTCTAAATTAATGTTATCTTTGTAAATACAGTCTCTGCTCGCTATTGTTTATTTTCAATCATTTGAAAATATGGGAATGTATTTCTGAATAATATTTTAGGTCGGATTGAGTTCCGTTTCTTGTTAGCGACATCAATTGCTTATAAAGTCCACAACTAACAAGCAACCCGAGACACCTGACATGCAGTGTATTCTGGCACAAATCTCAAGTGGGGGCGGGGCCTAACAGTGATTTACTCTCATTGGCTAGTGAGATTTGGATCCCTGATCTGGAAGTAGTGACATCAGAGGCGCAAATTTTGGAGAGCAATCAGGATGCAGATCTCTGTATAGTTCTGGTGTTTGTACTTTTTTTTTCTTTTTCTTTTCAAGAGGAGTGGCACAGAGCATTGCAGTCCTCATACTCAGCCGGACACCCGTGCTGCCAATCCAAATCTCATTAGCCAATGAGAGTGCATCGCTGTTACGCCCCGCCCACATGAGAGGTTTGCACTAGAATGGCCAAGAGCAAATGAAAAGTAATCGAAAACTCTGGCACTCATAAACCAGAAGAAAGCTTAGAAATCTTAACAAATAATGCTGAAGACCATTCTCATTGTATATTTTTGTTTGTTTCTAGAAAAGATCAATACTTCTTAATAGAAACTAGACAATTCTGTAAATATATAAATAAATAGTCTGTGATGCCTTGACAAAAAAACACCTTATTTTTATAAATAGAAATTTCTAAAATATTGTTTTTATACGTAAAACTCTATTCTTTCTTCCAAAAAACAATCTCTTCATGCAACACGGTTTGTTATGCAAATTACCATAGCGAATACAATGAGTATGCAAATTATCCAGTTACGTCATCGGGTGATTTTTTTTTACATGCAAATAACCATGACGACCCCAATGAATATGCTAATTATCCAGCTACGTCATCGGGTGATTTTTTTTTTACTTCTTTATTTCCATTAATTACTAACTTAATGAATGTATAGATTTTAAGCGCATTCCATTGAACAGAGTTAACAGCACTGCCTGCCATCAGTTCACCTGTTTTGCCGTGTTTCAGGGCTCTTCTGGCGGCCAGGTGCAGCGGCGTGTCCCCGTTCCGGTCCTTCTGAAGCGGATTAGCTCCGTGCTTCAGCAGCAGCCTGAGCAGGGCGTCGTCTCCGCGAGCGCACACCAGATGCAGCACACCTCTCCTCCTCTTCCCCTGAGTGAAATTCACCTCCACATCTCTGTGTTTCCGCAGATACGACTTCAGCTTCAGCAAACTTCCTTCTTCCACATAGCGCCAAACCTTCTTCTGTTTCCGGGACGCCATCTTGTATTTATTATGAATTGTCTATTTGGCTAGATGGGTAATTCACTCGGATAGCCGAATCGGTGTATTCTTAACATTGTTCATATTCCAGTACATTAAAAATGTTAATTAGTTTCGTACGATAAAACAAAAGCTAAGCTAAATCAACTACTCGGCTAACCCTAAGCGTACCAATACACAGCGTTTCAGCACGGACGTATATAAACGTTACACAACCCCTCCCGTACGGCTGGGAAATAGTTCCCAGCGTCTCTCTAGCACGCACGTTCGTTCCGAGTGATTGGTTTCTGTTGAAGTTTTCTCTTTGTGTCAGTAGAGGTCAGGCTCCACTGAGATTGCTTCCACACAACAATACATGAATTTTTAAACGGCAAAAATTCATACATTCATCTTCAGTAAGTTTTTAATCCTGCACAGGGTCTCAGTGGATCCAGAGTTTATCTTCAGAACACTGGGCACAAGCTGGGATGAGAACCCAGACCATCACAAGGCACTATGCACTCAATTTTAAAACTATTATTAATTCTGTTTAAGTCATGGTGAATATGAACAGTAAAATTTTACTTAGGGAAAGTAAAAACCAAAGAAAAGAAAGGAAAGGAAATTGTAGAAGAACATTTACAGTGGGTTTTTATGGTGTTTTGGGAAGTGGGAGGAAACTGGAGAACCCAGAGGAAGCCCACATGGACACGGGGAAAACGTGAAATTCCACACGGACAGTAACCTGAAGTCAGGAGCGAACTTGAGAGCTGTGACAAGACAAGGCTACGCAAATGAGCAAATATTTGTGCAAAATTATTACAAAAACATTTAATTTTCATACAGTTGAGTTCCTTTACCCGTACACGCCTGATCAGACTCTCAGCTTCCCAAGTACTGGTTCAGGTAGTGGCGCCTAAGACTGTAGTTAAATCAATGGAGGGTAAATATTTTAGTGTCCTATCCCCCAAACTCCGCAATGGCATTATACAAGACCTTCATCTCTGCACTTGCGTCTCCCATTTACACCTTCAAATGTACCTTTTCCTCTTTTTTCTTCCTACCTCTTAGGTGTCTCCCCAAAACCATTAGTTTCATTAAATAGAAAGGGGCTATATAAATAACATAATTTTTTCACACCACAACTTCCCAAACCTTGTTTTTAGATTAAAACCTAATTCAGGTCATTTATAAAGTCTGGTGTTTGGAATAATCCTGACAGTGTGCAAACAAATCCTGTATGAAGAACATACAGGAACACGTGAGACAAACAATCAAGTTATAAGTGGGTTTAAAGTTTCAGGCTTCTTCGTCAGTTCCTCCAGGATTTTGCAGAAATGAACTCAAACTCAAACATTTCGTATGAGCTTGTGATTTATAAAAAAATGACCACATATATTTGGGCTGAGGTGTGTCATGTGACATCATCACAACACGCATCCAGTCTCTTCGATTCACGTGCGTTGAACATGAGTACAGCTAAAAGGTCTCATTTAGCAACAAACATCACTGTGAAAGGCCATGCCAGTCGTCCAGTAGTTACACAAAATATAAGTCGACATGTTATCACAGTTATCATTCCAGTATGGTGTCTAATATTGTACTGCATTGAACAGTCAATTGAGAATGGTTGTATTTCAGTACATCTTTATAATACAAAGAGTAATGTGGGCAAATTTGTAGAAGTACACAGGCTGTATGGTTCTCAGGGGACTGTGAGGTACTGTATATCTAGGTCTGTATTTCTTTATTTAAATCACCGGATGGTAGTGGAGAGATCAGCTAGTACCAGTATTCTTATGGTTATTATTTAGTTAACAAAGCTCTAAGATTAATTGACTGGGTTCATTTTAAACTCAATAACTAAATATAAATATAAATATATATATATATATATATATATATATATATATATATATATATATATATATATATATATATATATATATATATATATTTATAAAAACCACCCTAAGATGATATGAGGAAGAAACGTTGAGAGGAACCGGACTCAGACGGGAACCCGTCCTCATCTGGGTACCAACGGATCGTGTGAAAGTAAAAGAAAGTTCACTATGTTTTTTATATGAAGTCTGTTTTGTTGATCTAGTCCACTGTTCACTAAAGGAGACCTGAGTGCAAAACTGTATGCAGTGATTGCAGTCCCAAGGCCATCGCAGCAATCGTAGTCCCAGCAACCACAGTGAGAATGTCCACGTGGAATTGGTACTTCAAGAGGTACCATCCTCAGCAATCTCCAGGCTGTAGCCTCCAGTTGACGAGAGCTCCATCCAGACGTTGGGCATCGGTATGGATCAGGCAGGTCCGGAGAGCAGAAAGGGTCAGGACCACTAGCATCTCCATAAAAGCATCTAATACGAAATAAAATCTCATCTTGAATTTGTTCTTAATACGATACTCGGGAATAAAAAGCTGTAACGACTCGAATAAATGAATATGATTTGCGTTGATGTTCTTGAAAAGAAATCCGTTTCGCGATCATAACGCAGTCCTGGGAAATTCCTTTACTCAGGAAGGAGACTGAAAAAATGTCGGAGAACCCCTGCTCTAGGAGACCTACAAATGTTCCCGACTACCACACACACTCTCTCCCAGCAGTTCACACACTCTTCGTACATTTTGCTGCAGCACTGACGCCGTTACAGAGGGCCACACGGGAGGTTTCCTGAGTGAGGCACCTGTTCAGCAGTAGAGGCTGTGTGTGTGTGTGTGTGTGTGAGAGAGAGAGAGAGAGAGAGAGTGTTTGTTTCGGCGACTGTGTGTGTGGGATGGAGCTAGGTGTGTGTGTGTGTGTGCTGGTCGTTATTGCAGGCATGGGAAGTAGCTGTATCAACATAACATACAAAAGTAGAAACGCAGCACAAAGAGAAAGAAAAAGCTCCTCAGAGTTCAGCTGTTGTCTCGGAGCTGTTGTGGAACGTCATCCCTTTGAAGCATTTCTAAAAATCGCATTGATAAAGTGTAAGAGGTGTGGCGTTCAGATTCCCAAATCATCAAGGTGGAGCTGTGTGTGAGAGATGATTGGGATGCCACTGTAGTTATTTCTTAAACTCAATAAGATCTAAGGCTAAGCCTTATACAAGGTGTCGCTTGTACACATCTCAACATCTCATGTTGGTGATTGTATGACGCCAGGGATGGGCGATATAGACTTAAAACGATATCACAATATTTCATGATGTTTTTTGCGGTATGGCGATTTTCTTTCTGGCCAGAAGTCACATCAATATACAGTGGTCTGTGTTTTGCTTGAGCTGCTGGAACAAATTTGATGTGTTTCAACTCTTTGTCAGACTATACAGGATTTCATGGAGTTTTTCTTTTTATTGTTGCGCTTGATTTTGCTGCGGCTTTAAAAAAAAAAAGAATTTGCGATGCAATTTGCAGAGATTTTTGCGCATTTCTTTGGCGAAATCTTTGGCAAAAACGCTCTTTCGCAGTAATGCTCGTAGCTAAATGAGTCCTTTTAGCTGTAATCGTGTTCGAAGAGGGCTTTAGCCGAACGCGCGTCGTGACGACGACACACGACACGTCTCCGCCCAAACCTGCAGGTAAATTTTGGGAAAATAGCAAGCTCCTCAGAATATGCTGGAGTTCGTTTGATTTTGCGTCCGTTTCCGCTTTGTCGCTACGGGTTCATGACACACGTCAAATCACAGACGTTTGATTCACATCTGATCTAAAGATGTTGGACTTTTGATCAGAAGGTCGTAGGTTCAAATCCCAGTCGCTCTGGATAAGGGCGTCTGACAAATAATGTAAATGTAAAAGAAAAAATAGTATTGTTCGTCCTCCGCCTTCCGACCATGCTTGTTCTGACTGTACGTGTGTACGTGTGAGATGTGTGTGTGTAAGCACATCATCGTCAGTATCACGCGATGACAAATTCTTATCACGAGGAGTAATTGTACCGGTATATCATGGACGATGCAATATGGAGCAGCACTATATGACGCATTGATTCACTAAATTAACGGATTCATCTTTTCTTTTACGTAAATACCTGTGAAGTCAGTGAAAAAACAGGAAAAGACAGAAAACACTTCCTTCACATCTGTAGTGTTGCTGCTCACAGGCGTGAGTTTAACAGAAACTAGATGGGGAACCTGGAGCCTATCCCAGGAAACATCGGGCACAATGCAGGGTACACCTTGGACAGGGTGCCAGTCCATTGCAGGGCTGTTTGATATCCATGAGAGTATTTTTGTGAATTTTTGAACAAAAGATCGAAAGGTTAAACAACTCATTTTTGCTCATATTTACCAAGGGTGCCAATATTAGTGATAAATGGTCTGCACTTATAGTGCTTTCTTTTTTAACCTTAGCGGTTCTACAAAGCGCTTTACACTGGTTCTCATTCACCCATTCACACACACACCAGTGGTAGCAGAGCTGCCACGCAAGGCGCTAACTTGCCATCGGGAGCAACTTGGGTTTCAGTGACTTACCCAAGGACACTTCGGCACATGGATTCACGTGGGCCGGGAATCAAACCACCAACCCTACGATTAGTGGAGAACCCGCTCTACCACCTGAGCCACAGCCGCCCCAGTGGAGGGCACTGTAGTGCGTGGCATAAGTGTATTATAGTCTATAATACATCATTTGTGGCACAATTGATGTCTCTGAGGTGAGAGCGTTATGGTTTAGACGTGCATTCTGTTTGAACTGATGGCTCTCATCTTCCCTTACTTATTATGTCCTGACCAACCGAATACATTTTGTGTGACTGTGTTTGTCTTTGCAAAAAAAAAAAAAAGTCCCTACTATTTAGTGTACTTCTACTACAAGTACACATGGGTAGAGTATGGCAGACATACCATAATAAGCATGGTTTTGAAACCATGGTTACCATGATGGCTTGAAAACTATGTTTGTACTGTAGCATGATGATGGAAACGCCTCTGGAAAGGCAGAACTGAGATTTGAACTCAGAACCTTCTGGTCATTGGAACAAAATCTAAACAGCTGAAGTACACTTACTCTGACACTGGTGACTTTATTGCACGTGAAGCATGAGATCATTAAAGTTATAGCACCGATCTCTGTCTCTCGGTGTGATGAGAGGAGAGCTGTGTGTGTGAATGGCCTGAATATGCGCAGCTGAGCCGGTTGTGTGCTCCGTCGCTCACAGGGCTCTCATTTAGTGCCGGTGAGAGAGAGATAAGCCGATGCACTTACAATGGAGAGGATAGAGGAGGTTATGAAGGGAGGCTTTGTGGCATTCGGAGGATGAGAACTCCTGCTCTCGCACCCTCAGATCCGGAAGGTTCTACGCTTTTCCACCCACCTCCCCAAACGTGCTCCTTTTAATAATGCTGTTTTTCCTGAAAGGACGACCCGGGGTCCGCTCTCTCTTCCAGCTTCAGTCGTTAACGGTTTCCCCAGGTGCAGTTTCTCACCAATTAGCCCTGCAGGTCTTTCTGAACATCTCGTTGCAGTGAAGGATTCACAAGCTGAGAGAAGCTCTCCATCCACTGCTATTCATCTTTAATTAAAAACACGAATACTCTTATAAACCATCTTATCACTTGGCTCCTGTCCTCCAAGACACTGCACATTCTAGACTGTTGGGGGGGGGGGGTCTAAAGGGTCGTTCAGCTCATCATCTGGTGGATCCAGTACTTCAGTAGTTCAGCAGATTGAACCAAGTACTTAAGAAATACTGTAACACAAACGATCAACGATTCTTTCTTTCTTATAAACATAAACCATGCCGGCTTTTGCTGTCAATCACATGCATTCATTTCAATCATGTACAACAAAACAGAAGAGTTTTCAAAGATTTTTATTTCATGTACCCTGACATGACTTGAACGGAAGTTTAAAACAGACGTCTCGTATGTTCAGAGTTTATGGCATCGGTCAAAGGTGTTTATCAGATTAAAGCAACGTATATACCCAGTTTAGACTGTCTTATTTATTGCTAAAAACTCAGCACGAATGGTTAAGCATTAAGCCCTGTCGCTTCCTGTGTGATCGCGTTTACGTATTAGCCCGCGCATGCTAATAACTGTTACAAGATCCGTCAGCGTGCCACTGACGAAATAAAACACGCACTCTGTGGAAACCTGAGTAGACAGAAAAGTAGCAACAACCTCCTAGACAGTGATGTCGACGATGCGTAAGGCTTAAGGAGCAGCTGCGGAGCTCGTTTGAGCTAGCTAGTTAGCCGAGTTTGCGGGTGGTTAATTCCACAAAAGGACACAGCTGTTACTTTTATCATCACAAAATAAGATCAGAAGAATTGTGTAATTTTGAGAAAACACAGGAAAAAACTTTTACTATAAATAAACTTCTGTATAATAATGTTTTTTTGAATCACATCATTTTATTATCATCTCTTTGTTTGTTAGCTCGATGCTACGGTATATTGGTCGCTTGCACTGTCGTAAATCAGCGTTTTCCTCTCTTCCCTTTGCCCTCTTGCCCTGCGTGTGACTGTTAGGTGATGAGGATGTGTGTTTGTATGGACATTATCACGGCTGCCCCACACTTGGACAGCTCTTCAGGGGGTGAAGCAGGGTGTAGAGGTTCTGCGCAGACGAGATGAACAGCGGTGATGATGCTGAAAAGAAGGATTTCCTTAAACAGGAACCTTCTCTCCCTCAGCCTCACCCTCAGCAGGGGAGGAAAGATGGAGGAAGTGCAGAGGTGGAGGCTGAGGTTCCCAAAAGGAAACTGAGAGGTCCTCGAAGATCTTCTGGAGGGTCCGCACGCGTTTCCCTCCCCTTGCTGTCGTCTATTGTTAATATCCAGTGGAGCCATTTGCACTCGTTTCCTCAGGAGCTATTCCTGACCCAGCCTGCTTTTCTCCTCGGCTGGCCTAGTGAACGGGCGATTGTGTCGGGGTTTTTCCTCCGTCTCCCACAGGAATCAGCAGGACAAGTAGTCCAGTAATATAGCGTATCTCCTGCAAAGCCATCTTCTAAACGTTCATTGATCGTTGCAGGTTTTAGATCTCAATGTAACAATAATGAAATTCTCATACTGATCCAGTCTGAAGGGTTTGGACATGGACATTTCTTCTTCTTTTTTATTTAGTGCATGGAACATTATTCACGGACACTTTATTTAAAGGGTAACCACACTGGGCCTTCGTAACTTATACATACGCCTGTTAAAAGTAAGGAACAAAAAATCAGACATGATTGAACTTTAATTGAATTTTAATTTTTTTGCATCACAATGACCTGCAATGTTAAAAGGGGTGTAGAGACTACATTATTTATTTATTTATTTATTATTATTGTTTTTTTTACATATCCACTGTATTTATATTTCCTCCTGACTGTACGGAAGGAGCTCAGCTATCAGTTTGACTTTTTCGGAATGTTTCCTTGAAGGTTTTGGTGTTCTGAAAACGCTGTATATTTACACATAACGTTCATAAACGTTCATACAACATTGCTGCAACAATTTTTTTTCCTTTATGTTTTTTTTTTGCAGCTTTGGAAGGTTGTGTGCACGATAGAGATGTCATGATATCATTTTTTTCCTTTCTTGATACTGAAACCGGAATCATCAGCCAATACCGATACACCAATATTCAGATATTTTTGAAAACAATTAAAAAAAATTTTTTTTAAACTGAAGTACTAAAATAAAGCACTAAAATAAACTCACTCACATTGCAAATATAATAAAGTACAAGTAATAAATAAATACATTTCAATAACAATATTTTTTTTCGTTGTATGTAAACACAGTTCCAAAAATAAAAGTCTTTCCCAATTCCAATCTTTTCCATTTGTTACCGGAAAGGACTAAATTTATTTATTTATTTATTTTTAAACACCACATCCTATCAACCAGTTTTTGTTAGTATCACCCGATACCAATCCTGGGCATTGGATCTGTATCATCTTCGTCAGGGTCATGGTGGATCCTGAAAGCACAGTGTATGAGGTGGGAATACACCCCTGCATAGGACACCAGTCCATCACAGGACATCGTTCACACACTCATTCACGCCTAGTCTAGCCAATCTACTTAGTGGTACGTTTTTGGACAATAGAAGGAAACTGGAGAACCCGGAGGAAACCTTTTGGAGAACGTATGAAATTCAGGAACAAACAGAGCAATCTCAAGATTAAACCCACGACCTTGGAGCTCTGAGGATACATCTCACAAGAAGGTTACAGACTAACCTTCTTAGAACCTAGTTCTTCTAAGGTTCCCTGTTAACCAGGAAAGGTTTTTTCTTCTTCTTCTCATTCTCTTTCTTGTGTTTTTTATTACTATAAACACCTTTTAATGTAACGTCTACTCTTACACTTTCCCCTGCAGCTCAGACGTCAGGGTGTGTTTCACAGCTCATTCAGGAGCGACACACACCTCTGCTCATACAGACAGATGAAAGCGGGCAGCGGCCACACCTGGGCCATCAAAACACACCTTCAGAGCTTTAGAGCTGCTGCTGATAAAGCCTTATTCAAATCCGCTCAACACATGCAGAACGCCTCGTCCTCCTCCACATGTTTATGGACGATTTACATAGGTGTGGTGACGTCTCTTACAATATTTAAACAATTTATTTACTCATTCGAGCGCATTAATGGGTTTCGACTAATGTAGAAACAACTCAAGCTGATCATACACTCTGAGACATGATGTGCTAATTAACAACACACCTTCTTGTGTTATCTGGCTTTAAACACATTTTGGGTTAAATATATATTAGAATGAGACAGAACACTGCAAAGTAAAAATATCTCAGCAAGTACAATCGTCTTATACAGGCAGATTTATCTAATATCTCTCATTATACGATCACGTTAAATCAAAGATGAGATTTTTTTAGGCGTATTTCGAGCTTAAAATAGTTTTATACAATGTTTTATTGCCAGATCATTTTGATTATTTTAAGAATTGATTTCTAGAAAGAAGTTTAATTATCTGCCAGTAGCACAAGCAGATAAGATAAGCTTTATATTAGTAAAAAAAAATGTCTCGAAATAGGTGGGGGTAAATAATCCTGCAGTAGATTTATCGTCGTTTATTCTAAGGAATATCGACTGAAAATCATTTTACATTATACAATGGAATAAATATATGATTATATATTAAGGACTTCATTTAAATGGAAATTTCTGGACATTTTTTTTCACTCATTTATGAAGAACAAAACAAAAAAACAAAAAACAAAATGAGTTGTGTGTTAAAAAAGGAATTGGTTTGAGAGCTTATTATCTGTTGTTGATGTGTGTGTTCGTGTGTGTGTAGAAATTCGTGTGTTCGTGTGTGTGTAAAATTCAACTGGAGGACTTCGTAAACAACAATCATCTTCAACAATCAACTTTGTCACGGTGTATGTATGGGTCTCAGTTATCATAGAAATGGTTGAAAAGCGTGTAGAAGCAAGTGGACATTATTTTATTCTTGAATGTCTTTACAAAGTAAAAGACTAATGTGTTGCTTTTATCAATTACTATTATTATTATTATTATTATTATTATTATAACGGCATTGAATTAAAGTTGCCCCCCTTAAATGAATTACATCACACTTGAACCTGAACGTGTCAGGAAGTGGCACGTGTGTGTGGTGATTATTAGCCGGAGTGTGTCGTGTTGACTCACAGCCTCGTCTGCCTTGAAGTCTATTGTGGTGTTCATTTATCAGCAGCGTTTCTGTTATTAGCTTAATGAAGAGTCCAGTTAATTACATCGACAGAGCAGAGCAGGCGTCGTGCTGGAACTGGAGGCTACAGCCTGGAGATCTTTAGTGATCGGTGGACTAGTTCAACAAAACAGACTTCATTTAGAAACCACAAAGATCTTTCTTTTACCTTCACACTATCCGTTGTTACCTAGATGAGGACGGGTTCCCTTCTGAGTCTGGTTCCTCTCAAGGTTTCTTCCTCGTATCATCTCAGGGAGTTTTTCCTCACCGCTGTCACCACCGTCTCGCTCAATAGGGATAAATCCACGCACTTAAAATCTCCATCCTGTGTTTATATGTTTCTGTAAAGCTGCTTTGAGACAATATCCATTGTAAAAAGTGCTATACGAATGAAGCTGAATTGAATTGTAACGCTCTGTAGCGGTCTGATCAAAACAGGAAATACATATGTGCAAAAGTATGTGGACACCGGACCGTCACACCCGTATGTGATTCTTGCCACAATGTCTTTCTATGCTTGTAGCGTTACAGTTTCCCCTTCAGTGGAACTAACAGGACCCAAACCTGTTCTAGCATGACAACGCTTGCTCCATGAAGACCTGGTTTGAGAAGGTTGATTAAGGTGGAAGAACTCGCGTGTCCTGCTCAGAGCCCTGAATTGTGTTGTCTTATTTAATGACAATAAGGTTGATTTATAGGTTGAATGTTGTGTAGCTGCAGAAGTGATAAAGAACCTTTGAAAATGTGAGAAAATGGAACATTGGAGAAGCCGGGGGGATGGGGATTAAGAGAAATGGGAAAAACTGGAGAAATTAGACAATGGTAGAAATTGAAAAACTGGAGAAATTGGAAATAGGAAGAAGTTGGAAAATTACAAAAACTGGAAAATTGGAGAAACTGAAAAACTGGAGAACATTTGGTGAACTGGAAAATCTGTGGTGCAGTAACACTAGACGTGACGTGACGTGGAGTTGGTTTATGGCGTGCCATGGCGTTCATTGCTTGGTGGTGAAAGCTGCCTAGGAAGCAGATAAAAGGGATCTGTGATGGTGTTAAACACAGCCAGAGCTGTGTGTAGCTCAATCACTGCAGAGCCAATACACATCGCTGATGTCCTCGCTCTCACATCAAGAGTTAGCGAGTAGTGTGTGAGCTCCAGTTCAGCCACCCTGGACCTATCAGCTCTGAATGTCAGCTGAAGGAACACGGAAGGCATGAAGCATTCGTTAGAGCGACACAGTTTTGACTTAGGTCCCTGGACCCATAGAGTCATGTTTTTTTCCCCAAGTTACACTGCCTGTTTGGTCACGAAGAACAAGACTGAGATGCAGGATTTAAGTTTGAGGACTAAAGAAATGCTTATAAACAAATGATTGAGTCAAGCTAGTATATATTGTTAACCATGTTAGTGTTAAGTCTGGTTCCTCTCAAAGTTTCTTCCTCATATCGTCTCAGGGAGTTTTTTCTCACCCGGCATCGCCTTTGGATGGCTCATTAGGGACAAATTCATCAGTTTAAAATCTCAATTGGAAATGTATACATTTCTGTAAAGCTGCTTTGTGACAATGCCAGTTGTAAAACACGCTATACAGGTAAAACTGAATTAAATTGAATGGAAACACACGGAGCACGAAAATGATGTAATTCCAAGCTCTGTCTTCTCACACCAGGAGGACGTCTGGATTTCTGTAGCGCTGCTTTGTTACAGTGTCTGTTGTTCAAAGCATTATACAAATGAAACTGAATTCTATTACAGTGCAACCGGATCATTTTAAGTCCAACATGGCAGAAGTGATTGAATTATCATTGCCCTTATGTGATAGACCGTTTGGTTAAGCAGCTTACTTCAGCTTCAACCAAATTATCGTTGAAAATTCGGCACCCTGATGAAATTATTCTCTTACGCTCTTAGCTTCTTATTCAATTCTTCACACGGGGCGGCTGTGGATCAGGTGGTAGAGCGGGTTGTCCACTAATCGTAGGGTTGGTGGTTCAATTCCCAGCCCACGTGACTCCACATGCCGAAGTGTCCTTGGGTGAGACACTGAACCCCAAGTTGCTCCAGATGGCAACCGAAGAGTTCTTAAGCGTGATCCCTAGAGAACCTTTTCCAATCCCACAAAGAAGGTTGACTTTAACCCGTTAAGGGATGATTTCTTGAAGAACCAATACACTACTCCGGAGAACCTATGATTCAAAAGAAGCGCTTCTTTAATCTCCAAAGAACCATATAGCTCAACTCAAGAACCCTGCATACAATGAAAAATGATTCTTGACAAGAAGAACCTATGATGCTGTAAAGAACCGTAGAAGAACCTTAATTTTTAAGAGTGAAGCTGAAAAATGCACATTATTTTGCTGAATGTCTTGGTACTCTGTGCTGTAGAAAAATCTTTCCGACTAACAGACTGTAAACGCAGTGACTCTGACGTAACGTTCTTGAGTTTCGCTCTTCCGCTCGTTGATACATCCGTCTTTGAAGCGCCTGTGTAAGTGACCATGAGATCCGTGAAATCCGTGTAAACGCCGGGATCGGATTGCCATCCCAAATCATTTTACGACATCTCTGGAAATATCCATGGAGATATCAGGGGCGTGATGTAACCAGAGACTTTTGAAGGCCACAACCCGACACCTATGCGGCTGAGGTTTAAATCTCTCCAGCTGCTGCTGAGCGAAGGCCGAACAGGGGGGAAAACACCACAGCCCACATGTGCGCTACAGAATCTGAGCAGGACCTTGACAGAAGGTCAGGAGAAGGTTGTTTGTCATCCAGAACCATAAATTAATTTTCTGCTCCTGATGTGCGTGCTTTAGGGTCGGTTCGTTATGTCACCCGGAGCCCTGAATACACACAGATTCTGTAAATGAGGCTTTACAACACGCAGCACGTGCTTCCTGTGGACGTTTTTCAGTCCTGCACTGACGGGTAAACAAATAAACAAGCCTAAAACAACACTAAGGTGACTCCCGGGCCACACACACAGCCTTACAGGAGGCATATGTGTCTGAACACACACACTTTTGTGTTGTCTCAATGCGTCTTTCGATATAACACACTGCAACGGAAAATATCTTGGAGCTCGATGTTGTTTTGATGAATATCGTTCGTTATTCGAATTGTCTGAAAAGAGAACGAGCTTGAAATGAACCAGAATGTTCAAAGAACCTTTTACTCTCAACTTCTTTACAGAACCAAGTATTTCCTGGTTCTTGAAAGAACCCAGAAATGTTTCTTCAGAGCAATGCCACAAGGAACCACTTTATCATAGGTTCTCTAAAACCCCCTGTTACTGCTTTAAGGAACCAAAATGTTCTTAAAAGTGATGCCAGGAGAACCTTTTCCAATCCCATGAACAACCTTATAGGGTTCACTTTAACCTGATAAGGGTTGATATCTTGAAGAACCAATTCACTGCTCTGAAGAACCTATAATGCAAAATCTCCAAAGAACCATATAGCTCAACTCAAGAACCCTACACACTATGAAAAACGATTCTTGACAAGAAGAACCTATGGTGTTGCAAAGAACCGTTGAAGAACCTTAATTTTCCAGAGTGCACCAGAAAAATGCACGTTTCTTTGCAGAACCTATGGTGCTGCAATCCGACACCTACACGACATGAGGAACAAACCGCGTGAGGAACCAGACCCAGAACGCAAGCAGCCTTATTCTGAATGACGAGCGATGGTGCGATTCGGTTTGTACGCTAGATAACAGAATAAAACAGGACTGAGAGTGTTGAGAGGATGTTCTGAAGCCTCGTTTTATCTTCACTTCGTTTGCCCTGAATTGAACTCGGATCAACATCTGTTCTACTCCTATATGTTTTAATCATAAATTCAACTTATTTTTCAGAGCCTGTCTAACGTTTCATCTCGCACCCCACCCAACACACACACACCCACACACGCACACACCTTTCCTCTAGCTCATAATCTTCATCGGTGCTGCACTGCATTAATCTCCAGACTACACACATTTATTAACTGTCCCGTTATTGCAGAACTGTCCGTAATGTGTCCGTAATCGGTATATTATATATACGTCAACATACACCATACATCTTCAGTGGATTTCGTGACCATCACGTAATACAAAACAATAGTCACTGGCTGTACTTCGCATCTGTGTATTATACTAATTTGTTTTGAATATGAGATAATATCGCTCATTATGTATGGAATAAATCATTTGAAGGAGTGCTGTTAAAGGAAAATAATTAACCAACGGGTGACGTGAAGCAGCCTGACTCAAAGCCTGTCGATTATTGTCCTATAACCGCGCAACATGAAGTGTTTTATTCCTCTTATACAATTGTATGTCTGAATACTCGATTCTGATTGGCTGGAAGTTGTGAGTTCAAACCTTTTAATGTACAGGTAGTGCAAGGGAGTTTAATCACCGTTGTAAATTAATGCTCCGTCTATAAACAACTGTAACCATAGTAACATACATTTACAGTTGCATACAGTAGTTAATCTCTCTCTCTCTCTCTCTCTCTCTCTCTAATAACTATTTATTATAATTCATTCAAACATCAGATAACTAATGAAAACTAGCCGCTATTTTTATCTTCCGCTTCAGGTCTGGTCGTTATTTCCCTCCACGTCGTGCGTTAAAAGCATGTATCGCACACCTAGCTGTGGATGATCCCTTAATTACACCGAAGCAATTTGCCATTCCTTACAATTTCTATTAACGAAAGAATGACACGTTGTTTATATTTAATGTTGTGGGACGTCCTTAATGTATTGTGCACATTATAGCAGCTACTGTGTAAACTGCCACTCTCTCACCATCGTCTCTTTCTTTTTCCCTTTCTCCACGTTAATACGATTTTCCGATGACTCCGAATATGTTCTGACCGCTACAAAGCACCGACACCGGTTCTAAATAATTGATAAATACGGAAGGAGTTTCCTCACAGAACCTTTCTTTACCACATCAACTGTAGGTGTTCAGATGGGAACTCAAATGCATCTTTTTTCCCTGCACAGTGTGTGTGTGTTAATCAACCTCTACATCTTTATATCAGAGTTAGTTTCTGACCACAACACCATGTTTATGGTCGATGGGTAATTTCTTAACCCAGCACACAGTGTCAAATCCAAACACACACACACAAATATACATACCACCACCACCATGTTACACACATTCTCACTAATTAAATAATATCCCCTCCTGTGCTGCTCCCTTTATACTGATATACAGGGTAGAGGGGGGCCAATACATTGTGCAGAACATCAAATAGGCTACAGTCAGTAATTGTACATGTACACAACGACCCATATGGTATGTGTAGCTGATAAAATTGCCAATAAGTGTGTGTGTGTATGTGTGTGTGTGTGTGTGTATGCGATAACTAATCATATTTCCAATATACTATTAAAAGTGGGCTTCAGTAACAACACTCTATTTTCTAAGTATATACTTTCTAAATATTGTAGAGTGACATTTTCACGTTTCAAGCTCTAATAACGAATAACAATAACCTCTTCTGACAAAACTCCGGCTCCGAGTTGCGATATTTGAATGAGTTTTTAGCATAAATGAACTCCAAGACATGACAAATTCTCCCACTCTTCACTCGTCTAATCAAATCTAATCTAACGTATTCAAACGTACGTGGACTCGTTTCGCACTGCTTTCCATGTAGTTATCGATTAGGGTCTGAACTCTAAAGCAGCACCGACGCGTTTATTAAAGGGTAACTATTAAGCGCATGTTAGGAGTAGATGATCAGCTGGATGAGATTACATCCAGCCCAAAAGCTCACGAGTGCTTAACTTGGACTAATCGAGAGGATAAGACGTCAGCATCTCGTCGTACTCAGCATTTGTTCGGAAATGCACGATTAGGATGATTACAAGAATAAAGGATTTACGCTTCCGAGGAAAACTAACTACGAACTGATTTGTCCTTCAGGGTTCTCAAACGGTTCTTTGTATATTTATACGAGTTATATATATATATATATATATATATATATATATATATATATATATATATATATATATATATATAAAATAGTTTTAGGGTTTGCTTATCTTTCATGACGTCCTTCAGCATGCTAGAGGTGCTTGGGACCTCCGGTATTCATACATACGATATCTTAGGCTACATATCATATAATTACCTGATCTAGTCGTTCCTGCAGCCTGTAAAATACCGCCATTGCGATTGTAGTGAAAGAACCAGAAATACATGAGCGGCGCTAAGAAGAGTGCCGAAGTCTTTTCCACAGAACCCGTTCTCGAAAAAAACGAGACGATCGAGGTAACTTTTTCACGTTTATAATGATAACACCACACTTTCTTTGATTAATATACAGCAACTTTCATGCATTTAAAACGCTACTCAACAGATAACAAACCGTGACACTAGAATTGTTTATAAGTCATTAACTATAGGCTTATAAACTCGTTTATCCTCTAAACGCACCGAAATCATTTTTAAATACAAACGTTTCTAAGTTTAATATCGTTCGTTTTGCATCGCTTCGGATTATGATGTCCGTGAAACTCATTTGAATTAAACTGTAGAAGCAAAAGATGATCAAAGAGTGACATCATTTTGAGTGAATGTGTAAAAATATATTTAATTTTAATTCATTTTTTTTTGTGAGACAATATTTTGTAGTCTATATGTTTCCACACTCAATTCGTTAAAATAAATCCCAGGAGTTTGCAAGTCTGCACAAACCCACAGCATTTTTTTTTGCACATGTTCACAAACGGACCCAGGCGCTCGAGGAGCCGAGGGGAAATCGGTGTGTAACATGCATTTCCTGTAAAGACGCTTGTTTTGATTTCGGACAATGGCTGAACTAACTGTCCGGGGGGGTGAAACCGGAAAACTACGTGCATTACCCGATGCTAAAGACATTCCAGCAGTGTTTTACAACATCAAACATAACACACACACACACACACACACACACACTAATGAGTTTTCAGTGGAATAAACATTTTATTTACAAAGGATTTCATAACAGTGTCATACAGCAGGTGATCAATTTATGAAAAATGAGAAGTTCATGAAAGTTAGCTTTCAAACCCATTACATTTCATAAATGTCCAGACACACACACACACACACACACACACACACACACACACAGCAGTCTGTTATTTGTAAAAAGCTGCCACTTATTAACTCGCCCTCCTCCGACAGCATTTGTCAGTTGCCATCTGGCATTCTGAGTCCCCCAAACACACTCACACACACACGCAACTCTTTAATCAAGCTGCAACACTTCTTCTCGGCTGACACCCCGTAAGCCGCCCACCTCCCACCCTCCCTCCCAATAGTCTGATCCCCAGTGATAAAGACAACAAGTAAATTTCTCAGTAGGAGACACTGGGACACAACCCTTATCTATGAATGACCAAGTGCTTAAGAAATGAAGCGATAAAGTTATGGAGGAGCTCATTGGCCAAAGTCGAGAGCGAGCAAATATCTCTTGTAAGTTGCGCAGACCACCCACTAGGCTTCCTCCATCAGCGCCGAGTCCCTTAAGGAGTCCGCTTGAAGTCTATGAGGTCTGCGTCCGACGCTAACGTCTGGAACGCAGCTGTCTGTGGGCTCTGATCTCTGGAAGCGATGCCAAAGAGACTGGCATTGGAAAACCAGAAATTTTCGGGGTATTCAGACCACACCGATGTGCTCATCAAAAAAGGATTAAAAAAAAAGAGCAGTCTCTCGAGGTGTACACAAGCGAGAGTCTATGGTTGCTCGTCCATTTTACCGTCAAGTTGCGAAGGCTCGAACGAGATGACTTCCTCTCGTAAAATTCTCTCTACTTCACACCTTTGTGGCTAGAGATTGGGCTTCGGTCTTTTGCGAGGAGAGAGAACTTGCCGGGCTCTGGTGCAGCACCTTTTTCAGGTTCAGGAGGCATAAAAACTGGGATCTGAAACGCAGGTCGAAGAAAGCGTAGAGAAACGGGTTAAGGCAGCTGTTGAGGTAAGCGAGGCAGGTGGCGTACGGATGAGCGTAGAGCAGGAAGTTGAGCATGGAGCAGGAATCAGGCAAAACTCCCAGGTAGGAGAGGGCGTCCATGCTCTTGAGAAGGTGGAAGGGCATCCAGCAGGTGGCGAACACCACCACCAACGTCGTGATGATCTTCAGGAGGCGTCGCTTGCGCTGGTCTTCTTTGCGGAGGTTCTTGTTGAAGTGTCGCGTCACGGTGCAGCCGATGAAGCCGTAGCACACCATCATGGCCAACAACGGGATTAGGAACCCGAAAGCCGTGGACGAGATGCCCAATCCGGCGATCCAAAGGTTCTCGGTCTCTTTGGACGCCACGAGGCTGAAATCCATGGCGCAGGAGGTCTGGTTGATCGATTTATCGTGCAATGTGGTGCGGAAGAGCAGAGTGGGTGACGCCAGTGCGCCTGAGAGAACCCAAATGGCGACGAGCGAGGCCCTCATTCGTCCACGGGTTCGGAGCTGTGAGCTGCTCAGAGAGCGCACGATGGCCAGGTATCGGTCCAAGCTGAGGCAGGTGAGGCAAAAGACGCTGGCGAACATATTGAGCATCACTATGTAGCTGCTGAGCTTGCACAGAGCCACACCAAACGGCCAGTGATACCCCAGCGCCGTGTACACGGCCCACAGTGGCAGGGTCACCACAAATGTCAGGTCCGCCATAGCCAGGTTCCCGATGTAGACATCTGCCGCTCGGCGCTTGCTCTCTGCCTTCCACACGATGAAGATGACCACACCGTTCCCCGAAAGGCCCAGGATGAAGATGAGCATGTAGAGGACGGGGATGAGAGAGTACGACACTGGCAGTTCTTCGTAGTCGCAAGAGTTGTTCAGATTGTCCATATCGTAGTAGTCTATGTAGTCATCCGTATCCTTATCCATGATGTCTTCGAGTGTCTAAAAGGTCAGAAGCCTCGTCGATCAAGTTCCAGAATGTGAAGCTCAAGAATCAGCTCTGTCCTGAATCAGCAGTGAGGGACAAGCCAGTAGAGAGCTCCTTTTTCCAAGTGAGTCCAAGTATGAATGCTCTCTGAGAGGGACACGCTGCCTTTTTAAAGCCCCCTAATCCCAGCACCCCTCCTCCCTCCTTCCTCCTCTCTCCTCTCGCCTCCGCCCTCCTGCCCGCCTCCCTTACTTTTCTTTATTGTAAACTCCTTTCGTTTGCACATGGGAGCAAATGATTCATGCTTATTACATATGCTTAAAGCTGTAAGAAAATAAAGCTAAAGTTATCAAATAAATGAAATCTTGCTAAAGAGAATAACATAAAAAAACAGAAAAAAGCTGCAATTAACATTTATATCATTAGATAAACTAATAAAACAATAAACCTTATGTTGCCAATCAGCACTTTCAGATTTGTTCTTTTAGGTTACAAATAAAACACTAATTGGTTGTTTGTTCGTTTTCTTTTCTTTAAAAAAACAAAAACAAAACATTTTTGCCATATAACAATACATAATTAAAATCAAGCTTGTAAAACGGATAAGGAAATGTCTGGGTTGTTGCCAAAGCAAAGTGTACATTCAAAAAGCATGAGAGTGGACTAGTTAGGACAAGTCAGGACGCGAGGTTTTTGCCCTATAGAGATCAACCCGGATCATAATAGCCGAAGGTTGACGTGTGAACGACGGCCTATTCAGGAAAAACAAAATCCTCTCTCCATTTCCATGCCAATGCCACCGGCAAAACACACCATTACACTTGTTGAGATGTCAGTTTCATTGCCTTTCCTGCCTGAACAAGACCAGGACACACAGGATTTCTTTTCAGCAAAATAAACACAGAATGGACAAACAGAGTTTATAATTGCATGGAAATGAATTAATTTTGGTTTTTTTATTATTATTATTATAAAGAAACGGAAGAGGAAAGGAGAAGTATAGTGGTAATGCTTGTTGTCATACTTACAAAATGAGATTCACCCAAGAAAACATGGGTGTATATAAAATACAAAAAGAAACACCTTTAATATGTAGAATTAGTGTAGTTATATATGTTAATAACATACCGATTAAACTCAAATAATTCAAATTGCAAGAATGCACAAACACACCCCGAAAATTTTTATCTATCTCTCTCTCTCTCTCTCTTTTTCTCTTCTCTCTCTCTCTCTCTCTCTCTCTCTCTCTCTCTCTCTCTATATATATATATATATATATATATATATACATTATTGTTTTTAACCATCAGCAGGTAATATTCAAAGCTGAAGGTGAGTATTTATAACATTTTATTGATTTGAATTATTACAGGAGAACATTTTCATGGTGCCTGAAGGTACACAATTATCCTGTGCTTAGATCTGTCACCCTAAAGAAGTCACACAGGTTAGTCAACTCTCTCTCTCTGTGTGTGTGTGTGTGTGTGTGTGAGATCCTCTCTTTCACTGCAGTACACACCCATATATATATATATATATATATATATATATATATATATATATATAAAAATTGCATTGGCTCTTCAGATAATTATTAAAAACAGAGAACTTACCAAAGTGTATCATCCTTCACCATCTGACTCGGAGATCAAAAGTAAACATAAATGTAAAGCAGAGGAGGAACGTCTGATTTTATTATTTAGGAGGATATTACGTGTCTGGAGGAATCTGTTTTTATGAGTTGAAATACGAAATACGCGGGGACAGGAGATAACAGTGTTTTGATTCGACATTAATAAAAAAAACCGGTATATAACGTCTGGTTGTTGGAATTAAGACTTTAAACTCCCACATGCTGTAAGTGTACATTTTCTTTTAGTTTCACTGCAGTCGCTGGGTAATGTGCTTTGAGTTGTATAACTGAATATCAATTTAGAAATTTAACAAGTTATCTTACTGTTTTACCTCAAAAAGGGCCAGAAATGTATCATGAGGTCCTCCAAACCCTGGCCTGGACGAAACACTACTAAAGTCAAGAATGTTTTTTTTAATATGAAATCCATCCAAAAAAATTTAATACTTACTAAGCAAATAAAAAAAGAAAAACAAAACAATGTATGGTTCATAAAAATAAAATAAAATAAAATAAATAAATAAATAAAAAACTGGCACCCTGTCCAGGGTGTACCCCGCCTTGTGCCTGATGCCCCCTGGGATAGCTCCAGGATCCCCACGACCCTGAAGATGGAATAAGCGGTAGAAGATGGATGGATGGATAAATAAAAAAAGTATATTTTTCCCCTCATAAGAGGTAGTGGTGGCTTGGCAGTTAAGGCTCTGGGTTACTGATCAGAAGGTATTCTCTGCTCCAGGGGGCGCTGTATCATGGCTGACTCTGTGCTCTGACCCCAGCTTCCTGACAGGCTGGGATATGCAAAGAAAAGAATTTTACATTGCTGTAGTGTATACATGATCACATGATAAAGACCCTCAGATTTGGAATTAGACACTCAAGCGCCCAAACCTGTTTACTCACAACAATCACAGTTTTCAGTCCTTTTGCCGAAATAAGTTCAATTTTGACAAACAAAAACAGTCAAATCTGATTTTACTAGATTTTACTAGGGTTTCAGTGCTGCTTTTCTCCCCACCCCCACCATTTATACTATTTCTGAAACCCTAATCAGGAAATTAAAACCAGGTTTATTGTATATAGAGGTTGAAGACCTTAGTCCCTAGTGTGTTTGTTTTTCCAGCCGATTATATGCATTCATTTGGAATTGCAGTTGATCACCATAATGTCTCTTATTATTCAGTGTTCCTTAACCCTTGTCCTGGAGTACACATTGTGATGGCGTTGCTGATCCCAGATCACCTGATCCCGCTCATCAGCTAGTCAACATGTCCGAACGACATTTGACACATCAAATTCCATATAAGGTCTATAATATCCGGGTTGCGACCGTATTCCGAATACGATGTTTATATGCGTGCACGTGTATACACGACTGTTGTAAGTATGCCTGAGCTGCCATTTGTGAGTACCTAGCCTACAGCTAAGCAACAGAATTCCTCCGGACTGAGCATGCTCATGTATCTCCTTTCAGTGGGTTTTCTGAATAAGGTGTTTACATGCTACATAGAATCAGAATATTGTCTTAATTGAATTGCAGTGTTTACATGACTCAATACTAATTAGTGTCTTTGCCAAATTCTGATTAATAGCAAGATGTTGATGTGCATGTAAACGGAATCACTGTCTTTATAAAGGATGTGAATGAGTAACTAACATGAAATGTAACCGATGAGGAGGCGCATGCAGATATCGGGTTATACGATACATCACAATATTTACACCGCACAATATTCATATCATGGCCGTTTCGCTGGTTGTTCGAAGGTTGAGGTCTGAGACAAAATTGGTCCCATACGGAAGGCAGTACAAGGACAGCTGTTGTGCAAGGAACCTTATTAGGCTACACTTGAGGGTAACTGCGTATTGGAGATGGAGGTGCTAGCACTGTAGTATAAATGCAGTCAATTTTAACAGTCTCACAGTGGGTGCTGTTCAAAGCAAATACATTTACACACACACACACACACACACACACACACACACACACACACACACACACACACACATATATATATATATATATATATATATATATATATATATATATATATATATAAACAAAAACGGACCTCATTACATAAATCTTGACTTACAGTTAATATGGTTTTTTTTGTTTGTTTGTTTGTTGTTGTTTTTTTGTTTTTTTTTAGATATTTTAGATATAAGGATATACACATACACATATTACAGTATGAGGATTGTGTGTGTGTGTGTGTGTGAGCAGGCGGGAGACTTCACTCGGCACTCTGTCCAGTCTATCAGCACTGCACCTTCAGTGGCGCCGAGGCCCTGACCCACACAGACACAACTATTTGCACCCCACATACACACACACATGCACACACACACACACACACACACACACACACACACACACACACACACACACACACACACACACACACACCTCAGGAGACTCCTCTGCTACAACATCATTCTCCTCATTTGTAATGTCTCAGACTTTCCCTTCTCTTAATTCTCTCTCTCTCATTCTCTCTCTTCCTCTATCTAGGCAGGAAGTGCATAGTAGAAGGGTGCTTCCCGTGATTGGAGCGCTTATCCTTCTTTAATGCTTTTTTCAGTTTTAATTCAGCTTTAAAAAAATTTTGTGAGCGAAAGTGGGGGAGAGAATGAGACAATGGGGGAGACGGGGTGGGGGTGGACACACCCAACAACATATGCATCCTGTCCTAATATGTCATTATTATTAGACTATAAATGTATTTAATTAATGTTAAACAAGCGTTTGGAGTGAAACGATTGATCTGTGAATCTCAATCTAGGAATTTCAATCTAAATAATGTTCAGAAAATATTTATATTTTGTATTAACTTAGCTTGTATTAACACTTTACAGTTCCGGGTGGATCCGGGTTTGCCTTATTCACTCCTCGAACTACACACTATTACTTTCACAGCAGTTACTGTATAACATGGTTTACCAAGTACAACTGAATTCTGAATACTCATAAAACTGAAAAAAAATAACTGAATGGAGCTAATGTCTTTTTTCCCACAAGGACCAGTAACCGCTATATCCTGGTCTGAGCCTATCGTACGAAGGTCGGACAATTCATCCCGGACGGTACGCCAGTTCATAGCAGGGCAAACATGCACCAACACTCCCACCTAGGGGCAATTTAGCATAGCTAATCCACCTACTTGCATGTTTTTGGACAGCAGGAGGAAACTGGAGATCCCGGAGGAAACCTACAAGGACAGGCGGAGAACATACAACATCCCACATAATTGCTAATCAGGATCAAACCTGGGAAACCTGAAACTGTGAGGAAGCAGCGCTACACACCATGCCGCAACCTTAGGAACCCAAATGAGCTCAAATCATTTAATCGTTAGTATAATCAACTTAATCATTCTGTTTCCTACTGAAATTCAGTCCTGCACTTATTATTTATTATTATTATTATTTTGTATTAAACACTGGTTAAGGCAGCAGAATTTAGTTAAACAAACATCAATTAATATGCATATTAACTAGCATCAACTGCAGTTTTCAGACCCATCCGGATTGATGTAGACGAAGCCGTGGGATACCTGACTGCTGAAGTCTACGGTTTGGTTTGTTAGTGCAGGAAATATTTCAAATGAAAACCAAAATGAGTCAACGTGTCTATACGTAGGTTGGATTGTGTTATAACAGTCTCATCATAAGAAACACTAAAGAAAAGTGCATTTTTTAGATGTAAATCAGAGTGCCCTCTCTCTCTCACTCTCTCTCTCTCTCTCTCTCACTCTATCTCTCTCTCTCAAACACACACCCACCACAGGAATCCTCTTATCTTTCACTATCAGTCTTAACGGTGCAGATAGGCTAATTTAATGAGGCAAATGGTATCGCTTTCATATTCACAGTGACATAAAGACGGCAGGAGCACCAGGCGCTAATTAGTTTATCTTTCAGCAGCTGTGAGTGTTTGTGTGTGTGTGTGTGTGTGAGGATGTACATAGCCTAAGGGTGGAAAAAATGGTCACCCCTTGTTCCTCCTCAACCCAAATGCAGCTGATTAGCTGGGACATGTTTGCTGTGCAGGGTTTGCTTTTTTAGCTTTGTACTGGTGCTTTGAACCTTAGTAATGAAAGCTCATGGCTACCAGTTTAGTACTGGAGGACTGCGGTGAAAAAGAGTGACATAAGCAGAGAGACAGGAAAAGAGAACAAGATATTCTGGAAGGACAGAAGAAGAGAAAGAAAGTACGAAAATGTAAGTAAAAGAAAGAAAAGAAAAGGAGAACAATTGAATTACAGGGAAAGAGGAAATGGAAGACACGAGAAAGAGTAAGAGAAAAACAGGTATGAGACAGAAAGTGGGTAGAAGCACAGAGAGAGAGAGAGAGAGAGAGAGAGAGAGAGAGAGAGAGAGAGAGAAGAAACTGAGTGAAAAATAGAAGGAGAGAAAAAAGATGTAAAAGAAATTGTGAATAAAATAAACACTTAAGTAGAAAGGCCTCTTGGTGACAGACCCTTCAGAGCAGCTGGTTTGTGTGTGTGTGTGCGTGTGCGTACACGTGTGTTTTCTCCTGTGTTTTCAAAAGTATTTTTGAATAAAGATGATTGTTTAATGTTAGAGCAAGCATCACATTAACCTTCAGAGCACAATCAACACAATCTAATTAGCACAATCTACAGGGGAACTAGCTAGCATAAACTATTAAAGAATAAATATCTAATCTTCAGGGGAACTAGCTAGCATAAACTATTAAAGAATAAATATCTAATCTTCAGAGGAACTAGCTAGCATAAACTATTAAAGAATAAATAACTAATCTTTAGGGGAACTAGCTAGCATAAACTATTAAAGAATAAATATCTAATCTTCAGGGGAACTAGCTAGCATAAACTATTAAAGAATAAATATCTAATCTTCAGAGGAACTAGCTAGCATAAACTATTAAAGAATAAATAGCTAATCTTCAGAGGAACTAGCTAGCATAAACTATTAAAGAATAAATAGCTAATCTTTAGGGGAACTAGCTAGCATAAACTATTAAAGAATAAATATCTAATCTTTAGGGGAACTAGCTAGCATAAACTATTAAAGAATAAATATCTAATCTTTAGGGGAACTAGCTAGCATAAACTATTAAAGAATAAATAACTAATCTTCAGAGAAACTAGCTAACATAAACTATTAAAGAATAAATATCTAATCTTTAGGGGAACTAGCTAGCATAAACTATTAAAGAATAAATATCTAATCTTCAGGGGAACTAGCTAGCATAAACTATTAAAGAATAAATATCTAATCTTCAGAGGAACTAGCTAGCATAAACTATTAAAGAATAAATAACTAATCTTTAGGGGAACTAGCTAGCATAAACTATTAAAGAATAAATATCTAATCTTCAGGGGAACTAGCTAGCATAAACTATTAAAGAATAAATATCTAATCTTCAGAGGAACTAGCTAGCATAAACTATTAAAGAATAAATAGCTAATCTTCAGAGGAACTAGCTAGCATAAACTATTAAAGAATAAATAGCTAATCTTTAGGGGAACTAGCTAGCATAAACTATTAAAGAATAAATATCTAATCTTTAGGGGAACTAGCTAGCATAAACTATTAAAGAATAAATAACTAATCTTCAGAGAAACTAGCTAACATAAACTATTAAAGAATAAATATCTAATCTTTAGGGGAACTAGCTAGCATAAACTATTAAAGAATAAATATCTAATCTTCAGGGGAACTAGCTGGCGTAATATATAAAAACCAGAACAATTCAATATCAGGGGAACTAGCTAGCTCTATAGATAGCGAACTTAGCCACAGTGTGCATCATCAATTATTTCTTAATGGCCACATAACGAGCTCCATAAGGTGAAGAAACCTCTACATTATAACTGATCTAATGGACCTACTGTATGCGGTGAATCGGAAGCCAGTTGAGATTCGACTTACCCTCTGGTCTGAAGATCACTGTTACCATAGAAACAGAAGATTTGCAATGTCAAGCTTTTTCCCCACACTTTCCCCCAACAATATATATAATGTTATTTAAGCTAAAGATCACAAATGAATTACAACATTCTTGTCAGATTTAAGACGTGATTTCAGATCCATGGCTGAACGTTCAGTCGGTCTGTTAGCTTCACGTTTTCACGTCTGTCCACGTTCAAGAAAAGCTTGGAATTTTCTCTCTAACCGGAAAATACTGCACCAGTACATCGCTAATATCAACATAAATAGTTTAAAGTCAGCATAGAATAGCTTGAAAAAAAACAAAAAATCGTTTAAAGTCAGCAGAAAATAGCTTGAAAAAGACAAAAAATTTTTTTTAAGTCAGCAGAAAATAGTCCGAGATCAACAAAAAGTAATTTTCAAGAAACAGAAAGTTTTGCTTTTTAATGGTAGAAAGTTCATCTGAAACACATGTCTCGATATATTAAAACACACACACACACACACACACACACACACACACACACACACACACACACACACACACACACACACACACACAGGTAGCACTAAATATAGAGCACAACAAAGAAAAAAACTTTCTCCATTATGTTTAAGACAACCTACTTAGTGTACAACCGCGTAAATATAACCAGCTTTAAACACAAAAGCAAACTGTGAGTGGAGTCGTGTTTTTATTGGTCGTATCACAGTTGTTTACAACTCTTTGTCGTATTTTTACATTTAAAAAACTGTAAAACTAGTCCTTTGAACTACAGTGTATATTCCTCACCCTAATACCTTTTATTAGAAATGTACTACTTTTATTACAGTTATAAATAACGTGCAGTAGTTACTGAATAACATCATTTAAGATGAATAACTTGAACAATAAGTTGGGAGTTTAAGGATTTAAACTGAACTGTTTAAGAAGTAGAGCATAAATCCTGTGTGTAAGAATTAAACCCTACTAATTTACTGCCATGACGCTGATTTACAGTTTGAGCTCCTCAGATCTAAAGTCTCCGCCGAGCGAGACGCTCCACGTGTCGAGAGGTCGGTGGTGATTGACACCAGGCTGCTAATCACCAGGACGAGAACGATGGACGAGTTCACGCCTTACAACTCCTCACACACACACACACACACACACACACAGTATCGCCTCTTACAATCACATTTCCTCCTGATTCCAGGATGAAATGTGGTGTTTTTAGACAAGTTTAGTTTGTAGAACATTAAACTGTTGGCTAATAAAGGAAGAATAGTCAGTCAGGGAAACTAGCTAGCATGAACAATAAAATCCGGAACAGCTCATTTTCAGGGGAACTAGCTAGAAAAACTATAAAAGGCAGTACAGTTAATATTCAGGGAACCTAGCTAGAAAAATCATAAAGTTGAAATAGCTAATCTTCAGGGGAGCCAGCTAGCATTAACCAGTGCTACTCTAAAGAAGCAAACATCTTTAGATTTGCACTGTGAAATCATTGTCGGTATTTAAATGCAATTTAATACTGACATGATGTACGAATGATTTTGGTGTAACTCCTCCTTTAAATTAAAAAAAATGTCAAATAAACTAGAGTATCAATAGAAGGACAAATTTCAATAAACACTCGGAACACTCAGGATGGAGAACATCAGCATCTACAAATCTACCCATCATGCTATCATGCACAACATCCGGACATAACATCCGGCCGGTTTTCCTGAAGGTGATGCACTTAATTAGAGAAAACAAACATCCTTTGAACGTGCGGTCTCTATCCTCTGCCTCTATACTGTTGTCCTGGCATGACCCACAACACTGACTGAGGACTGAGGCAGTGCTGACTCGATGGTTCATATTTTGCACCAACGATGAGGAAGCTTGTAGGCTTAAATCCCACAACTTTCAGATTTCACAGTTTATATTAATACTCGTGTCGTAATACATAATTGTTTCTATAGTAACAGCTCATTCGCAGGGAATCTTTGATATATATACTCTTAGACATATCCATATAGTCTAAGATTAACAATAAACGGATTTTAAAAACGTGTTGTTATTTAACAAAGAAAAACGTAATTGTGGAACTGTTGATTAAGTGAAGTTTTGGCAATTCGCAGGTTCTCTGAAATACCGCGACTTTTCAAAAGTACCGCAGATCTTCTGCAGATCTGGCCCGACGTGGATTCACGTGTTTCGAACATGATTACAGCTAAAAGGTCTCATTTACCAACAAATCTCACTGCCAAAGACTAAACAAATTTGTGCAAATGTAATTTTGCCAATTTCAGTTGTTTTCTGCAAAAGAAAAAAATTATATATATATATATATATATATATATATATATAAATTTAAAATTCCTCTATGGAATCCTATACGGACAGTTTATTTACTTTTATGGAAGGAGACGCCAGTGTCAGCGCTTTGTTACGGTTTTCCACCACGGGGATAGTCTTCAGGACAGTGGACCAACGTTAACACATGGGGTTCAGAAACTTTTGAGTGGCAGTGTATGTTAACATGACATATGCAGAAATTTTACAAACCCAGTTGTATTAAAATGGGTTTGAACTTAAAGCAGGTTACAGACAATTTTATTAGAGTGGAATCGCTTCATAAACGCTTTGCATTTGATGTATTTCTTTCGCCCGTTCAAATATACAAAACAAGTACAGTAAACGTGTTTTTAGCAATGCTGATTCGTTGTTTGTTTCTCAGTCTGTGGTATCTGTGGAAAGTCGCACGTTGAGATCAACACTTATGTTGGTGCAATTTTAGCCAATAAGACGATCCCTTAAAGTTGCTAAGGTAAAATAGCTCGCCATTGCAGACACACATCAGAGTGTGGGGGAAAACGGTGAGAGTTTCCTCACCCTGGCCATCCCCCGTACACTCACACACACACACACACACACACACACACACACACACACACACACACACACACACACACACACACTCACTGGTCCTAAAGTTCCCAGACAAACATTCACCTCAGTCGTGTGTGTTTCCATTTAATGAGCTGCTGAAACTGCCGGATGCTAATCAGGCTAGCATGTGACAGACACGTTTCAGCCGTAATGGCTCTATAACCTCTCTCTCTCTCTCTCTCTCTCTCTCTCTCTCTCTCTCTCTCTCTCTCTGTGTGTCTCTCTCTTTCTGTGTCTGTTTCTCCAGCTGTGCTGATTAGCTCAGATCTCCAGTCGACAATTAGACTAGCTGAAAGATGAGCTGCCGCTGCTGCTGTAGCTAACTACCACTTAGCAGCTCTTCTGTTTATTTAACTCACTGTAGTGTTTTGACATTTTAAACACAGTGGTCAAGATATACAATATAATCAACAATATAATCAAAATAGGAGTTGTAAAAGGCTCAGGCCTGTAGGTTTTGTCCAATGATAGCAACTAAATGCTGCAATTTAGAGGCACAAACAACAACAACAACAACAACAACAACAAAATCAGAGTGCAGCTGAAATAAGATTTATTGCTCTTTTCCTAACAAAAGCACAACATATGTTAAGAAGCCGTTTCATAGCTAGCTAGCTAACGACGCAAGCTAGCAATACGGCTTTCACTAAGTCTCAGTGTTAAGTTAGCTAACTTGCTAGTTAGCCACAAACTGTTAATTTGTTACAAAGCACCCCAAAATTGTCCCTCTCAGACATGTAGAATTAAATTAACATAAACGTTGGCTAGTTACTTTCTGACATTAAGTTAAGATTAGCCACGTGCTCATTATCCCTGCTGGAAAAAAAACAACAACAATAGAAACCATCACAGAAATTCTAATGGTTTCCACTACAAATACCATTACAAACTCTCAGCTGTTAACCATTAAACCCATTACCAATGGTTTCCCACTACGTAGTAGGACGTATTAAGGCTATATGTAATTAATGGCATCTGCTGGACATAACATGCCACCAATAGAAGACAACAAATTACCAGTAGAGACCCACAGGGACCATTACAGTTTCCATTAAAACCATTACAAATTCTGTGAGGGCTTCTATTGTTTTGTTTTGTTTTGTCCAAAGTTAGCTCCAACCAATGTAACTGTGTTTCAAAAAAACAAATTCAGCTGTATTTCTGATGAGTTAGTGGTTTTGCGGTATAATGCTGGTGTATTACGAATTCAATTGAGGTTGATTTATTTCTGTTCCCAGAAACAGCACAGCAGGCTTCGTGACACCAATCTGCTGGTGCAGCGGGATTTCCACACTTATTTTAATCCAAATTCCCACTCTTAGCAGAAACTTCAAGGTTTAATATAGTATAATTTCCTAACTTTAAGTGTAATGATAAGTATCGGACACGTCAACATTTTTCCGATTCCATCAATATGTTTTACAACAATAAGGTTGTGAAGGTCTTGGGAGAGCTCTTTGCTTTTACCCATCATGAGAAGTTTCTTGTGTGACACTTTGGTAACGAAAAGCATTTTTATTGACCATGACTTTACTAACCCACATGACTTTAATTTGCACAGATAGGGGGTGTAATTACTTTCTAACTATTTATGGATTTCAGCTGGTTCCTTGCCTTACCTTGCCTTAGAGAACTGCTTTTTCTTAGCGTTTTCAATACTTTTTTCCCCGTGTCCTTCCGCTTCATTACAATGTTGTGAATTCTTTATATTTCTGGATTTCTTCAGTTTATACTGATATCTGGTGAAAATTTCATGTGAAATATATTTTTAAATGTTGGTGCGTCCTATACTTATTTCCCCCACTGTATATAATAAGCCACTTTACCTACTAACTAAAATCAACAACTAAATAATTTTATTCATAACACATACAAAGAAACAACTTTTTCTTTATATAAATCTGAATCAGAGAGTTGACATGCCATTGCTATGCTACGCTATAGTTAATGTAATTCATAACAAAAAGATCGGAATTTTCATAAAAGAATTCTTTAAGTAAACGAATAAAAAAAGTGTACAGTGTAAACACCGTTGCCTACAAACTGTGAGTCAGTGATGAGTCATTTGTGAATGATTCAGCTCTTTGAAGTGCTGATTTGCATAAATGACTGTTTTGTTTGCTGTTGTCATAGATGTAGATTCATCAGCCATAATATCGCGTTTTAGAAGAAATATCCTCGAGCCGAAAGAGTCGACTCTTATTGGTGAGTCGAGTCAAATGATCTGACTTGCTGAAAAGATCCGGAGGTTCCATCACTACTGTGAATCAGACCTCTTAAATAACTCATAAGTGTCCTTTGTCTCTGGTTTGTTTCTCTGCAGTTGGGTTTCCCCTTTGCGCTTTATTTTTGGTGTTATGCTAGCAAACGTGATGAGCACGTGATGAGGAAGTCAGCACTCAGTGCTAGTTCCCTTGAATCTTAATCATGGCCTTTTTTTAGATGACTGAAGTGTGGCCAAGAGTGTGGCGTCTCTGTTTATTCAGAGTAACGATACGTAGACTTTGTTGTCTAGCCTGCTAATGGTACAGTATTTAGCAGCTCCAGTCAGGAGTTGAGCCAAAAAGTTGTATTCTTTTTTGACTAGCCAAGGGTCAGTGCCCACTCCTCTATATCGCACTAAAGGAGGAAGCGCTATCTCTGGAGTAAATGTGTCCGGCTTATGTTTGTGGGTCACTGATGTAGAGACGTTTCACCAGGAGCAGTCCGTCTCTGTCAGTCCATTGTTGTGGCTTTTGTTTGGGAGGGACGGGATCCGCAACTGATGTAAATATTTCACTCTTATGCCAAACTTGTGTACAACAGGGATGTCCTGAAGTGTGTGTTGTGCCTAAGATGATGTGCTATTTCGACCCATAAGAACAGCAGTCGGTTGGTTATTTAAGACTCGCAAAAATAGCAGACAGGCGCAGCAGTTGAACTCGAGTTGGACTGTATGTAGTCAGGGTGTCAAGTCTGACTGAAATCTTACAGTCCGAGTAGCGAGTTTAAAGTTATTGCATTGTTACTGTGCGAATTGTTGAATGTTATACCACAGCACTGTCGAGTGCTTGACTCTGATTGGTCAGTTGATGTTGATTAATTTTCTGTCTTCAACATGTAAAAGATTTTATTTAATTACTTTTTTTTTAACTGCGTGTAATTGTTGAAATTTTTTCTGTAACGACTTCTCATAATACTTTGTAATAGTCAGAGATAAGATAAAAGAGATCAATTTTTTTAGACTTATTAACTTTAAAAGAGACAGAGAGAGAGAGAGAGAGAGAGAGAGAGAGAGAGAGAGAGAGAAAGAAAGAGATTTTTTTAATTTTTAACACTACTTTATTAACTCAAAATTTTTGGTACATTTACATATCTACACTTTTGAGAAAACATTTTTCTATTCAAAAACAAAAGAGAGAAAAAGGGGAATAGGAAGGAGAAGAAGAAGGAAAGAGAGAGAGAGAGAGAGAGAAAGTGAGAGAGAGTAGAGAGAGAGAGAGAAAGTGAGTGAGAGAAAGTAGAGAAAGTGAGAGAAAGTGAGAGAGAGAGAGAGAGAGAGAGAGAGAGAGAGAAAGAGAGAGGGTGAGAGAGAGAAAGAAAGAGAGAGGGGGCAGAGAGAGAGAAAGAAAGAGAGAGAGAGAGAGAGAGAGAGTGAGGGGGGGAAAGAGAGAGAGGGATGGAGAGAGAGAAAAAGAGAGAGAAGGTGAGAGAGAGAAAGAAAGAGAGAGAGAGAGAGAGTGAGGGGGCAAAGAGAGAGAGGGATGGAGAGACAGAAAGAGAGAGAGAGAGAGGGGGAGAGAGAGAAAGAAAGAGAGAGAGAGGGGGGTGAGAGAGAGAGAGAAAGAGAGAGAGATTATAGCTGCTATAATGTGTAAATAGGAGCTAACTTGTTTTGTGGATGTTTCTACAACAACAACAACAAAAAGTATCTATAAATGAATAAAATGTACAATATGCCATTTTGTAATTCGCTTAAAAATCGTTTAATTTATTATTAATAATCTTGGCAATAATGTTATGCCACTATAACGGCTTAATTGGTGCCTGGTGCATTAATTCACTTATTGTGATTGTGATGTCGAGGCGGGAGACGCAGCACATTTGCTTTGCATGGACAGATTTGGAGGTTCGAATCCCACCTCTGCCCTGAGTGTCCAGAATTTGCACGTTCTCCCCATGATTCGGGGGCTTCCTCCGGGTACTCCGGTTTCCTCCTTGAATCCAAAGACACGTGTTGTCGGCTGATTGGCATTTTTGAATTGTCCATAGTGTGTGATGGGTTGGCACCCTGTCCCCCGCCTTGTGCCCAGAGTTCCCTGGGATGGCCTCCAGGCTTCCCCATGACCCTGTGTAGGATAAACTGTATTTCATAATGGCTTTGAACTTGGCCCAGCCAATCAGAGTGTATTTTAGGATTCACATTTGATATTTTATTAAAACTCCAGATTGTCACGGTTTCCCCTTTAAGCAGCTCGCTGTAGAGCATGTGAGCTCGCGTGCACGAGCAAGGAGCGTGAACACCTGCTTTTCGTATGTTGACAATCGTGACATTGTGTACATTGGACATGTGCTTTTGTTATGTTTCTGTTATGTCTCCTCCCTGTTCTGTCATTGGCTGTTATTTCACTTGTGTCTAGATTGGTGTCAGCAGTCAGCAATTGGTGCTGATTATGTTCGTATATATATACCTCCCAGCACAAGGCACGGAATATTAGATTAGAACAGATAAGATACTTACATTAGATATAGTAGATTAGATTAGTTTAGATTAACATACCATAGTTAACCACAGTCATAGTCTTAGTTATTGTCCTTGTCATGTTCCATGTTTAGATTAGCGCGTTTAGTCCACGCTGGTTTCTCCGCTCCCAGTTCCTCGTTATAGTTTATGTCTCTTGTTTTGTATATCGACCCTGTATTCCGTGACCGCGACCTTGATTCCTGCTTTGCCCCTTGTATGCCTGTTTGCCGATTGCCTGACCTTTGCATGTTTGTGGATTACGTTTTTGATCACGATTTGGATCTACCTGCCTGTGTCTCACATTTAATAATCTGTCAATCTGCATTTGCATCCGTCCTCTCTTCGTTACATCACGAGACGTGACACAGATATCTTTCCTGGTTAACGCTGATTTTTAAGCAGAGTCTGCTTACAGTGTCTGTATTGCTATTCCTGACCAGCCATCTTATAGGCAGTTTTACAAATGGATTACACTCCATAAAGACCTTTTATGTTATTCTCATAACGACTGAGACTTCATACACGTCATCGCTGTATGGTGGGAAACACAGTTTTCACCTCTCTACTTCTCCACAATTTTGGTGGTCCTTGTCGCCATGCTGTCTACCCAGAATCCCCCGAGGCTGACGCACTCATCACTGCAGCACCAGTGCCTTCTGGGCTGCTACAGGAAGAAGGGCCTGGCTGACAGGAAGTGACCTCTATTTATGCCTACTGGAGCCAGGCTGTGTCTTCAACCGATGGCTGTCTTATTGATTACGCCATTGTGTCTCTTCCTGCTGAAAACAGAGTGAAAAATAAACTATGACAGGGAGGAAGGAGGGACGGCACGCATCATTGTTACGAGTTACGGCAAATCTCCAAATAGGATTTATATTTAGTGCTGAACGCATCTTACAGTAACACTTTAATACTGTTATCACATGCCCAAAGTTTAGGATTGTAATGCTTGTAACGTCTTCTGCATAAGTGTGTCAGTAGAAAATAATGCCTTTTAAAAACAGACATTAAAAATGAAAAAATTGAAAGAAAAATTTCAGCAAAGAATGCAATATAATCATGTAATAGACCACGTTTCTTCGATGCTGAACCTGCAGAGACAGAAGCCAAAGTCTGCAGAAGAACAGGACCAAGTTCTCCAAGATGCATGCAACACTTTCCATACTTATTTAAATATGAACTAACGATGAGTTCAGGAATAAACTAATCACACACTAATGAAGAGCTAACCTTAACTACAACATGAGTCTGATGAATTCATGTGGGAATAACGACCATCTTAAGTACATGTTAGTACATGCTTGTTAGTTAATGTATTAATTAACATGTCGGGGTAGACCAAACCAAACCTAGTCTGTAATAAAGAATATGATGTAAATGTGCATCATTTCAAATGGTTTATTATCCAACGTGGAAAGACGCACTAATAATAAACACCAAGACATTTTGAGGGGCTGTGGCCCAAAACATGAGCACGAGCACAAGAGAGAAACGGGTGACAGTTCGTAACGATTCAAAGCCGGGAGACCAGACCGACATCGACGCAGTAAAGAAGGCAAAATAAACAAGACTACATCACTGGAAAATAATCGTATAGGACAATGGGTTTAAATGTTAATAGATAATAGCGTCACGGCGGCTTAGCAATTAGCATGTTCGCCTCACACCTCCAGGGATGCAGGTTCGATTCCTGCCGCATTCTCCCCATCCATCCCCGTGCTCCGGGGGTTTCTTCCCCCAGTCCAAAGAGCATTTTAGTCTGATTGGCATTGTCCAAAGTATCCATAGTGTATGAATGGGTGTATGATTGCGTATGCGATCCTGCCCTGCGATGGACTGGCACCCCGTCCAGGGTGTACCCCGCCTTGTGCCCCATGCTCCCTGGTATAGGCTCCAGGTTCCCACGTGACCCAGACGGATAAGCGGATGGATGGATAATAACGTCTGTGAAATGAATAAACGTTGCTGTATTCATTTCACCCTTGGGGTTAAAGGAGCAGTGCCCTGGTCCCGAGTTGCCCGGAGCACGTACTAGTACTACAGTGGGATTTGAAGAGAAATGGATGGAGAATGATGCAAAATGGGTTGAGATGAAATTGTTGTTTATTATTAGTGCGTCTTTCTACGTTCAATAAGGAGGATCGGTGTAAATTATGAACGTAATCCAGTGCAGTCCAATGATGTTTGTGTACGCAGCTGCACACAGCAAATTATATAAACAATATATCCCTACGTGTTAATGAATAAATTAACTAACAAACAAACATGTACTAACATTTAATTAAGATGGTCGTTATTCACGCATGAATTCATCAGACTCACGTCATAGTTAAAGTTAGCTCACGCCTGAACTCATCATTAGTTCATATTTAAGTGAGTATTAATTCAGGTATTAATGAATGATTATTCATATACTGTTACTATAAAGTGCTGATGCAGGTTTACTTTTCTCTTTCTTTGTTTCCATGATACAATATATAGAGAGTAGACATCGGAATCCTATGAACTCTAACTGACTCCGTGTTGGACACAAAGAGCAGTAGATATGGTCTAGCCCCTTATTTCATACCCTAAGGAAGATAATACAATGCTACAGGCCAGCTGGAGTTGCTTTTTGCACGTGACTGTCACAGGAAGATCAGACTCGTCTGCTCTCTGTCTCAGCCATGTGGATCTTGTCCTCCGTAAGAGTCAAATCATTTTCCAATCCCACTCTCCTCCTCCGTCCTGCACACTGGGAACAGCAGGATCCGTTTAACGCCCGACTGGGAGATAAGAGGTCGAGCAGGAGGCCTCAGATAAGCGCACACACACTCACACTCCTGCGGTCAACACAAACACCAGCAGCAGTAAAAATTCTAAATGAATCCCGAGGGTCTTCCTCTTCCTCTGGGCCAATGTGGGGGCTTCAGCCAGCCAAAATCCAGGGAAAACACACACACACACACACACACACACACACACAAACAAACCTCTTGATCTCTATCAGACTCCATCAATTGGCAGCTTTAATAAACACCACAAAATCCATTCTTATACTTTTAGCACTGTTTAGTGTGGCAAGTAGGAAGCTGAATCCTAAAGTAGTCCATATAAAGTGCACTAGATAGGGTGGAAGCCCATTCATTTGTACGCTATATAGCATACATATGTGTAAAATGACAAAATCACTACGGTTCTAATTCTGCCTTCAAAGACAACACGTGAGTGTGTGCTTTCTATAAATGAGACTGCAAACATAGCTACAACATGCTCACAATTCAACTTGCTAAGCAGTTAGAAAACATACGCCAACGCACAGGCTAGCTAAAGACTAAAACTAACAGTTTACCTAGCTAGCACATAAATCTTAAGAACGCATAATGACTGTAGAAGTTACACACGACTTTAGAGAATACCATCGAATAGTTAGTTGCTAGGCAACTGGGAAATAAGGAATTAGCTGATGACTGAGGCTAACAACTCAGCTAGCAAGTACAAAACCGTTCTAGACAGTGGATACTGTAATGTAAAGGTACAGTGACCGTCGAAGTGAGACAAAAGAATTGCAAACACCAACATTTACCTCAGATGTGTAGGTAAATTACATGAAAAACGACTCCATTTGACTTCAATGATACTGAAATTGCAGTTAGCGTTTAAACGCTAGCCAAGATGAAAAAATGAACATTATATAAGAGTGGGCCGTGTATGAGGATTTCGTTTTCCACAGAAGACAACAGGGAATATAATGATGGCGAATACTGTTAGAGGAAAAATAATATCAATTAAGAAATGTCGCTTGACACGAAGCAGAGTTACCGATACTATACCGGATTTGATTTATTTTCCTCTAACATGTCCCACAGTGTTTTAATCCTTTAATACCACAGCAATTTGCAAACAGTTACAGTGTTGAATTGATTATTAAATGACACATTATACTTTTTAACCGTTTATAGTTATGTCGTGGAACGAAACGGTGTAGTGTTTTATACGGTATTGAAAGTCGTTCTCGTGAAATAGTACATTGTAAGAGGACAAGGTGATGGATTGACAACTGTGTTGGGTTGAAATGGAAATTTGTCATACTATATAGTTGTAAACACACACCCACAGACACCCACACCCACACTTGTTATAGTTTGGTCACTAGCTTGGTGGGGTTGCAATACAATATGTTATTGTACTGTAGGATCAGAGGAGCTGCAGCCATATGGCTTTGCAATCAGTCCATTTTAAAATGGAGCTCTTAAGTGGTTAGCCGTTCATCCGTCCATAAACACACACACACACACACACACACACACACACACACACACACACACACACACACGTAGGTCATCTCTGTAGAAGCTATTGTGTAAGCTAGTTGTAAGCGTGTGTGATTATATATTCCCGTGTGCATCATTACTGCACCATGATTCTCTTTCTTCCTTTGGTTTCTTTACCACAGAAACAGAGAAGAAATCCAACATGGCCGTTTTCTCTGCATTGTGGTACCTGCTTAAAGCCTCTGTAACACCGTTATAGATTATAGGCGACGTTAATCGCGGTTTAGAACAGTGCGAACAATGACGAGGTTCAATTTTGCTGTAAGCTAAGTTTATGTAAACACTGAAGGTAGTTTTCCATATAAAACAAAAAAAAAAGGATATATTTTAAAGATGTTTCTGTGTAAAAATGTATGTCCAAGTTTGCATGATAGTGTGGTTGAGTTCACCTTGAGGTACCACTGTACAAATACGCTATTATATTTCAAGAAGGTAACATCAGCTAGCTAGGTAAGACAATTTCAACATCGATGCTGCATTCCGCTAAAGTTCGGAAGGCGTAATTCCTGGCATCTGGCCAGAAAAACAAACAAAACGCCCCCTCAAGTCGAAATTCCTACTCAGGAACTTGGGATGGTCTTCTCAATTGCGAGTTCAGCAAGTGCTGTTAAATCAACATGACCGCTCACAGTATCAACAGTAAACAAAGTACTATTTCTTACCTTTAAATGAGTTCAACTATATACACAAGTGTTAGCTTTAGTAGTTAAAGTTTAAGTTTAGCTTGACTGACTATACAGTTTGCTGTTTTGAGGAGGAAAATATACATCACTCATCACAGTTAGCTGTCTAGATCCGGGGTGGGCAATCTTATCCAGAAAGGGCCGTTTGGCTTGGTTGCAATGAAAACCTGCACCCACACCGGCCCTTTCCGGATAAGATTGCCCACCCCTGGTCTAGATGGTTGCTAACGGAAGGTGAACATGGAGGCGGCCATGTTTTTCCCCCACTTTGTAGCTCAAAAGCAAGGAGGTTGAAAATGACATCATTCCGAGCTTCTGAGGGAAGTCAAAAAGGGCAGCATAAGTCACCTCAAATGAAGCATTAATAATGATCAGCTTGACTGCCTTGCTGATGCAACATTGGCAGTATACAATTAATTCCAGAACTATTGGCACCCATCAGGAGGATGGGCAAAATGTTTTGTTGCCCTGTGTGTCTCATGTGTGTCTCAGTTGCATGTTCTCCTCGCTGTGGGGGTTTCCTCCAGGTACTCTGGTTTCTTCCCCCAGTCCAAAGACATGCATGGTAGGCTGATTGGCATGGCCAAAGTGTCTATAGTGTATCCTGGGATGGATTGGCACTCAATCCTGGGTGTACCCAGCCTTGTGACCCATGCTCCCTGGGATAGGCTCCAGGTTCCTTGCGACCCTGCGACCCTGCAGTATAGAAAATGGATAGAAACTGATTTCCTCTGAACCTATGTTTCAAAATGATTGACACTATTAAAAGTTTCTTCTGTAAAGAGAAGTGTCATAAACATAATATTTGACATAGTGTGAGTATGTGTGTTCCAGGTTCTCCATGGCTACATCCTAAACTCCATGCTACGGTCTCAAACACTGTAAACACCACTTGCTATTCAGAATATATTATACGTTGTAGTATTACATACATGACGCACTGTTTAATACACCACCACTTGCACATGAGCATGTATTACGGTATACTATTCAAATGCACCTAGACACAATGCTACTTTAAACCGTTTACTATATCCCCACTACACACCATATACTACATATAACTACACATCACTACAACCTGCTACATGAACCCTACTAAAATAACACATATCGTGAGGTAAAATTATTGACGCCATCTTGTTTTGCATTTACGATGATTTAGTAAGAATTAGGAAATTGGATTCCTTTAGGCACGTGACTACAGATTTGGAGCAACATGAGCAGTGTTGTTCATGCACGCCAAAGTACTTACTCTTTGCACATCTTGGGGATTAATTGTGACAAGCCAAAACATTCTTGTCTGGTAGGTTTCCATGTACACCTGAAAAATGGTCAGCGATTTCATGCCAAGGCGGCACGATGGAGTATGAGGTAGAGTTGCCACTTCACAGAAACCTCCACGGTTCCCAGTTTGAACCTGAGCTCGGGTTACTGTCTGTGAAGTGTTCTACATGTTCTCCCCGTGTCCACGTGAGGGTTTCCTCTCACTTCAAAACATGACAGAAGGTGGATTGGCTAGAAGTCCCATTCAGGGTGTATTCCCAACTCATGCCCAGGAAAAAGCAGTTACAGAAGATGAATAAATGATAGTTTGATGCTGATGTAGTGGGTAGCGTTGTTGCCTTATGGTTCCAGGGTCCTTGATTGGATTACTAAATATGCATTGTGTCCATTGTTGTTCCCAGGACTGACTCTGGATGCAGCCTGACCAGAATAAAGTATATAAGACGTATGAATGATCTGACAACCCTGCTGGTCAGTATTACTCTAATGGGAGATGAATTTTGCTCTACTTCACACTCTAAGGCGTGAAATTAGGATCGCGGACTGGTGCAGGTTAACCCTGACTCTTACGATACAGAAATCTTCACTCTTTTTCTCTGTCCAACCCTCTCTCCTTCCTCAAGGCCAATATCCCTTCCTCCATCTTCACAAACCACTCCAGTCATCGTGTGTGTGTGTGTGTGTGTGTGTATCCTGTATCTACGACCCCGGTTTCCTCACCGAGGAGGAAGACGGGAGACAGCGGAGCAACAATGCCAGGAAAAAGCCTCTAGAGATTAGAGTGTAAAAACACTGCTCAAATTAATGACAAACACACGCTTGCGTCCCTCTCACTCACTCACCCACTCACTCACACACACATACATGTGAAACGTGCGCCATTACGGAGGGGAATTACCCACCAAACACACACCCAAGACACAAAGCTGGACCATAATCGTAAGCTTAATTACAGCCCAACCGTAAAAAAACACTCAGGATGTGTCTGAGGTCCAATTTCACAGCACATTTCCCTCAAATTAACAGTAAAAAGTGACGTTCTGAGAACATACAAGGGTTTAGTTGGATGCTAAATAATAAAAGGTTTTAGTTGGATGCTAAACAATAAAAGGTTTTAGTTTTACACTAAAGACACTTATAGCAGGGTTCATATTTCAGACTGAACAATTACTTGATCTTGACCAAAAGTCAAGGAAAAACTAATATAAATAAAATAATGTTTCCTTTGCAGTAATGTTTAGCGTTAATTTAAACTGTTAATTTAAACTGTAAGGTAACTGTTGAGCTGGCTAGCACAAAGTCATTCACGCAATTATCTAATTCACACAGCCAATCGTGTCGCAGCAGTGCGATGTATAAAATCATGCAGACAAGGGTCAGCAGCTAATGTTCGCATCAACCATCAGAATTGGGTGGAAGAATGAGCATGAGCAGATCTGCAGATGAGAGAGGTCAGCGGAGAATGGACAGGCTGCGTCGAGCTACCAGAAAGGCTACAGTGACTCAGATAACCAGTCTGTACCATTGTGGCGAGCAGGAAAGCATCTCAGAATGGACAGCACGTGTAACCTTGAGGCGGATGGGCTACGACGGTAGAAGACCGCGCCGGGTTCCACTTCTGTAGGCCAAAAACAGTACAGTGGGGACAGGGTCTCCAAAACTGGACAGTTGAAGAGCGTAACCTCACTGAAACCTCATTGTCTGTCTCTGCCAAGTCTTGCTGCAGGTCTTCTGCAGTCACTCGAGGGTTTGTCACAACCGGCCTTCTCAGAAATCTGCTTGCAGCAGTTGATAGCTTCCTTTTTCTGCCCCGTCCAGGTATTTCATACATATTCTGCAACCTAGCCAGTTCAGGTACTTCATGTGTTCCAGCTCAAGCACACCTGGTGCAACTGATGAAGCCCTTGATTAGTTTAGCATCAGATGTGCTAAATGTATTATGTTACAAAAATAAAAGACGATTGTTTTATCAGAATCTGCAAAAGGCTCAAAATAACCCACGGAGTCATGAATTGACGTTAAACATGTGCAAGTCAGAGGTCGAGTGTGACTGCTCGTTCATCTCGAAGCCGTCCTGCACAAAGCGTAAACAGCCAAATCCACTTCCTGTCAGCTCCTGACTGCAAAAGCATCTGTTTGAACTTTGACCTGAACGTCCTTAAGACACACACCTTCACGCACACAGCTGTCAGACACGTAGGCTGCGTTCTACCTTTTGCAGATACACGATATGACCAAAAGTATGCAGACACGTGACTATCACACCCGTATGTGGAACCAAGAGACCCAAACATGACAACACCCCCCAGCACACTTTGAGATCCATGAACCATGAGATGGTTTGCCATGGTTGGAGTGGAAGAACTCGAGTGTCCTGCACAGAGCCCTGACCTCAAGCCCACTGAATACCTTTGGGATGAACTGGAACGCTAAATGCACCTTAGGCCACTTTAATAGGAACAGCTTTAAACCTGCTAATTCATGCAATTCGTTCGTATCCAGTCAGCAATTTGTGTTGGCGGTGGTTCTGTGGCTTGAAACGCCTTCTTGATGAGAGACATCAGAGAAGATTTCAGGCCAGACTGGTTCAAGCCGACAGGAAGGCTATAGTAACTCTAATAACCACTCTTAATAACCGTGGTGAGCAGAAAAGCATCTCAGAATGCACCAACCCTGAAGCGGATGGGCCACAACAACAGAATACCACATCGGGTTCCACTCCTGGCAGCAAAGAACAGGAATCTGACAGGGATCAGGAATCGGGCTCACCCAAACTGGACCGTTGAAGATTGGATAACCTCTGACGTTCTCATGTCCTCTCAGAGTGTGTGAGGTTAAACATGTTACTATCGGTGCCGGGTCGCAGTCCCATCAGCCCCCAGTTACACACTGCGAGACTTTCCATGATAAACGTGTGATAAATGTGAAGAACGCCGGAGTGTCTCAGAATGAAACCAGGAATATATCAGCATGAAACCACCTCAGGCTCAACTTGAGGTTTTAGCTGGAGTAGTATTCATAATGGTGAATACGTGACTGTCTTTACCTGCTGTTAGGAGATCAGAATATTTAGTAGCAATATGAAAATACATCTGAAAAGTGCTTTCAGTTCGAGTTTGTACAAACCCCCACCCCCCCCCACACACACACACTCACTTTTTTTTTTTGGATTGTGTTGTTCTTATTCTTTACATTGGTCTACACACCGGAGCTTACATACTGTTATCTTACGGCAGAAGTCATGGAGGTTTGGTTAGCTTTGTTGCTAAGCGTAGTTAAAGTGTATTATTACTCACACCGAGTCTGAGGGAAATGTTGGTGTCCTCAATATATTTTACTCATTTCCTCAGTCAACCGATCTTTACGTTGTACACCCCTCGTATAAAATAAGACTTAACTTTGTCCTAGTAATCTGCTAGTGCCATATTTCCCAGTTGCCTAGCAACAGTATATTCAGAACTAACTACTTGAACAGTGAGCGTATCGTGTTTTCCAACCCATGTTTATAGAATGATTTCACCAAAATGTAAGAGGAAAAAAAAAGGAGGGAGACAAAATAAGGGGGAAAAAAGAAAGAGAAAAATACAGACAGCAGACTGGGGATTATGAAGGAATTGGGGAAGAAGAAAAAATAAAGCTCATTAGCTGAGTGTTAATCCGTCAGACGCTCCAAACAGCCGTAACATCATCTGCTACTACAACCAGCCAGAAACAAACAACAAAATGGCAGAGACGGATTAATTATGACTGAACGGCGATGGCTGAAGGAAACACTGTAATGTGTAATAACTGGAAATTGAAGACGTAAATCATCGAGGCTGTAAAGTGTGACATGGTGACGTGAAAGTCAGCAAGCGGAGATTATCTGCAGGGCTGTGTGGGTTCAACGTTTCCAAACATGTTGTCTTGCTAACTCTAAATCTCATATAGTATGTGTTTGTTGTATTGGGTTGTTAGAACAAGTAATAATAATAAAAATAATAATAATAATAATAATCATTATTATTACACATACATACACAGGCGCATCTCAAATCATTTGCATATCGTGGAAAAGTTTTTTCCGTAATTTAATTCAAAAAGTGGAACTTTTGTATATTAGAGACTCGTTACACATGAAGTGAAATATTTCAAGCCTTTTTTTTTTTTTTTAATCTCAATGATTACGGCTCACAGCTGATGGAAATCAAAAATCCAGTATCTCAAAACATTCAAATAAAGAATTTATAATACAGAAATGTCGACCTGAGAAGATCTCTAATCAGCTAATTAACTCAAAACACATGCGAAGGTTTCCTGAGGCTTTAATCTCTCGGTCTGGTTCAGTACACAACCACAATCACGGGGAAGATGGAAGGAAATGCTGCATTTCATTTGGAAATCAAGGTCCCAGAGTCTGGAGGAAGAAAGGAGAGGAACAGAATCCAACTTGCTTGAAGTCCAGTGTGAAGTTTCCACGGTCAGTGATGATTTGGGGTGTCATATCATCTGCTGGTGTCGGTCCACTGTGTTTCCTCAAGTCGAGAGTCGATGCAGTATCTACCAGGTGATTTTAGAGCACTTCCTGCTTTCATCTGCTGACGAGCTTTAAGGAGATGCTGAATTCCTTTTCCAGCAGGACCTGGGCACCTGCCCACAGTGCCAAAACTTCTAGTAACTGGTTTACTGACCGTGGTGTGACTGCGCCTGATTGTCCAGCCGACTCGCCTGACCCGAACCCCATAGAGAATCTACGAGAGACACCAGACCCGACAATACAGACGAGCTGAAGGCCGCTATCAAAGCAACCTGGGCTTCCAGAACAAACACCTCAGCAGCGCTACAGGCGGATCACCTCCATGCCTCCATGTTTCCTTCTGAAGAACATGCCAACGTGTGAAGTAGCTACACTAACTTGCCCCTGTGCATTATTATGTGTGTTTGGTGTCCCATCCAGCCTCACTCTGAGTGTTCTCGATCCAGCCACAACAGTGAAGCACAACAACCTGTTACATGGTTTTAAATCAAAACTCCTATTTTTCTTTTGTTTTTCCATTAAAAATCCTTTCCACACCTCTCTGCACCATATATGCGGGGTAATTATGTGAAAACAGGAAGTAGGATGTGTAACATGAGGGGCTCATCTTGTAAAACCGGCGGCGAAAGGGACAGGAAGTGAGCGGTGCTGACTGAACGACAGCAGAAGGAAAAGGAGGAGGAAAAAGAAAGGAGAAGAGAAAAGGTGTCAGTGTGGCATCGTGAGGATGCACATCCGCTACACCTACAGCAAGAGGGGGCATTACGGGCTAATAAATATCCACCAAACTTCCTCTTTGTGGTTTAAAGTTCTCGCCAGTCCTCTGTACGGCGACCATCAAAGTTAAACCACAGAGCCATCGAAACCACATAACAGAGCTGTGTGTGTCTGTGTGTGTGTGTGTGTGTGTCTGTGTGTGTGTGTGTGTGTGTGTGTGTGTGAGTTTACAGTGCCAGTCCATATGTTAGAAAACAGGAAGCAATGCAGTTGGACACGTCATAAAGACATGAAACAGACACAACGTACAACAAATGTAGTTCTGACTTCATTATTCCGCTCACTAGGCCCCGCCTCCTGAAGTTGGAAGTGATACAGATGATGATGTTGATGATGAGTGCTACAAACGTTGAAATCTGTAAATATGTAATACCACTGCTATTTTAGAATCGTTCATCCATTCAGTAAACACTTGTCTCCTGGTCAGGGTCGTGGTGGATCTGGAGAACATTGGGCATTTCACATCTAGGGGGAAATTTAGCATATCCAGTTTACCTCCTGGCATCTTTTCGGGAGTTTTGGAGTTGAGACCGGAGAACCCGGAGAAAAACAAACAGGGACACGTGGAGAACATGTCTAGAAACACAGCATCGTGAGGTCGGGATCGAACCGGGGACCTTGCAGCTTGGAGGTAGAGCACAGAATTTATTGGTTAGTATGTTCGCCTCACACCTCCAGGGTCCGGGGTTCGATTCCCGCCGGGGCCGTGTGTGTGGAGTTTGCATGTTCTCCCCGTGCTGCGGGGGGTTTCCTCCAGGTACTCCGGTTTTCCTCCCCCAGTCCAAAGACATGCATGGTAGGCTGATTGGCATGGCTAAATTGTCCATAGTATGTGATTGTGCCCTGCGATGGACTGGCACCCTGTCCAGGGTGTACCCCGCCTTGTGCCCAATGCCTCCTCGGATAGGCTCCAGGTTCCCCACGACCCTGAAGAAGGAATAAGCGGTTGAAGATGGATAGATAGAAGTATCTTTTGTCTTTAGAGATGAATAACACACTGCCGATTCAGCAGAAGCCCAAAACAAGTGAATCATTGCGGTGGATTTCCTCTTCCTTCTATTTATCGCCCATCTCTAAAAGTGAGATGGGCGATAAATAGAATCTATTGTGATTAAACTGATTAAATAGAAGCAGCTGCACGGCTTCCTTTGTCGTGTATTAAGGTCCTACAGCAACCCCCCCTCCTCCCCCATATAACACGTCTTTATATAATATACAACAACGCTTTATATTTGAGGTCCATATTCCTTCATTCATGATATACAGCAGTAATTTTGACACATTTTGTTTTGAGCATTATTTCTGATACTACAATATTACATTACTATTAGAATGCTGAGACTGATGTATTAATAACGAATGCTTGCTGCATGCACATAAAAGTTAGCAGCGTGTGTGTGTGTGTGTGTGTTTGTCACATCCGCTGAAGGATGCAGTGAAATGCTGGGAAAGGAAAGAGAGAGAAAGAGAGAGAGAGAAACACCAGCACCGTTCAGATGCAAATCTTGACATGGAGCCTAAAGCATGCAAGAGGACCAGGTGTCCGGGGGAGGACGATCCACACAGAACACTCTTTCACCTCTCCCATCCCTCGCTCAATCTCTCTTTCTTTCCTTCCTGATTCCGTAACAACACAGAGAATCTCCATCCTATTCCCTGCAGCGTGTGGTCATCATCCCCTAGCATTCATTACTTGTATACGCTCATTTTCGAGTCCCGCCGTGGTCCTGTGTGTGTGGAGTTTGCATGTTCTCCCCGTGCTGCAGGGGTTTCCTCCGGGTACTCCGGTTTCCTCCCCCAGTCCAAAGACATGCATGGTTGGCTGATTGGCATGTCTAAAGTGTCCGTAGTGTATGAATTGGTGTGTGAGTGTGTATGTGATTGTGCGCTGCGATGGACTGGCACCCTGTCCAGGGTGTACCCCGCCTTGTGCCCGATGCCTCCTGGGATAGGCTCCAGGTTCCCCGCGACCCTGAACAAGGGGTAAGCGGTAGAAGGTGGATGGATAGATGGAATCTAAAATCATCAAAACTCTGGAGTAACAAGTGGAACTATGGGAATTATGTCGTGGGAAAAAAAATCCAAAAGAAATCAAAATAATTTAATATTTTATCATTTTCAAAGTTGACGCCCTTTTAGCCTAGAATTTCCAGAAATGTATTCTCGCCGTTTTCTCACCCGATTTCTTGAGGAATTTCCCGGACATGTTTTTTTTAAACAGTATTAAAGGAGTTCACACCGACGCCGGACTCTTATCGGCTGCTTTTCGGAATATATTTCTCTCCGAGTCGTCCGTTTAAAAAAAAAAGATTTATTTTGTAAATGTTTTTGTCTATGACACCGATTTCACACGTTTAATCACACACCTTCGGATCAAACGCTTTTTAACATCATGAGAAACATTTCAATCGCGTGTCCAAAAACTTTTGACCAGCAGTGTACAGGAAAGACAGGGTGCCAATACATGTGCAAGGCAACTCACTGATTACAGTGAGTAACTGTACGCCTGATAGATAGATAGAAGTGTAGCTACAAGCTGTGTGGACACGATGGCAAGTAGTAATACACGTCAGGTGTGCAGTGTTCATCACACGGTTTGTCTCTAAACGGAGTTCAGACACAAGAAGACACAAAGCCTGTAGTATTATAAACATCTCTTCATTAACCAGAAACTCAGACTCCATCTAAATATAGATCCGTATGAAGACAGACAAGGTGCATTTCTGTTCCCAATGTATAAATCTATAATGTCCAAATATGGTCATGTTCCTGTATATACAATAAGCAAAATAGATTCATCAAGAAAATATGTTCTGTTTGTCCATAAATGGTCAGAGAAATGCAAAAACTGAGATCAAAGTGCAAAACACCTCTCTGCAACGCAACACTACACACACACACACACATCTACAGACATCATTACATCACACTATATATAACATACAGACATATACACTCACGCGCATGCGCACACTTTCTACTCATTATCAGCATGTTCACGGATTATCAGGTAAATATTTCGTAAAAAGGCTCCCCGGAGCGTCTCAATCCACTTTCACGTAAAAGAACGATTTCCCAAGTGCGCACTCCTCCCAAGCGCCCAGAATCACGTTCCCCATTAAAACAAAGCCTAGTCACATCTTAACATTTACACTTATTGCAATTTCTCGATAACTAATAGGGAAAGCTTTAAACAGGAAGTGCTTTAGGGGAAGGAAGTGACGTGTTCATGTGAGAATTCTCTCAGAGGCGAATATTTATAAATCGCTGCATTTTGACTAAACGCATTTATGTCGTTCGTACACTCGGAATGTTAGGACTAGGCACATGCCGATAATCAGTTATACGAACTATACTACAGCGCTCGAACTCTTAAACCTGATTGGTCAGGAAGGGTTGATTAGTATGGGTTCCCCCTAGAACAGCAGTTCTGGCAAAAACGATAGCTATAAGGTTTGTATTAACGCACAACTTAATATGAACGCATTATCGTTTCTGTAGTTACGACTGATTTCGAGGGACTTGCTTCACATAAACGGGTTTTGGGAAAAAAAACAAAAACGTGTGTAATTGTTGACATGGTGATGATTATTCAGCAATTTTGGAAGGTCTTTGTAATGTTCACAGGTAACTCAAGCTGTAACTTGAAGAGGACTTTGAGATTCTGAATAACAAGCGGTCTTTGTTTTTGTCTTTTTAAACAAATCTAAATTCACCGTAAGTTGAATAAAAAAATTTTTTTTTCAAAAGAATGATAAGACTTTATTGGTCACATATACAGTAGAGCATAGTGAAATTGTTTTCTTCGCATACCCCAGCCTGTGAGGAAGCTGGGGTCAGAGCGCAGGGTCAGCCATGATACAGCGCCCCCCGGAGCAGAGAGGGTTTAAGGCCTTGCTCAGGGGCCCAACAGAGGCAGCTTGGCAGTGCTGGGGCTTGAACCTCCAACCTTCCGATCAGTAACCCAGAGCCTTAACCGCTACGCCACCCCTTAGAAGAGCGTGTGAGCCGCGGTCCTGGGGGTACGAATAAACAGCATATTTGTGTTTATATCCATATCTACCGAGTGTCCTTATCGTATCAAACACTTTGTACTGTATAAATTCAGGGCAGTACAGTCACCGCATTATTGTCGAGTAGACCTGTATGAGTGTGTGTGATTTAAACGAATCACACTTTTACACTTGTGGAGTAGACTCACGGTGTGGACTGAAGTGGTGTTGGTTATAATGGAAGCGCGTGTGTTCTGTGAGGAAAAGAAATGCATTTGGAAGAAAAGAAACGCTTCTTGGGGTAAATATCTCCCAAATGAAATCGCTCCATTATCTAAAAATCGAATCTGACTGGCCTACTTCTAAATTTGGCAGGTCTATAAACTTCCTCAATGACTACAGCCCCTCACTCGTCTCATTCACGATCAGTCTTTGCGTGACTAAATCGGTTTGTTCTCTTTTTTTTTTATACAACAGACCCGATGCCAATCCAAAACATAATCTGTAACTAGCATAATTTTATTGTAAATCAGACTTTGTTTGGTCCGGTCACAGAAAACATGAGGTTCTATGAGTTTTGGATGAGGTCAAAGCGTATATGGTGTGGAGGTCACGACAAAGTAAGACATGTTGCACCCCCTAGTGCTCAAAACCCATGAACTGCACGCCTGAAGCCATTGATGCGGGTTTAACCAAAAATCCCACGCAGATTATCACGTGCCGAGTTTATGTTTCCTTATGTCTCATCTCTGCAACATTAAAAGCAATTACAAATGGATAAAAAGTACGACATGTTGTTTAATAAGTTTAAAAAAAAAAGTTGTTAATGGTGGCAAACTTCCGTGGTCTAAGAGGAATCGATCACTCCAGGACATGGTGTTATATGAAAATAATAAACGACGTAGTATGATGCGTTATAACCACAAGGTTGATTATGTTCCAAAAACAGCACGTCTCGTAGTGATTTACTCCTTACATGGTCCCTCAGTCGAAACCAAGAGTTTGGTCCGCTGTGTTATGGGAGGGACAAAATAAGAAAAACGACGTCCCAAGGCTCCTCCCAGATGGAACGGTTTTTAAACAGTCTGTGATAACGGCGTAGTAAAGCTTACAGTATATAAACCGACGCAACTCTAATGCAGATACAGCGAATTAAGCACTGGTGTTTGCTTCTTATCAAGGCTCAGGCACGTCCCGATTTCCAGTGACCATGCTGGTACATTAGCATCATTTTGCTCATCAGACGACAAAACTAAGCTGCCAAAACGCACCTGACGATGAAAATTTCAGCCCTTTTAGGTTGCCATCACATAGTGATGTCTCCGAGTCGGTGTGTCTGTATAAATGCACCACATTTTCCAGACTATAAGTCTTTTTGTCTGCTTAGAAAATGTTAAAAAAAAAAAAAAAATTATATACATACATACATTGTGTGTGTTACAGTTGCTCTAAGCCCTCTTTAAAAAAAAATCTCAATATTTTAGGTCTAGAAACACTTTCTAAAATTACAAACTGCCCCTTTAATATAGCTGGCAGAATTTGTCCAGAATGTTTGCCTCTAAAATGCTGGTGTAGTTGAGGGAGTTTTTCGTTAGTGTTGCTGTACTTGAGCGTCATTAAGCGGCTTTTGTGGGTCTGATTACGGTCGCGAGGTCACTGCTGTCTGTAGCCAGCGTAACAATGTTTTGCATTTTCAATATTATCTAAGCAGTAATCGAACGGTAGTGTACAGTCCCCACTGTGGAAATCTCACAACTGCTAAATAAAAATACTGTTCAACTTTGCGCCTTATAATCTGGAAAATACGGTCTGGAAAGTAACGTGGCTTTCACGCATTTCTGGTCCTTAACAACAACAACAAAAAGAAGACGTTAAAAAAAAAAAAAAAAAAAAAAAAAAAAAAACAAAAAAAAAAACACACACAACAGCTTGCAATACATACAAATTTCTTCATGAAGCACATGGATGTGATGTAAAGGGAAACTAAACCACAGCATTGCATTCTGGGAACTGCGGTCCTGATACAGAAACCTGAGAGTGGGCCATTTGGGCCTGAAGTCTTCGGACACAGGTCAGGACGATCGCCGTGTGACACTCTACAGGTACGTGTCATGTTCTGTACTGCTCAGGCTCTGATTGGATGCCTGAAGACTTGTGTCCTTTAGGAGTGCCTGTGATAGGCTGGGTAAAGCCTGATGGTCCAGCGGTGCCTGGTCCTGATTGGCTGTGTCGAGCGAAGAGTCTTTCTTGCTCTTCTTTTTATCCACCTTGCTTGTCTTTTTCTCCTCCTTCTTTCTCTCGTCGTCTTCGGAGCCGGTGATGATCTGTGCCGGCTCCACGACGATGGTGGGTTTCTGCTGCAGGTCCTGTCGGCTGGGAGGCTCAGCTGCCATGATGGCTCGAGCGCCGTGCATTCTGGGAGGAGATTTGCAGTGCAGTTCTCCGCGTGTTTCCTTCCAGCGTCGGAGTTGGGCGAGATGTTCCTTCTCGATGTCCCGCTCTGACACCGGCAATTCCAAAGTCTGGAGGAAAAAAAATCGAGGTACAATTAATGACTGATGCTCTCCTTTTTTATTATGCAATGTGTTGAAGAGGTGTGGCCTCTATATCTGTCAATGTTAGTGAAGGGGGAGTGGCCTCTATATCTGTCAGTGTTAGTGAAGGGGGAGTGGTCTCTATATCTGTCAGTGTTAGTGAAGGGGGTGTGGCCTCTATGTAGGTCAGTTTCAAAGGAGAGTGTGGCCTTTGTGCTTGTCAGGTGTGGCCTTTAGATCTCAGTTTCTGTGAAGGTGTGGCCTCAATATCTCATCAGTTTCTGAGAAGGAGGTGTGGTCTTTGTGCTTGTCAGTGTTAATGAAGGAGGTGTGGCCTCTGTGCTGGTCAGTTTCAGGGAGGGAGACAGGATTATATTATGCATGTTGAATATGGTGGAACAGACTTTAACAAAGGAACTAGAGACAACACCAATATGCTTAGAACCTCAGGGCAGAAAACGCAGCAGAAAAACTTTTACGTCTAGATCAGATTTATTTATTTACTGTTAAAAGCACTGCACAAATGAGTGCACCCAAGATGCATTGAAATCTTTTCAGCACATTAGAATCATAGATATCAATATTGGGTACTAGTGTGCGATGACAAAAAAAAAAAAAAAAAAAAAAAAAAAAAAAAAAAAAAAAAAATTTTAAACTACTAAAAAAAAAAAAAAAAAAAAAAAAAAAAAAAAAAAAAAAAAAAAAAAAAAATTTTTTTTTTTTTTTTTCCCCATTTTTTTAAAAAAAAACAAAAAAAACAAACCCCCCCCAAAAAAAAAAAAAAAATTTTTTTTTTTTTTTATCATAAAAAAAAAAAAACCCACCCCATGCCTGCATGCGAGAGGAAACTGTAAAGGCCCGGAAGAACAAGAGGAGAACGTTATCCGTTCATAGATTAGGATGGGCGTGGCAAAAAGACTGTTAGAGTGTGAAAGGAAAACACGAAGGTTTCGGATCCTCTTTTATTTTTTTAGAAAAGAATGCAAGAGTGGGTTTCAAATGTACTGTGTGCGCGTGTGTGGTGTACCTCTTTAACGAGGAAGCCCTCCTGCATGTAGCATGGCTCTACGGCTCGAAGTCTCTCCATCGTTTCGTACTGACCCTGACACGCCTTTAGCTTCTCTTGAGATCCCAGCATGAACTTGAGAAGCACCAGGCCCACCCGGAAGATGACTTTGACTCCTAAACGCCACACAAACGAACACGCAAAACATCCGTCATCTACTTATCCACTTGCATCAGCTGGAGTCAGGTCAGGTGATCAAACCAGCATGTAAAGTCAGTTAACCATTCGGTTAGGCTAAAAGCAGTGCTCGTTGAGAATTCCGGCTGCGCGGAAACCGGTCATTTATTAACTGCGTGGAAACACTTTTCACGTAGCTTCGAACAGAAACACTCTACGGCCGTTGCGAGAAAGTGCGTGCGAAGGAAACGAACCCTCGCAGAAGAACATGTCCCAGATGCGCAGCACCGACGCCCATGGCAGCGTGCGCGAGAACGCGCACATGAACCACTCGGTCATGTAGAGCACCGGATCGATCTTGTGCTTCTTCAGGTGCCGATGAGCCACGGGGGAGACGCGCTTCAGTAAAGAGAACAGGATCTCACCGTCCAGCTGGATCGCCTCCTACACACACACGCAGGGATTAAACTGTAATTCACAGGGAAGGGAAGGCGATGAATGCAGATGTCTACAATAGCTAGAGCAGTAGTAGTAGAAGAAGAAATTGTAATAGCTTAAAATACATCATTATGGTAATCCCATGACGTGAGAGCTACTAAAGCAGGTGAGAATGAGGTCTAGCACACGCTTGATTATTCAGGGGGTTTGACGGGTTGATGTTTGACCGGACTGTGATGAAATGTCTCTTACGAGACGTTCTCGTTACGATCAGTCAGTCATGTTGAGGCAGAGCGCTGGTAATAAACAGCTCAAATCTGCTGATCCGCGCTTAAGTTTGAACTTTACGCCACGGGATTATGCAACAATTTCACCTTTTGTGCTTGTGTGCGTGTGTGTGTGTGTGTGTGTGTGTGTGCGTGTGTTGTCTCACCAGGCCTGCACTGTAGTAGCCAGGCAGATATTTCTCACAGATCTGCACCAGACTCCAAAATGCATCCTAGAATACAGACAAACAAGAACACAAACCGTTGCTCAGAGCTGCACGGCAGGTCAAAAGTTTGTGCACACCGAAATGTTCCGCGTGGTGTTAAAAAGCTTTTGATCTGAAGGCGTGTGGTTAAATGTTTGCGGTCGGTGTTGGAGACAGAGATATAATCGTGCCGACGTAGGACTTCCTTTTATTAGAAAACGATTTTATTTACAGAAAAAATATTTTTATATAACGGACGACTCGGAGCGAAACTTCCCGAAAAGCAGCCGATAAAGAGTCTAGCGTAGGTGTGTGTTTGTGGGGGAGGGTGGGGGGGTGTAACCACAAGGAGGAAATACAATCTTATGAACTTTAATAAGTCAGATTTGGTTTTATTCGTTATACCCACACTGTTATAATAACTACAGCTGGATAAATTGATCCTGACTTCACATTGCTAGGAGTCAAAATTATACTCATGGGATCAGAAATCCTAAATGGCAAGAAATAAAGAGTGTCAGCTGTAATCTGTTAACTTTTTTACATGTAGAGTGTGTGTGTGTGTGTGTGTGTGTGTATATACCAACCTCAGCGGGCATATGCATGAGCAGTACAGCAGCGATTGGAGCTTGAGCCTGGCAGTAACCTTCCTCCGGCCGGTAAAGTGTGTAAGCCTTCAACACTCGGAACAGATCCTGTTGCCTACACATGCGCACACGTACACACACACACACACACACACACACACACTAAGGGTTGGTTCTGACCCGTGGCCTCCTCATGCAGAGGATAAGCACATAACATACATAAACCACATATACACTAACATAAGCAACACGTATACACACACACACACACACACACAGTCGTTAAGGTTTGGTTCTGACCCGTGGCCTCCTCGTGCAGCGAACATCTCGTGAAAGGGAAACTGACGATGGAGATCCTTCTCGATTACATCCACCCATTTTGGCTCTCCATATTCACTGTCCAATTCCTAACACACACACACACACACACACACACAAAATGAGCTAAATTATGTATTTTAACACGGTCACTGAAACACTATGTGCTGATATATAATGACGATGAACACTGAGTCAGTTTGTTCTGTGCTGTTGAGTAAAACGCCTCCATGCAGGTTGGAGAACTTCAGGAGATGTTGAAGAGATTTAGTGTGTGATCACTCCTTACCTGGAACCTGCCTACATTCTGCTCCCGTTTCACCTTTCCTCCAGACAGATAGAGCCAGGCACGACCCCTCAAAGATGGAGGAATGCCCTTTTGACACCGCACCTTTACCTACAGACAGACAGACAGACAGACAGAGACAGGTTTTTAATCATTATACACATCATGCTCTAGAATCTTAGCAACACCTTCTAGAGTATAAATCTCGAAATATCACTAGAAAACGTGACAACACTCGTATTTCCACTGCGTTTGGCGTAGTTTGTTTTGAATTTTCAATGTTGTGGGAAACACAGCGGTCAACTGACTTCTTATTTAAGAAGTCTCAAAATAATACCGCTTGTGTATCTTTAAACATGTACGAATTTCTGTTTATTTAATTTTATTAGTGTTCTCTCCTCGGCTTTACGTGCTACACTGTTGTATTATTTGTTACAAGTCTTTAAAAAATAAGGACATTATATTTGTTATTGTGCATCAGACTTGAAGTCAGTAGGGTTTTTTTTTCCCCTCTTACTGGAACTTTTTCGTCTCGGTAATTTTAGCCATCTCTCCGAGTTGTTTTCACATTGTGGACAACTTTTACGTTTTTGTAGGATACACTGCTGTCGCATAAATTTTATGGAGACTTTGGGTGTGTGGGTGTTTGGAGGATTGTGAGAGTAAACAAAACATGCCAATGCTTTGAAGGATGTGAATTGGAACAGAGTAATGTTATTTAATTGCGAATCTGTTTTTAGAGGATTTAAACCGAACATGGTGAACAAATATTATGGAACTCGGGCAATTTTACTGGGGTTATCTCGTACAGTGTAGCAAGTATTAATCTGGAAAGGACTTTGTAATCTTACAGTCAAAAACTGGATTTAAACAGTGGCAAATCAGTAAATGAATCACATGAAAATGTATCAGATGTAAAGGAATCACACGAAACTGAATCAGATGTAAAGGAATCACACGAAACTGAATCAGATGTAAAGGAATCACATGAAAATGTATCAGATGTAAAGGAATCACATGAAAATGAATCAGATGTAAAGGAATCACATGAAAATGAATCAGGTGTAAAGGAATCACATGAAAATGAATCAGATGTAAAGGAATCACATGAAAATGAATCAGGTGTAAAGGAATCACATGAAAATGAATCAGATGTAAAGGAATCACATGAAAATGAATCAGGTGTAAATGAATCACATGAAAATGAATCAGATGTAAAGGAATCACATGAAAATGAATCAGATGTAAAGGAATCACATGAAAATGAATCAGGTGTAAAGGAATCACATGAAAATGAATCAGATGTAAAGGAATCACATGAAAATGAATCAGGTGTAAAGGAATAACATGAAAATGAATCAGATGTAAAGGAATCACATGAAAATGAATCAGATGTAAAGGAATCACATGAAAATTAATAAAATAAATTAAAGACCTAAACATGTATGAATTTGCTTATAATATAAACCGTGACAATGGTTTGTTTATATTATATATTATAAAGCATGAACATTGTTATGACACAAAAATATAATAACCAGTGCATTCCTGTTTAGTACCAGCTCACCTTCTTGTGTTTCTTGCTCATCCACTTATCCCAGCTGTTCAGCATCTCCAGCCACTTAGCCTCTCTCTGTCTCAACACCTCAGGAGGGATGTCCTCGGCTCTGTGGGGGACATAATGAACCCATCAATCAATCCCCACTTATACACACACATATTTTCATAATACAACATTTACATCACATTATTTCATTCTTTTTAACAGAGTTCAGGAACAGTTCAGAAAATCAGCCAATCCTTTCCACTTTGGAAGGCTAAAGGCTGCTTTATACGCCGCGTGCAGACGCGGAAGCAGCTGCTATCTGAATGCCGTCGTTCAAATACGTCGCGCGCGTACTCTTGAGGACATTCACTGCATGGCACGTCAGAGAGAAAACAACCTGGTCCATCAGCTCGAGATGTCGTAAGCAAACACCGCAATGAACAGCAACGTCAAACATACTCACAAACTCGGGCTTTCTTTAAAGCGCACCCGTTATGGATTTGAAACGTGCCTGATTTTGTTTGAGGCCTCATACGATAGATTTACATGCGACAGAGGTCAAAAAACACTTTAGCGTGCTCATCATTCAAACTGCAGCATCACCTTTTACCCACAGTGTCAAAAATGACTCATTTAGACTCGTTCTAAACTCCTCCTTTCAGAGAACATACTCTGCTCTGATTGGTCAGATGTCCCAGTCGGTCGTGATCGGTCTAACGCTTTCAGCGAGCCGCCGATGAAGACCAGAGTCGGGGCTTTTTTTGTTACAAACTACGTAGGTTAATACAGGAAGTGAAGACTGGAATCACTAACGAATCGTTTCAGCTGTTCGGAATCGGTTCCTTCTTTTGGGAGTCGGTAACTCCGTTTGTCGTGCGCTTCGATTTTTGAAACTTTGCAGACTTTTTTTATATAACACACTACATGAACGGTCATATCTGAAAATCCACAACAGGTGCGCTTTAGAACTTCCCGCCATCATCGTGAATGTCGTCATGACCTGCGCCTCAAATCTAAATCATAAATAAGAATGATGTACTAATCTAGAAAATCTTTTTTTTTTTTTTAACTCCCAACGCTAACTGGAATAGGTAAACCCGGTTAGTGTGCATGCTCAATAACGGTCTGGAACAGCTTAGCCAAGAGCTGATGCTCATTAAGGCGAGAATAGTGTGCAACACACGGCACACACACAGAGAGACGGAGCAATTGATCACAATATTGCGCAATATTGCTATTTTACATTCATATCACCAGGCAGCATTTCTGGCACAGTTTGTACTGTTGAGATCAAATCTGTCCCAATGAAAAGGCACAGATTTAAAAGAGCATTGCACATGTTGTCCTTTTCAAATCCCACAATACTGTTCACTCCCTGAAAGTCTGGGTGGGGAAAAAAAAAACAAAAAAAAAAACCCCAAACAACTTGCACTCCGCCTGAAAGATGTACGATAATGTGTTATTTATCCATCTGAACAGAATAACCGTCCATCTTACGCATCGTGATTAAAACGTTCAGTGGTCACGACGTGAACATTTTAATCTCTGCTCGTTCCCACTGTCAGGTCACGGGAGGTCATGTTTCTCAGCAACGCGCTAAGCCCCTGGGCCAAGTGTGTGTTCATGTGCGTGAGAAAAGACATTGAGATATCCCAGAGCATCTCGTGATGAAAAGCGTTCTTTATTAAACACACCCTCGGCGTGGAGCTGTGTGTAATCACATTAGGAGCTGTGCGAGTGGGAGAGCAGGGAAAGAACTGCTGCATCATCATCATCATCATCATCATCATGGTTGTCGTCGTGGGACGTAAAGTAAAAATTCCGCCCTCGGCAGGGGTGTGTATTACACCACGACTCCACGTCTCGATACGATCGACGATCAGATATATTAAATCCAACGTAACGGACTGTAGAGATGTTTATGTTATCTCCTTCTCACCGCGTCATCCTGTTCTCATCATCATTCACGCCGAATACATCTGTCGTTACTTTTCTCCTTCACCTATTCCTACCGTCTATGCACACGTCTATTTTTAAGAGTTGAATCTCTTTTTAATGAATACGTGCAGCACGGCTCCACGAGGAGCTGCACACTGAAACTCGACGATAAAGCTATTCAGATTACGATTTCGGCGATGAGGAGACACAGGAAGTTCAGTCTCGGGCACAAAGAGAGAACTAAACACCGCGCATGAAAATAACGTAAAAAACAAGCACTTTGGACAATTTATACCTGTGTGTATATGTCGTTTATTTTAGATCATATTAAAATGTCAAAAGACGGGTACGACGATCTGTTTTGCTAAAAAGAATTGCCTACAAGATAGGGCGTAGAGGAGTTGTTTTTTTATTTACAGAGGATTAATACATACAAAACCAAATAATAAATAAATATGGGGAATAATATCACAATAATAAATATGGGGGGAAAAATGGATGGATGGATGGATGGATGGATAGACGAACAGACAATATACAGGCTGATATACTTTACACACAGAGACAGAGAGAGAGAGAGAGAGGGAGAGAGGGAGGAGAGAGATGGAAAGAGAGTGAGAAACGGATGGGGAGAGAAATGGAGTGAGAAAGGGAGGGAGAGAGATGGAAGAGAGCGAAAAAGGGAGGGAGAGAGACACAGAGGGAAGGAGAGAGGGAGAGAGAGATGGAAAGAAACAGTGAGAAAGGGAGGGAGAGACGGAAAGGGAGAGAGAGTGAGAAAGGGAGGGGGAGAGAGAGAGGGAAGGAGAGAGATGGAAAGAGAGTGAGAAACGCACGGGGAGAGAAATGGAGTGAGAAAGGGAGAGAGAGAGAGATGGAAGAGAGAGCGAGAAAGGGAGGGAGAGAGACACAGAGGGAAGGAGAGAGGGAGAGAGAGATGGAAAGAAACAGTGAGAAAGGGAGGGAGAGAACGGAAGGGAGAGAGGAAGAAAGGAGGGGGAAAGAGAGAGGGAAGGAGAGAGATGGAAAGAGAGTGAGAAACGCACGGCAGAGAAATGTAGGTGAAAGGGAGAGAGAGAGATGGAAGAGAGAGCGAGAAAGGGAGGGAGAGAGACACAGAGGGAAGGAGAGAGGGAGAGAGATGGAAAGAGAAATAGTGAGAAAGGGAGGGAGAGACGGAAAGAGAGAGGGAGAGAGTGAGAAAGGGAGGGAGAGAGAGACAGAGGGAAGGAGAGGGGGGATGGATTGATGGAAAGAGAGAGAGAGAGAGAGAGAGTGAGAAAGGGAGGGAGAAACGGAAAGAGAGAGAGAGGGAGAGAGGGAGAAAGAGGGAGTGAGAAAGGGAGGGAGGGAGAGAGAGAGAGACAGAGGGAAGCAGAGAGGGAGAGAGAGATGGAGAGAGAGAGAGAGGGAAAGAGTGAGAAAGGGAGGGAGAGAGACAGAGGGAAGAGAGGGGGGGATGGGTTGATGGAAAGAGAGGGGGGTGAGAAAGGGAGGAAGGGAGAGACAGAGGGAAGGAGAGAGATGGAGAGAGAGAGAGGGAAAGAGTGAGAAAGGGAGGGAGAGAGACAGAGGGAAGGAGAGGGGGATGGGTTGATGGAAAGAGAGGGAGTGAAAGGGAGGAAGGGAGAGACAGAGGGAAGGAGAGAGATGGAGAGAGAGAGAGAGGGAAAGAGTGAGAAAGGGAGGGAGAGAGACAGAGGGAAGGAGATGGGGGATGGGTTGATGGAAAGAGAGGGAGTGAGAAAGGGAGGAAGGGAGAGACAGAGGGAAGCAGAGAGGGAGAGAGATGGAAAGAGAGAGAGGGAAAGAGTGAGAAAGGGAGGGAGAGAGAGAGGGAAGGACAGGGGGGATGGGTTGATGGAAAGAGAGAGAGAGAGAGAGAGAGAGAGAGCTAGACAGACACTGCAGGTAAGATCCTAAGTACAGGACAGATGAAGGGCGTTGTTCAGTTCTACACTGGTCTCTGTGAGCGTGGATTAAAAGGGCTGGATTATAAACTTATCAGATTACAGGAGATCACTGACGTACAGTCACATGAAAGGGACACGCCACACAGGCCAAAGGTTTCTTCTTATTATTGTGGTGTGTAATAAAACGCAGGCCGCTCACAACTAGAGCGACGCTTCACTACAGCCACCTCCCAACAAAACCACAGGAAATACACACTCGGGGCAAACAGGAAGCTCGGAGCCCTGAAAGAAAAAGAAAAAGAAAAAAAAAACAAAAAAACCCTTTCCCCTTGTTCTCCTCCCTCCACAGTGCACTTCCTGGAACTCGGCACGGAACGGAACGCATCAAAGTGCCGGCCGAGAGAAGAGGAGCTCGCACCGCACAGACGAGCGGCTTGCATCAGCTCACATCCGATTACTTCTACAGATACAGGAGGAGAAGAGGATGAGCGGGCAGGACGAGGAGGACGGGATGGGAAGAAAAACGGGATGAGAATGAAAGGAGGAGGAGAAATGAGGAGCGAGAGAAAAGACAAGTCGCCAAAGGAAAGCATGAAAGAGAAAAAAAAAAAAAAGGAAAGGAAGGAAAGTATTTAAAAAATACTTGGATAAGAAAAAAAGGCAGATCAAACTAACTATGAAGTGCATGTGGAGTCCCACAAGTGTGTATTTATAAGAATAAGAAAAAGTATACACCCCTCAAGCCGTAGCAGAGGAATCCCAGCAAGAACATTCCGCTATAATCTACAGACATGTGACTAAAACTCGTGAGAGTCCTCCTGAGCCGGTCCTCGTGATCTACAACGAGTGATGGTTAACCGAGTTCCTGCACACCTGAGCTTTATCCCTTCTCCCCCAGAAAAGATTTTATCATCAAATCAGATCAGGGTCTGTATCGACGCACTGTTTCCATAATTTCTTAAAGACTCGTTTAAAGAAAAGAAAAAAAAAAAAAAAAAAAGTTCTGCTTCCTGTCTCACAGGCTCCGCCCTTCACTTAAACTGGACGTCCCGGGATCTGATGCTGGAACGTTTGGAGATTTCGTTCAGACGAAAGCAATCAAACCAGACTCGGAATCTCAACGAGCATTTTTACATTACATATTACATACAGGAAATGGCCAAAAGTATGTGGACACCCGTATGTGGTTCTTCCTCAAAACGTTGCCACAAAGTCAGAAGCACACCATCGGATAAAATGTGTTTGTACGCTCCAAACCTGTTCCAGCATGACCATGCGTCTGTGCACGAAGCCAGCTCCATGAAGACCTGGTTTGAGAAGGTTGATTAAGGTGGAAGAACTCGAGTGTCCTGCACAGAGCCCTGACCTCAACCCCACTGGACACATTTAGGATGAACTGGAACGCCAACTGCATCCCACTCCTCCTCATCCAACATCACTGACCTCACTAATGCTCTTGTAGCTGAATGATCACGAATCCCCACAGCCACGCCCCCAAATCTAGTGGAAAGCCTTCAGAGAAGATGTAGGTTAAAACAGCAAAGGAGGAATAAATCTGGGACGGGATGTTCAAAAAGCACAAGTATGACTGGTCATGTGAACACAAACCTTTGGATATATAGTGTATATAATTTAATAAACAAACAAAAACAATTCCTCAGTCTGAAGAACAGGTCTCTCCACCATGTTTTTCAGCAGTGATGCTGTTTTTATGCTGCGTTTTGAGACCAGAATCACAAACCCTCCTCATATCCAAGAGCCGTCTTTCCAATTCAGTACGTTTACATAGACAACAAAAATCCGATATTAATCTGCTTAAGACAATACTCTGATTAAGAAACTAGCATCTATACAGCAGTTATTGTGGACCTTAATCCGATTAAAGTCATACTCGAAGTAAACACAAATGGAATTAAGACGTGTGGAGTATTCCTATTTTAGTGGCGTTATCGTTGTGCGTTACAGACATGTACACACCTTAATCACACTATTAACGTCATGTGGGAGTTTTCACCGCATCGTGCGACAGGACACATACACACACGGCAGCGCTCGACCGTTTGACGGCAAACAAGAGAACGTGGCTTCGTCCCAAACCGCGTCCTTACCTGCTGTATAGTAGGAGAAATACATGCATCTCAGCTACTATATAAACGGTAAGTACGCGGTTCGGGACGCAGCCCACGGCTTCAAGCAGTCGTCTATTTGCACGTACGGCACGACAAATAATTAACCGCACTTGAAGCTTTCGTAGAATTAAAAATAAAACACCCGAAACTGTATACGGTCCCATAACGAAGACCAACTGTACGTCGATACGTGAAATTCTGCAGGGAATGTCGGACGGCGTGGCGCGGGGACATGATGACGTGTGCTGTTAATCGCTTTACGTTCTATAACGCGTAAAACCTGAACATGAAAGGAATATTCTAAAAGCGACTCATGTAAACACCTTAATCAGAATATTGTCTAATTCAGAATAAGGTCAGTAATTCGATTACTGCTGTCTGTGTAAACGGAGTCAGTGATGATGGAGGTATTCCAGATCTACACTTGTCATGACGATATTGAGTATGAGGAATAGCACGACACATCCTAGAACACACCAGAAACTCGACGATCGCTCGGTCGACCTCTCGTTTAAGGCTCTCTTCATGAGAAAGAGATCACAAGTGTGGAATTGTGCAGGACACATAACAGACCATTCATACTGAACACACTCGCCTTGTTGGCCTTTAATTACCTCCAAATGTTCAACTGAATCGAGTCCTGTAAAGTTCAGGCCTCGCTGCTAACAACAAAGCTGCGCTGTTTGGAAACCCGCTTCGGTTCATTATACCGAACAGAAGATCGTCTCTGACGTCTGGTTTCACTGAGGAGACGGGCGTCGTGACGTAACGAGAGAAGGCTGAAGAATCAAGGACTAATTCGGTGACGTCTGATCTCGTGAATCAGATTTGAACGGTACAGAGTGTCCAAAGTCTATTATAAATCCGTGTCGAGATTTTGCTTTCTCTAGCGGTAATGATGTTCCCCAAACTCTACACCAGGGGTGTCCGATCTTATCCGCAAAAGGCCGGTGTGTGTGCAGGTTTTCAGTCCAACCAATCAGGAGCCATCGTTCTAAACAATCAACAGCTGTCCATCAATGAAGCAGTACATGATTTAAGTCACATGACCTTCGTCCTGAACATTATAGCGCACTAATTACAGTGCTGAAACATTTACAGTATTTCACAGTCTACGGATAAGGGATAAGCGAATCTAACGTCGAGGCTTCTGAATAATAAACTGTGAGAGAGACGAACAACAACATTCTGACCTAAAAATCTCATGAACCTGAACCTGCACCCACACGACCACAGGGACGTTCATAGTCATGGTCATGGCTGGGTAAGTGGGTGAACAGGAAGGATGTTCAGGGTACAAAGAAGCGTCTCTGCTTTTATATGCGATTGTGAGGAAGTCGTTGAGAACGGTCCGAGAGGAACGACAGCGCCGCCGTATCGTTTTAGAAAAGCCGAGGAGCCGACACAATCCACCGTGGCGGTGTTAGCACTCGACGCCGTCTGTGCAACCTCTATTACGAGCTTACAGCGTTACTCAGAAGTGTAGAAGTACGATGCAAACGCCACGTTCGAGTCATTAACGTGCCACACGTAGAGTCGGCGCATCTTTAGACACGTGTAGTAAGAAAGTGATGGACGTTAACTTGCTGTACGTCAAGAGTGTACACGTGTTCTCAAATCAGAAATGATTTCCCTAGTTTTATTCACGTGGCAACTAGTTTTAGTTTATACACTGACCAGCTTACTGAATTCTGATTACCTGTGAAACGTTAGAAATCTGGGATTATGGAGACATTTCGTTTAGTTATCTGTCGGACATTCCTTATACACGAGTTAAAGTGACTGCGCTGACTCTTTTAAATGACCTCAGTAAAGGTCATTCAGGTAAATTTATCAAGAGCAGGTTCACAAACGTTTTGCAGATGAGGATTCCTCAAGTTTAATCTACATGTGATGTGATAGATAGATAGATAGATAGATAGATAGATAGATAGATAGATAGATAGATAGATAGATAGATAGATAGATAGAGTCTACAGTCGAATCTATAGTTGCGTTAGATAGATGGACAGTCTAATCTACATGCGAGTTAGATGGATGGATGGATGAATGTATAGATGGATGGATGGATAATCTACAGTCTAATCTACAGCTTGATGGATGGATGGATGAAGGTAGACTAGACTGTAGATAAACAATCTAATCTACAGGTGAGCTAGATGGGTGGATGGTCTACAGTCTAATCTACAGGTGAGCTAGATGGGTGGATAGCCTACAGTCCAATCTACAGGTGAGCTAGATAGTCTACAGTCTAATCTACAGGTGAGCTAGATAGTCTACAGTCTAATCTACAGGTGCGCTAGATAGTCTACAGTCTAATCTACTGGTGAGCTAGATAGTCTACAGTCTAATCTACAGATGAGCTAGATAGTCTACAGTCTAATCTACAAGTGAGCTAGATAGTCTACAGACTAATCTACAAGTGAGCTAGATGGGTGGATAGCCTACAGTCTAATCTACAGGTGAGCTAGATAGTCTACAGTCTAATCTACAGATGAGCTAGATAGTCTACAGTCTAATCTACAGATGAGCTAGATAGTCTACAGTCTAATCTACAGATGAGCTAGATAGTCTACAGTCTAATCTACAAGTGAGCTAAATAGTCTACAGTCTAATCTACAAGTGAGCTAAATAGTCTACAGTCTAATCTACAAGTGAGCTAAATAGTCTACAGTCTAATCTACAAGTGAGCTAGATGGGTGGATAGCCTACAGTCTAATCTACAGGTGAGCTAGATAGTCTACAGTCTAATCTACAGGTGAGCTAGATAGTCTACAGTCTAATCTACAGGTGAGCTAGATAGTCTACAGTCTAATCTACAGGTGAGCTAGATAGTCTACAGTCTAATCTACAGGTGAGCTAGATAGTCTACAGTCTAATCTACAGGTGAGCTAGATAGTCTACAGTCTAATCTACAGGTGAGCTAGATAGTCTACAAGTCTAATTTACAGGTGAGCTAGATGGATGCCTTTCCTACACAAACCCCTGGAAGTCCCCAGAACCCAGTTCGAGAACCAAGGTACTAGAGCACGTCAGCAAGGAGGCAAACTTTAAAAAGACAACTAATAAAAAATAAATCCCGACCTAAAACACAGCTTTCGCACTACTCCAGTGACTGACTGTGAACGTGTGCATCTCCTCCATCGTGGTGTAATCCCTGACAGCAGAGTAAATAATAAAGCACTGAGTTACTCACAGGTCCTCGGTGCTCTGCTGAGACCCGCCGATGAAGCCGTATTTGTCCGCTTGTGTCTCGGGGAAGCCGTTCGGCTCCGACTCGGAGCCCGGAGATTCGCCTTCCTGTCCGCCTAAACTCTCGGTCGTGCCCCGCAGACTTTTCCCATCTTTAGCCTCCAGTCCGTTTCCTTGAATGTGAATTTGAGCCATTTTCATCCAGCTTCTCGGAGCAGGACCAACGCTAGCGTCTCGCTGAGCAGCCTGACCAAGCGGCTGAAGCTCCGCCGACTGGCCCCACTTCTTCTCCTTCCTTATGGATGCTTAGCTTAGCTTAGTTTAGCCGACTAGCGGTAGGGGATTGCAGTGTTTTCTCCTATGCACAGTTTTGGAAGAAGGGTTGCCAGATTTTCATGTGAATACCCGTTGTAAAAATCAAAGCTTTGGCCCCACTATTAACCCCCTGCTAGTGGGGGTTTAAACTTTCGGCAAACGATATAAAGAACGTTTTTCGTTTTTATTTGAAACATACAAAAGTAACCAGTGATCTAATTAAGACGTGAAGCATGCATGAAGCAGAGCTAGTGTTACAGCCCCCTTAGGATTATCTTTCCAATGACAGCTCAACCCAAACTGTTCTATTCCTCTTACACCACATCCAATGATCCTGATTATCACTGATTAAAAATGACTTGGGAAAAAGTCATAGATTTCAAAAAAGAAATAAATAAAATCTATCTACCATTTGGTTTTGTGGAACATCCACGGAACAAGTTATAGCAGGTGAAAGACTCATTCTTTATACCTGTCTTTATACCAGTTTATACATAGCTTGTCATGTTACAATAAACCTGAAAACACAAAGTCCTCTGTCCTGAAGACTATATTGCTAATACTGTAATACAGTACAGTACAGTACGTATTGCTGGTATACTACAAAATAGTTGTTCTGTTCCGTATATTTATTGTCCTGCACTCGTTTCACCCCGTTGCCTATTTGCACTTTATGTAGTCTTGCGTACTGTTCTGTGTTGCATCGTGGTCCTGGAGAAATGACATTTTGTTCCAATGTATAAAAGCTTTAAAGGGGAATGAGAATAAAAACCCACTTGACACGAATTGACTTGAATGTACTGGTAAACTGTTGCAAAGTCCTGACACGGGAGACTCCTTCCATAGACTCCTTCCAAAGGAAATGTCACCATATCAGCAATTAGACATTTTTCTTTGGTAAATAACACTTAGAAATAATTTTTCAAAATATTTGTTTATTACTAGTCTTAGATTGTGTACACCGTCTGTCATACAAGTCCGTGAATGAGTTGGTACTGTTGAAATCATAACATGTCTGAGCTGGTGTTATAGAAAATTAATCAACGTCTTCTGACCCGTAAGAATTCAACAGTGCTGTGATGTAACCGTTATTATTATTATTATTATTATTATTATTATTATTATTATTATTATTAATTTTGTGCAAAACTACTGGACCACATCCAGATTTGACCCACACAATTAAGTGCATACCAGTCACACAGATTTCACTTACATTGGTTTAAAATGGTAATGATAACGATCAAGTTTTTATTCACGTATTCATTAGAGCACAGTGAAATTCTTTTCTTCGCATACCCCAGCATGTTAGGAGGTTGGGGTCAGAGCGCAGGGTCAGACATGATACAGCGCCCCCTTAAGGGCCTTGCTCAAGGGCCCAACAGTGGTAGCTTGGCAGTGCTGGGGCTCCCGACCTTCTGATCAGTAACCCAGAGCCTTAACCGCCAAGCCACCACTGCCACCTCCCCTAAATGTGATAACTAAAATCTGATTTTTAATAAATACATTTTTTTGTAACAGAAACCTTCTTAGGAACTCCTACCAGACAAATCAGACCTGATTTTGTTCCTGATTTTGTACATTTCTGCGGAAAAGGCACTATTTGAGGTTAAGTTTGCTATACCGTATGTCACTGATTGGTCAAACTGTTAACACACCCACAATGTAAGTTGGGTGGCAAAATGTAATGTTTGCCATCATGCTTTTGTTTTTGCACAAGTGTCAAGTCGACTCGAAGCATGTCGTTGGGCCTCGTGCCTGTAGCTGTGTTTATGTTCACATCATGAAAGCGGTGTTTAACAGAACCACAGTGGAAACACATTTAATGACATGTCAAGGCTATTCCAAATCCAGTGGCCTTTTAAAGCGGCGTGAAAATATCCAATCTGGCAACACAGGACGAATTGTTGTTGCCCTAAGCGAATGTTTTCGTGCTGCTATGACAGCTGATGTTACACACCCCTCCTTTGAAGTGACGATATGTATGTCAGGTAGCAGACGCTTTTATCCAAGGCGACTGACAAATCAAGCAAAGAAAGTTTTGTTGCCAGTACCTTCAATATCAACATTAAAAATTGGCAATTGGGAGTGTAAAGACATGAACACTGAAACTTTAGTAATAATAATAATAAATGAATAATAAAATCTTTTATTCCACGTGCCCCTAAGGACTCGTCAAGGCTCCTGCTTTGGTGGTTTTTCTTTCATATTTGTTGTTTTGATGGTTTTCTCCCCCCACACAGTGATATTTTATGGAAATCTCCAGTTTGTGAACCCATCTGTACCTGCCAGTTCTTATTACAGAGGTATCTGTACCTGTCGGTCCTCATAAAGGCATGTCCTCTGTACCCATCGGTCCTCGCGAAGGAGGCGTGGCCTCTGTACCCATCAGTCCTCATTAAAAAGGTGTATAATAGAAATACATTTTTCATTTTTTCACCCAGAAACTTCATTACTTTAACTGTATACAGGAATGACATGTAACCTGGACCCTATGAGAATATATCGTAAATTGAAACAAGTATTTCATTTTAAATCACGTGTTTTAAAACATCTTTGTGTCACGTTAGTGCTGTTTTTAGTGGTATTTGTTCATCTAAATATTTTATTCCACTGAGGTGTAATTACAGCGTGTGAACACTAGATGTCAATCTTCGCACTTAGCTTTAACTTTGGCATGCGGAGGTTATGATTTAAACCTAAAGGGGGAAAAAAAATAATCTATGAATGACTTGCACATCAATAATAATGATTAATATGTGATCTTTATATAAGTATACCGATATTTTATATACCTTTATATAATACTTTGCAGTTATTCTGTTTTTTATATACAATGGAATGTTTTAAAATATTATATTACACACCAGATATAGTCTTATATGCTTTTACAGATATACTTTTAAAGTTTTAAAAGCAGTGAATCTTGCACGAGGATACCAGCACATACCATGATCCGATGTAAAGAGAGGCAGAAGCCTGGACGCAAAGAATCACAAGGACATTTTCCATGGAAATATAAATACTACATTTCGTTATTTCAATCATTTATAAGTCGGAAAACCTATTCACTAAAACTAGTTTTGCATTTAATACACTGAAAACACACACACACACACACACACACACACACACACACACACACACACACACACACACACACACACACACACACACACACACACACACACACACACACACACACACACAGTGTTTATATGAGGCACAAAGACAACTTCATAAACCTTCATCACAGAGACACATTGAGTTTTAAAGGAGACAGAAAGAGACATGGAGAGCAAGCAAAAAGTAAAATAAAAAGTTGAGGGAGAAGGAAAGAGAAATAAGTGGTTAGTGATGGGGAGACAACAAATAGAGAAAGCAAGGGAATGAGGGAGAAAAAATGAAAGGTAGTAAGAGAAATTAGACAGAAACAGATGTGTGTGAGAGAGAAATTAGAGAGAAACAGATGTGTGTGAGAGAGAAATTGGAGAAACAGAAAGAAAGAAACAGATGTTGGGAAAGAGAGGGGAGAAAAATTGGGGAGAGAGAGAGAGAGAGAGAGAGAGAGAGAGAGAGTAGAGCAATAGATAGGAGTAGGAGAGAAAGAGAAAGACAATGACTAAGATCTAAACAGAAAGATCAGGAGAAAAGATGGAGAGTGAAAGATCTGGAAGGACTGAGAGAGATATACAGAGAAGGTGGAAATAAAAATGTGAAAAGCAGGACAGGGAAAATTTGCCAAGACGCACACACACACACACACACACACACACACACACACAGGACCGAGCTTAGCCAAGAGCTGATGCTCATTAAGGCGAGAATAGTGTGACACACACGCACTTAATAGGATCCAGTTTGAAAGTCAATCTCTTCATAAATTAACAGAATTATTAAAATAATAAACATAATTCAATGCCAGGGTAGCAGATGAACTGGTGAGTGAGAGCACACGTGTGTGTGTGAGAGAGAGAGAGAGAGAGAGAGAGAGAGAGAGAGAGAGAGAGAGAGAGACAAATGGAAAAAAAGAGAAAAAACAGCTGTATGCAAAATCATCACACACCGGCCAGTCCTGTAGTGTCACACAACAAGTGGAAGCAGCAGCTACACATTTCATCACATGGTTTTCCATTTTCTTAACAAAAGACTTATGGTTATGCATGCACACACGTTTTTTTTTTTTTATTTTAATGGCAAGTTTTCCAGGATCGTCAACCTAAAAAAAATGTAAATAAATAAATAAATAATCCCCAAAAGGACACGGCCTTGTCAAAAAAAGGAAAGATCAAAGATAAACATCCTAAACGGACACTAATCCAGTGAACTTCCACAGCCTCCTGTTTAAACGCTGCACAAGTACTGAAGGATAGAAAGAGGAAAAGACAGAGCGAGAGAGAGAGTCAGACAGGCATATATAGAAAGAGATACAGGAGAGACGGAAAAAAGAGACAGACTGACACACAGGAGCGAGAGAGAGAGAGATCACCTCTAATCTAATCCAATCCCAATACTATCCATTATAATATCTGTGTAATTGATATAAATTATTTCAATACCGCGTCTAATCTTTCTAATACATCTGTTCATTTAATTCACCTCTGTTCATCTTTAGTGTTTTACTCATTACTGTTTTTCTTTTCCTTTATTTCTTATTTATCTATATAACTTTAATGAATTTACTCTGGCAACATTGTTAAAAACAGTCATGCCGATAAAGCCCAGAGAGAGAGAGAGAGAGAGAGAGAGAGAGAGAGAGAGAGAGATCCATAGAGAGATTGAAAGAGAGAGAGAGACAGAGAGATGGAAAGAGAGAGAGAAAGGGAGGGAGAGAGATGGAAAGAAAGAAAGAAAAAGAGTGAGAAATGGAGAGTGAGAGATGGAAAGAGAGACAGAAAGAGTGAGAAAGGGAGAGTGAGAGATGGAAAGAGACGGAAAGAGAGTGAGAAAGGGAGACTGAGAGATGGAAAGAGAGACGGAAAGAGAGTGAAAGGGAGGAGAGAGATGGAAAGAGAGACGGAAAGAGAGTGAGAAAGGGAGACTGAGAGATGGAAAGAGAGACGGAAAGAGAGTGAGAAACGGAGTGAGAGATGGAAAGAGAGAGACGGAAAGAGAGTGAGAAAGGGAGAGAGAGATGGAAAGAGAGACGGAAAGAGTGAGAAAGGGAGGAAGAGAGATGGAAAGAAAGAAAGCGAGAGAGATGAAAAGAGTGAGAGGGAGGGAGAGAGATGGAAAGAGAGACAGAAAGAGTGAGAAAGGGAGGGAGAGAGATGGAAAAAGAGAGTGAGAAAGGGAGGGAGATGGAAAGAAAGAGAGAGAGAGAGAGTGGTAGAGGAGGACAGATCGACCAAATCAGACACCATGAAGCCCCGCCTCCTGTCTACCCGTAGCTCTTATTAAGTGTGCCATGTAAACACCTCTATATATATATATATATATCTCGTCTAATTGATCATCAGCACCCCCGAATGAGAAAAGAACCAGTATTTCCCATGAATCCAGTGCCATCATACGGAACTCTCAGGAGTTTAACACAGGATCTGATCTCTGATCAGCTTTAATGTCATTTTATTTTTATTTCAGTACGAGACACTTTCTCAATGCCGGATTAATCCACCATTTTAGACACTGGAATTCTCCCTTCAGCACGAATAGTTAAGACTGGGCAATGTGAAGAAAAAAAAAATCAGACTTGAATTAAATGAAGATATTTGTCCACTGGATGCTCAGCAGGCACGTGCTGGTTCTCAGTGGAACACTCCATCAGAAGATCGCATCGGACATCTCGCTCAATAATCGGTCAGTAGTGAGAACATGACATTTCTTTCAGTTTTACTTAACATGTGATGCATTTGTACACCATCAGACGACACAGCCATTTCTTTTCTTTCGAGGTCTTATTTATTCAGAAAAATAAAGTCCATCTTTACACGTAATCATAATCAGATTTTCTCAACACAATAATAAACGTAATAATATTGCAAACCGTGATAAAAGAGCAGGCAGTCATCGTGATGTAATGTCGGCCTAACGATCACGCGCGCACATCAGACAGAGACGCGGTGAGAAGGAACGGACTACAGTCGCTCGGTTGGATGGGGGGGGGGTATGGTGGAGAGACACGTCATTTTAGGTTAAAATCTCATTGTTTACATTGCAGGTATTTTGTAAATTGCCCGATCGCTGTTGTTGTGATAAAGACGTTTTCTATATCCGAAAACGTTTTACGTACAAAAATTCGCCCTATTCGCTATCCGCCCTCTTCTGCATACACAAGCTCAGACGCATACAGCTGGTAAGAGGGGAGAGAGAGAGAGAGAGACAGAGAGGGAGAGAGTGAGGGAGGGGAGAGAGAGACAGAGAGACTGAGACAGAGAGTGAGGGAGGGAGGGAGAGCGAGAGAGACAGAGAGGGAGGGAGGGAGAGAGAGAGAGAGACTGAGACAGGAGAGAAAGAGAGAGAGACTGAGACAGAGAGGGGGGAGGGAAAAAAGAGAGAGAGACTGAGACAGAGAGGGAGGAAGAGAGACTGAGACAGAGGGAGGGAGGGAGGAGAGCGAGAGAGAGAGAGGAGGGAGAGAGAGAGAGAGAGAGAGAGACTGAGACAGGGAGGAAAAAAAAAAGAGAGAGACTGAGACAGAGAGGGAGGGAGGGAGAGAGAGAGAGAGACTGAGACAGAGAGGGAGGGAGAGAGAGACTGAGACAGAGGGAGGGAGGGAGGGAGAGAAAAAGAGCCCCTCCCTCCCAGAAAGCACGGCCAGTTTCACTCTCTTGGACTCCTGGCTACGGACTGCTGAGTCATCGCTGAATTTGCCGCTCAGGAGTTTTTTTTAGTTTTGATTTCCATTCTAATTCCTGTTTTGTCCTTTGGGCAGTGGATAGTGTATATGATCTGAAGAGTGAGAGATTTGTTTAACGGTATTACGTTGAGTTTTTGTTTGCTACTCCGAACGGTACAAACGTTAACAAAGGACAATGAGAAAATGCAACTTATAGTCCGGACATTACGGTAAAGTCAGACACACACAGAGAAGGGTCATACGTTACTGTACTGCATATTGCTTTGTATTTCTTCATCCAAATATACAAAATAAGACCAAAAAGTTTGAATAATACTCAAAACAATAAAATAACAGCGAGGGGGGCGCACGTCTTTGGTTCACCCGAAAACTCTCGTAGCTTATTAACAGCAGGAGAAACGAATAAATGAGCCGAATCGAGTCGTCTTCGTGGTTTTTTTTTTTTTGCTTTTTGTCCTCTGCTGCTGAACATGAAGGACATGAAGGACATCCGTTCCCCAGCACTCATTACACAGACATATTAAATACACGATCTCACATGCGCACATATCATTTACAAAGTAAAAGCAGCAGGTAAGAAAGTCCACTAGAACTAAAAATAAATGAAAAGTGAAAAAATAAAAATAATAAACACTTCTACAAACCCCCCAAACACACACGTCTAACTCACCCCTAACACAGCTCGACTATCAGCCGCTTCTCAGTTCTCCTAAAAACGAAGAGCTTATAAAAATAAAACTTTTTGTTTTTACATACCTGACCTAGTGATTTTCATGAACAGCTTCCACACACGCGTTTGTGCTCGCGCAGCTCCTCTAACACACACGGCCTACACTCCTAGGGCACTACACAGATCGGTTCACAACACAATCCCGACAGCACTTGATCATAGACAATATGGATGAAGGAGTCCGTCTATGGTCCTGCGTGGCTGGAGTGGCGGGTAAAAAGAAAAAAAAATATTAAGTCGGAAACTTAAAACGCGATCCCCGAGTTCCAACTTCCCAATAAGTAAGGAAGATCGCCGTTCTGTACTCGAGCCACTCGAGACCATGAGATGGACAAACCTCATCTAGGAAATGTATTTATTTTTAAATCACATACAAATTGTTCTTCTTTAGTTAAAACTAATCCAGACTAGCGTGGCCGGGATTATTATCGACATTCATCATTAAGCACATTACAGACCCCTGTACTAGCTACAATCCCAATTACCCATGATGCAGTTCGGTAAGCTGTTAATGCCACTCTAAACCCCTGTGTCTCACACAAAGGCAAAATTCACTCAGACTTTACAGTATCAGCTTACAGGCTTTCTCCAAAAACAAACCCCCCCCACTTAAAAAAAAAAAAAAAAAAAAAAAAAAAAAAAAAAAACTCAAATGACCAAAAACCAGTTTTGCATCTTTGTCCTGCTTCTTCTGTGCTGTCCTCCGCTGGCCACGCCCCCCATTTAAATACCGCCATGAGAAGCAAGCTTTGTCTGCTTAATTTACACAAAAAAAAAAAGGAGCAGGGCCATGTCACCCACATCCTGAGCTGCACTCGCTGAACCGAATGACATGAAACACACGTTAACCCACCATTTACACACACACACACACACAGGAGCATAATCTTAAATAGCAGACAATCTTAACCAACTCTCTTACACGTACGATTTACATTCTCCCAGATATAAAAGGGGCTAAAAATAAAAACATCCCCTACAGTGTCCACGCTGAGAGATCGCACTCTTTTAGAAGCACCTTGGGTAACGCACGGCTCGCTCTCCGATCCGGAAAAAAAAAAAATATTATAATACATACAGCTTAAATAACATACGATGGAGGCGTAGGACGAGCAAGATGACTCATCCACCCATGATCCTCTGGTGCATGAGCACAAATAGCCTCCTATAGAATCATTGTCCACCCACCAAGGCGAGTCCACGCTCTCCTTATCTTCCCATGAGCTACTCGGGACAAGAACAGAAAAGAAGGATGGGGGTGTGAGACGGTTCCAGACGAGTGGCGGACGAGGAGGAAGACACCGGGACGATAGAGAGAGATAGAGCGAGAGCGAGAGACAGAGACAACACGCTCTGCCAATCGAGCTCAGTCCGTGTATTCGGCCACGATGGACAGCAGCACTGTGATGTCATCGGGTTTTCCTCCTGAGGACGAGAGAAAGTTTTATTCAGAATTATTTCCTATAAAGATTTTTACAAACTTCAGCTGGAGGAAGTCATAAACTTCTGTCGTCATTTAAGGTTTAATTTGAATCGGACATTTCTTAAGAGCAGGTTGGTTGTGGTTCTCACCTCTGACGTTGAGGCCGTTATCGCAGGCGAACTGGGCGAAAGGGGACATGTAGTTCGGGTCGTACGCGAGCTCGTGGGCCTGCTCCGCTATACTGCGCGCCGTCTGCTGGACGCTGTCGTAATTTGTGCTCTGTCATGGATAATACACAGTGATGGTATTGTTACTCGGGACAAAAATGCTGCCAGTTATCGCGATATGAGCGTTTACACGGGTCAGCCATAACATCAGAACCACCTGCCCGATATTACGTAGGTCCTTCAAAACTTGTGCCTTCAAAACAGACGAGGCATGGACTCTACAAGTCCTCTTAAGGATAACATAGCAGAGTGCATTATCCTGCTGAAAGATTCCACTGTGATTAGGGACCACCGTTGCCGGGACGGTGTGTACTTGATTTGCTTGATCTTCCATTACTCCATGGTCCAGTTCTGATGCTCACATGCCCATCGCATCGATGAGCCTTGGGTGTCCGTGACCCTGTCGCTGGATCACCGGTCGTCCTTCCTCGGAGCACTTTTGGCACGTACTAACCACTGCATACCGGGAACACCCCACAAGACCTGCTGTTATGGAGACGCTCCGACCCGGTCGTCTAGCCATCACAATTCGGCCCACTCAGATCCTTACATTTGCCCATTCTTCCTGCTTCCAAAACATCAACTTTGAGAAATGACTGTTCACTTGCTGCCTAATAAATATACCCCACTCCTCGACAGGTGCCATAGTGACGAGGTAATCAATGTTATTCACTTCACCGGTCGGTGGTTTTAAAGTTATGGCTGATTGGCGTATATCCAACACATGTCCGATAGACAATTTTCTTTGCACGTGTGCGCGTGTGTGATCATGAACAAACATACCTTGAGCTTCTTAAGCTCTTGCAGGATCATGTAGTCTGGCATGTTGTCGAAAAGACCATCCGTGGCAGTGAGTATGATGTCACCAAGCTGGACGTCAAACGAAGACTTGTCTGCCATTTCAGGACTGAGAGAGAGAGAGAGAGAGAGAGAGAGAGAGAGAGATCATGAGGACACAGTGACTAGAGTAATGTAAAACCTGAGGTAAGTCACCGTGTCCTGACCTGATGTGACCCCTGCCCTGAGCTTACAGTGTTAGGCTCTGATTCTGTTTCCTGGAAGTCAGACTAATGGCCAGTTTCCATCTGGGCCGCCAGCGCTGGTGGAAATACTTTACAAGAGGGAAGGAGGCGGAGGAGGAGGGGGTGGGCTACGTTACGAGAGGTGAGTGAAGGATGGAACGGATTAAAAGTGAAAAGCGACACGATGGCCTGAGTAATCCTGTAGTGTAACATGGACAGCACAGGTTCTACACCAGTTACACAATATACTGGATTATTAACTGATGCTTCAAAATACCCGTTATACCCCGAGGGTCATATCTTGGGGCACGCTGTTTAAGGAAAGAGATCATTTTGAGTCCTTCTCCTTCAACGTGTTACAAATGTGGTTACTAAAGTCGTCAAAAGTACCGGTACTTCGGTACTTAATAAATAAATAAATAATTGACGGTAGCAGATTTTCATAAGTACCGGGTCAGGAAGGTACCGATGCGCTGTCCGACAGAACCTTTTCACCGGCGGTGCTGGTTCTGTGGCTCCAAATCCACAAAAGCTTGTGGACTAGAAAGGTGCAAAAAGCCACGAATGGAAATACATTGATTGGATTGGAGGCAGACCACAAAGGGAACATCATCGATAACCAAAAACCGATTCGCAAACGGTGTAACCGGAGTTTCGTGACGAAAAGGAGGAAACGCATCAGGCCCATTAAAGACCGACACTCGGATTTATTCAAGGAGTTCGTTTCAAGTTTCTTTTTTTCAAATTACGCTGGTGGTTCCATTATGAATATTGTAGCGTTGTTTAATATGAGTGCATGATTGCAAAAAAAAAAAAAAAAAAAAACCACCACCCTTGTTTTTGCTTATTTAATGGCTAGCATACGCGCGGGTAACGCTAATACGGTCGAGTGTCCCTATTAACCATTTAACGCTTTAAAATAAAGTTCCTTGCATTGTTAAGTGCAAAACTACGCTACATACGAAGCTTGTGTGGGTACGCAAGTATTCACGTGGAAAGTGAAGATTGTTGTGATTCGATTGATACAAACAGTTTCAAGATACAATCAACATCTCTGTCGGACCACCAACATACAAACAAACACTTACAAAACCGAGCCAACTCGTATGAAGCCTCTTATAAATCGTAAAAATATTTTGTCCAAAACACATTACTACATCAATAAATACCCACGCGCTGTTGCTGCGTCATTTTATGATAGGCAGATGTGCATAATCTTTCACGCATTCTCCATTACAACTTCGATTCACTTGCACTGTCGAAGTCTTGAAATCAGAATGGCCGCTGCACTCTGACCTTTTGAGTGACACATCATTTGAACCAATAGGAGCTTCCACGTCCTGCCCATAACCTTCGACAGGCAACGACAGTCCACGTCTAAGGGAAGCGCCTTCTCCATTTCCTGCACGAAAAGATCGAGCCTATCGCAACCAATCGTGTGGATGACCGGCGCGCTATATATATATATATATATATATATATATATATATATATATATATATATATATATATATATATATATATATATATATATATATATATATATATATATATATATAGCCGATTAAACTCTCCAAAATAAATACGATTTAGGGGCGAGTTTCAACACTTCGATTTAAAAGTCCGTGTGTAAAGCTGCGTAACGAGCGGCGAGCGTTTCGTTAACTTGTTTGCGTAGTTTGTATTTATTCCGCTTGGAATTTATTTCGTTATTATTTACTAGAATAACAACAAAAAAAAACCTAAGACCAAAGCGTGAAGCATTTTTCAGAAATACTTGAATATACGTGCCATTGTTTTGTTTTGTTTTAATTTATTTTCAGTATTTAAGTTTATGAACAAGAAGAGCGTGCTGGCCAATCACGGCATGCTTGTAATTTTTTTGTTTGGTATTTAGTTTTATAATATTATTTACTTGTTGGGGAAAAAAAAAAACACGCAAAAAACTTGAAGTACGAGATGCTGTGATGAGATTTAGCTATCTAATGGGGTGGGTTGTTGTACGACATGGCATCATTCGTGTACTCTGTGCATTTTTTATTGCTTTTCAATTAGAATGTGCATGAATGGAAAACCCCACGTTCCCTCTCCCTCTGTATTTTTGTTTTTGCTGGGGAGAGGCGGAGCTTAGCCGGCCGTTTATCTAGCCGTCAGTGCGGACCAGTGTTGCCAACCTAGCGACTTTTTTCGGAATAAAAAAAAATTAAATATATAAAAATAAATAAAAAAAGCAGCACCTAGCAATAAATCTAGCGTCTTTTGGACAAACCTTAGCAACTTTCCAAATGTCACCAGTGCTGTCCTGCAAGCGCGAGGTCTTGCTTTCCCGCCGCACGGTGAGGGGCTACATTTACAATTTTGCATTGCTGCGTTTATGTGCAGCGATGCTCTGTCGCTACCACCGTATAACCGTATAGAAAATGTGTGCTCGAATCACTGGAAATCCTCTTTAATCGGTGAACAACTGATCAATAACGGACTGGTGAGTAAGAGCTATTAGTCACTCACAGCGCAGGACTGAGGATTGACAAAGACCGATGATAAAAATGCTCTGAAGTAAGCATTCATTGATGAAAGCGTAGCTGGTGCCTTTGTATTTTTATTGCGTAATTTAGTTGCTTGGCTCAGTTTAATGTGCGAAAACTTGCTTATCAGCCCATGATCTGCTGCTGGTTTCGAGTCAAAGGAGTTCAAGCCAGCTATTAGTGGAGAAAATAAATAAACAAACAAACAAGTGGTTGAAGTCCTCCGAAATTGACTTCCGTTACCAAGCAGGGATTCCCCCACTGTTTCACAGCTGCATGACGCGTGTATGTTCACGATCACGTCGACTGATGATTAGATTCATCTATTTTGCTCACTTTAAGCCCTTCGCACGTCGGCCGAAAACATCAGCGACGGATCTCCGCATCGCAGATCCGAACCCGTGACTAAATACGAAGCAGTGGCGCGCGATCTTCCGCAGACTCGGACGGCTGCGTCGCGGAAATAAAAAGTCCAAAAATAAGCGAGTGTTCTTTCTTTTCCGTGAAACGCTCGCTTCGTGGAAACGTCCTAAAAAAGGAGGCTCGTTAATGCCTGAGTAACAGTAGAAATGTCTCTCGTGTCTGATGACGCTGCGGGAGAAAGTCAGGTTGCAAACTGGTCCAACTACATAAAAGATTCAAATGGCCTGTTTAATTTTAGCGTCACATGAGGAGCTCAAAATAGTCTTGACCCTGTCAAGGCCGACCGGGGGACAACAGACCCAGAGTGACGATTGGTCGAGCCGAGTGTCTGTCTGCTACCTGCGGGTCTGATTGGCTAGTTCAGTGCTGGCTTTGGGCTGCTGGCAGGACAGAGAGGTTGAAAGGACATTCGCATGGCACCGTCTTTGACTTTCTTGAAAAATGCAAACACTACCCCTTAAGTCATTCTCGCACTCGCTTACTACCTTCTCTTGCTCTTTAGTCTCTTGATTTAGTCTATAGCTTGCTGGAAGTTGTTGCCATGGTTACATTAAACCAGCTAAAGTAACACAAACAACGACAACAGCTCGCTCATTCCCCCAATCACGCCTGTCCCCCTTTACCACCTTATTTCTTAATACGCTGATGGCACGCGCCGGTACAACATAACGCTAGCGTAGCTATGTGGATAATTACCTGTCGCTCAGGACGGACCCCTCGGCCCCCGGTGGTGCGATCGACAGCTGAAAGGGGGTGTTGAAGTAGTGCTGCTGCTCGTCGGAGCGATGGATCACCTCGCCTCCCCTCACCACCAGGAACCCCGAATCTCCCAGGTTGCACGCATGGATTTGATGACTCCTGCGGTCCAGCACCACTATACATGCTGTACTGCTACCTGCAGGGACGAGAGAAGAACATCCGAAGATCTGAGCGTTCGATATTCGAAAGCACGACACGGTCTTACGATGCGCTTTAAGTCGTTTTAGTTTGAAGTTTGAACAAGAGAACTACCCGTGGCCTAATACACTATTGAGCACGTCTGATCAGATTAGACAAACTAGCTACCTGTTTAACAAGCAGGTCATTACTGAGCTGGTCTTTTCCTGTTTCTAAAACAGCCACCAAGCTAGCACGCTATTCGTTCTAACCGTTTATGTGAGGTCACGCTGTTCCTAGCTGCTTAACCCGTAACTTAACACTTTCCTTGGACAACTTTTATTGGCTAGCATGACGGCTAATCCTTCATAGAACAGTACTTTTATTAGACTTCAGGTCACCTCTAAAGCCTACAGGAGTAAAAACGATCTGGTGGATCTCAGATGTCCCTAAAGTGCAGAGGATATTAGGTACACGCATGCAACAAATATGAAAGTCTGGGAACACACACACACACACGCCCAATCCTTTGATGACTCACTCTGCAGACATTCTCAAAATCTCTCTTTTTTTTTGTAAGCTAATGTGTGTGCATGCGTATGAGTCACCAAAAGCTGCGTCTTGTTAAACAATAGAGTGTTTGTGTGTGTTCTAACCCAGCAACAGACGCTAGAAAACAGCTAGAAGGGGAAAATGTCCTGTATTTTGACAAAAAAATAAAAAAGAGGGCCGGACAAGTGCACAAACGATGACTGTTTCGAAAAACCTCCCAAAATGGGAGAAGACACTTGAAACAAGCCTTTAAATGTTAAAAAACTTCCAGGATGACTCCACCCCCACATACAGGCCCCGAGGGCTAACTGAAGGTTTGTGAGGAGGATGTAGATCATATCCTAAGGCGTTCACACTCATCACATCTCAATCTAAGTGAACACGTGGGAGATTCTGGAGCGGCGTGATGGAAAACACTCGCCGACAAAACACCAGCTGAGGGGAAACCTTTGGAACGAATGACGTTCGTCGCTCCAGACTCGCAGAATCCACGCCACCGAAGCTGTTCGGGGAGCTTGTGGGGTCGTAACGCCTTACTAACACACTTCATGTTGGATCTTCCTTTAATCTGTCACCAGTCAATGTGTACGTACGTGTTGTTTCTCTTACCCAGCAGAGGGACTTTGTTCTGAAGGAGCTCGTAGTAAGCCGAGGTGAGGATCCCCACGGGGCTGCTGGGAGTGAAGCGTCCCTCCTTCACCAACCGCTCACACGTCCTCATCAGTGTCTCTGAGAACTGGGACGGGTCGACGCCATAATCGCGCCATCCACCCACCCCATCCGCAACACCTACAGAGGGAGAGAGAGTGAGAGAGAAAGGGGGGGGAGAGGAAGGAGAAAGAGGGAGAGAGATAGGGAGAGGGGGAGATAGATAGGGAGAGAGAGAGATGGGGAAAGGGAGAGAGATAAAGAGGGAGGGGAGAGAGATGGGGGAGAGAGATGGGGGAAAGATAGGGAGAGAGATGGGGAAAGGGAGAGAGATAAAGAGGGAGGGGAGAGAGAGAGATGGGGGAGAGAGATAGGAAGTGAGAGATGGGGGAAAGGGGGAGAGAGGGAGATGGGGAAAGAGATAGGCAGAGAGAAGGAGAGGAGGCAGAGGGAGAGAGAGAGAGAGGGAGTGGGGAAATAAGATAGGGAGAGAGAGGAAGATGCACATTATTCACTCATTCATTCATCTTCAGTAAGCACTTCATGGTGGGTCAGGAACGCCCCGCCCCTCGCCCTGCGGGACTCTATGCTCCGTCCGGGACGTGAATCCATCGCGACAGTGAGACAGAATCTCCTCGTAAATTCCGTCTGCAAGTCATATTAATGAAGCAGAAGTCACACTGGGTAGATCGTGTTATTTTAAAGCGTTTATTTGTCTGATCGTTTCAGAAAGAAGGACTAAAAGCTGTAGCACTAGTGAGCCAACTACGACTTTCAAATGAGTCAAATAAACACTGGAGGGAAAATCTTTTTAAAAATCACCATACACTAGATGGTAACAAGTTAATAATTTCTTAATCGCTACGTTTACGACCTTAAAGTGCACCTATTATGGGTTTTAGGATATTACCTTTCGTGTAATATTTCCTCTATAGTGTGCTACAGAGCTGTTTGTTAACGTAAAAACGTATCAAAAGCGCACGACAAACTTCTGGGAGTTCTCGACTCCCAAAAGAAGGAAGCGATTCTGAACAGCTGAAACGAGTCGTTAGTGATTCCAGACTTACTTCCTGTACTATCCTACGTATGTTGGTAACAAAAAGCCCCACCTCTGGTCTTCATCGGCCGCTCGCTGACAACGGTAGACCGATCACGACAGACTGGGACGTCTGACCAATCGGAGCAGAGTGTGCTCTCTGAAAGGAGGAGTTTCGAACGAATCCTTTAGAGCGAATCATTTAACGAGTCGTTTGTGACACTGGAGAAAAAAGGTAATGCTGCAGTTTAAATGATGAGCACGTTAAAGTGTTTTTTGTCCTCGGATGCGTGTTAATCGATCGTATGAGAGCTTTAAAACAAAATTAGAAAAGTTCCAAAACTGGAATGGGGCGCTTTAAGTTACTCTCTTACAAGCCAAAGGCAATAAACAGCACACACGCAATCAGTCACTGCAGCAGTACTGTATTAAGCTTACCCCGAACGTGATTCATATTCACCACACACACACACACACGAGGGATATCAGCGGGATATATTGACTTCCTCTGTATTGTTCGACACTTCGCAAGTGTTAAGCTGAAAGATAAAAAGACACGAAGACAGACGCTGCTCGGCCACAATGTGACTCTTAGTGTAACACTCTCCGTCTCACACTCACAGACTCACAGGCCTTATGGCACAGCTTTGTGATGTGTGTGTGTGTGTGCGCGGATAGATAGATAAAAAGAAACAGATAGACTGATCGATCACTTTGTTAATCCTAGAGGGAATTTCACCTATTACAGCAGCACAGAGACTACAGAGAAGTATACTAACCCTAATTTAACTTTATAAATGAAACAAGAATAAATACACACCGTCGGTCAAAAGTTTGTGGACACTCGACGGAAATGTCTCTCATGATCTTAAAAACCCGTGCTGACGTATTCATTTCTTTCATTACAAAACAAACAAATTTTTTATTTATTTATATATATATATATATATATATATATATATATACATATATATATATACACATACATATATATATATATATATATATATATATATATATATATATATATATATATATATATATATATATATATATATATATATATATATATATATATATATATATATATAGTTTTTTGTGTCTTTTTTATTTATTTAACGGACGACTCGGAGTGAAATTTTTCCGAAAAGCAGCCGAGAGTCCGGCGTCGGTGTGAACTCCATTAAAACCAAGTAAAAAGCATCTCAGGGAAACCCCTCAAGAAATCGGGTGAGAAAACGCCAAGGATACATTTCTGGAAATTCTCAGCGAAAAGCTCGTCTACTTTGAAGATTCTAAAATACTAAATTATTTTGATTTCTTTTGGATTTTTTTATCCCGACATAATTCCCATAGTTCCACCTGTGTTCCTGCAGAGTTTTGATGACTTTAATATTATTATTATTATTATTCTAAACTGTGGGAAAATAATAAATCAAAATAAAGAAAGAATCCGCCTAAACTTTTGCCCGGTAGTGCGATGCGGCAGGGCGACGTGGTAGTGTAAACATTGTAGATACAAGATATAATGTAGAGAATGTTGATATAACGCATACATGGGTCTGAGTTCCGCTCGACATCAAGGTCTATCTCGCATTTCAGATTATAAATGAAACCTTTCTGGGGGAATTTATTTTATTATTATTCTTTTTTTAAAATAGAAGAGCGCAGTGATGAATTTGCACATGCAGGTCAGACGGCGTATCTGACTGTAAGAACATCCGGAGTGTTTAGAACAGAGTGTTAAAATGAGTTACGGTACAATGTCCGGCTCTTACACGGGCACACACACTCTCTCGGCAATAACGCTGTCATAACACCGAGTTAGCTGGACTTATGATGAAAGAAGAGCAAAAAGGAAGAACAAAAACCAGCACCAGATCATACCAACACAAAGTCCACTGGATTATAAAAAAAAATAATAAAATCTCACATCAATGGAAATTTAAGCAGACCTCCTCAGTCTGGTTAAAGTCAGATTTCAATCTGGGTTGGTTTTTTTTTCTCCCCTTCATTAAATAACAAAAACGAGACGGTACTATTGTTTAAAGAGAGACGGTACAGTTTGGCTAGATTTGTACCCGAGGTAAAAGGCTAACTGTTGCGATTATAAACCCTGTGTGTTCAGTTTGTTTTGTACGTCAAAGTAATGTCTAATCTTCTGGAACGTCCACAAAACAAGTCCGTTCCTGATATAAGCAATAACCTCTCTTTTCTCCAAGTTGAAGAGAAGATAATACTTGATTATTCCCCAGATGGAGAAATTAGTGTCACAGCAGCAGCAAAACAGGTGAAGAAACAAGAGATAGTAATGAGAACTATACAGGGATTATATAAAGACTACACACACACACACAATGTATATGTATACACATAAGCACAAACTCTATATTCATACACGAGCAGTAGATACAACAACAAAGAGTCCCACTATACATCATATGTAGCACATGTACAGTGTACACAATACTACACACATATTGCATCTGTACGGTATAATCAGTGTAGATATAGGACAAGAACTATGACGTAGTTAATAAGAGGGAAAATAAATTAACCTCAGTTTGTAACGTTACAGAGGAAACAGAACGCACGAACTACGAGGCGATTTTATTCACGTAACGCTTTAAACAGCGCACAATGCAGCTTGACAGGAATTTTCCAGGTAGACGTTGTAAACGTACGAAATCGTCCCGAGTGAGCAAGCCGGAGGCGACGGGGTCGAGGTTTTTTTTACGTCCGTTTGACGGGTCCCCGCGCAAGTACCATAGAAGCGATACAAGCGCGTGAATATAAACCCGTGATTTGCAGCTGCACCACCGTCAAGAGCTGCTGTAGAAAACTCCGAAGGGAGAACAACGGTACTGTGGTATAAAAACAACTTAAAAGGTAGGAGGAGAGTTTAAATGATGGAGGCGTGGGCTTTATGGCGACGGTCGAAATGGCCCTGGGTCGAATTTAGTGTCTCTGAAGATTCAGCTAATGCAGCACAGTTATGCTTATAATGCAGTCCAGGCAGACATGATGCAACACACACACAGCGTTGTTGAATAACTGATGCTAACTATAGTCTCTGTTCGGATATAACGGCAGGGCGAAAGGACAGAGGAGGTCACTGGATGCTTTTTTTCGCTTAGAAGTCTTTAAGGTGAAAAAGAGACTTCATCTCAGGAGCACAGACGTTACTGACTCTGACAGATTCTTCACAATATAAGAGCGATCCTAGGAAAAAAATCATCCATCGCCCTGTCTCTTTCTCTCCTCTCTCTCTCTCTCACACACGATTCCTCAGAGAGGACCATACAAGGAGCCAGACCGCTGCTTCCTCAAAACACACACATGGGAGAAAAGCATCGTCCAAATAAAACAAATACTCGGGCGGTACAACACGGGGCCAGAGCACAGGAGTAACGCGGGACAGCCGATATAAACAAACATGACACGCTTCCAGATGAAACACAGTGTTCCTGGCACAAAGTTTGACGTATCTGAACAGTTACAGACGGAGTACTCCGAAAGTTCACCTGCGTCTGACGTAAATCCCACACCGCTTTGGGTCTGCGTGAGGAATGAAGTTCACTGGTCTAATGTGTGGACGTGTCTCAAAGCACACTGCTCAACAAGTTCACGGAAACACTTTTATAAAACTGCACAATAAGTCTGCATCAAAACAAGGACACTGTTATTGATGAAAAGCACCATACCTCAAACGCATGCTCAAACACCGTCCACACCTCGTCCCTCACACCCAAACACCGTCCACACCTCGTCCCTCACACCCAAACACCATCCTCACCTCATTCACACCCCCCAACACCATCCCCACCTCATCAACACACACCCAACACCACCCCCATCTCATCCCCACACACCCAACACCATCCCCACACACACCCAACACCATCCCCACACACACCCAACACTATCCTCTCCTCATCCCCACACACTAAAACATCCAAATACTGGGCCTCATTTCACCAATCCTTTAATAATGTTGTATGTAAATGTTTGCATAAGCTTGATATATCGCTTTGCTTGTATTTTCTCATATGCGAGTCGCTTTGTATAAAAGCCTCTGCTAAATAAATAAATATACATTTAAATTGTCCCTCGGGCATCCGAGTACGGCGTACGGCTCTGAGCTGACAGACAGGCTCCGTTTCTTTCATCATAACCAAACGATCAGTTTCATTTTTCTTTATTTACGGGTGTGTGCTGGCTTGCTTTCTTCATTTTCCCCCCATTCCCTCATTAAAAACAAATCAATAAAAACTGACCCATTTTTCCTGACCCAGTGAACTAGCGAACGGATGCGCTTTTGGTAGAAACTACAAGCACGCCTATAAACTCATCTGTAAATTTGCCACACCTCGTACTAGTCTGATGCCGGTGTTGAGTAACACAAAACTATGTACGAAGACAGCTGATACTGCTGATATTTTTTTGCCCCCCTTTAGTTTTCCAACATGAGCTTTATTGAACCACAGCTATTGGCGTGTATGACAGTGAACTGGAGGCGTTGTAGCTTCAGGCAAAAACCGAATAAAACCCAGATACGTCTTGAGAAACCACTTTCATTTGAAGGGGGGCAGGGGGTTATTTTTCCTGTATTTGGCTGAAATACCCCTCCTTCCTTTCAGGGGAAGGTTAAAGAGGAACTTCAAGGTGCGGCTATGTGGATAATTACTACTTCGCATTGCAGTGTACAAAAGTAAAGAAGACAAACATGTTCTGGCTGCTGTGAAACAGCTGTCTCGCGCTCAACCACGTGGTACACCGCTCGCGTAACAAAAGAACGCTACACCGGAAGTACATAACTCCAGGGGAAGGGGTGGGGGAAAAAACACCCTCTTTGTGTTGAGGCTAACGTCGAGCCTTAAATATAATCCACTAGACGTGCTTATCTTATCCCCTGGCATTATAAAAATCAATTAAAACGCACTTCTTTCTTTTGGGATAAACATAGACTTAACAAGGAGGACGTTAAAAGAGAAAGAACCCGCATCGAGACACTTGTGTGTTTATATCAAAGCACAAAACAGTGTACAACGGGCTCGAAGAACAAATTATATTATACCACAACCATGACATTTCAGAAGACGTAGTCAAAAGAGCATTGTGACTATAGGACGCCAATGCGCATGCGCTGCACTGTCACACGTGTCTCCATGGCTACATCGGTACTCATACTTCACTACAAAAAACAAATGATTTCGGGTCAGTTTATTCAAACGCGACACCAGAATAATCATGGAAACGTCTTATTGTTAAAAAGTCGAGTGATAATAGTTGTATCAAATAGGATTTAGTTTAGATCGCGAGAGTTATTTTGTTCCAACATGGCGGCCTCCATGCTTCAACCACTCTGACCTTTAGGAGAAAAAAAAACAAACACTTAATGTCTTTATATTAAACTAAAATGCATATCACACACCGTTACAACACAAACGAGTGTAATCCCGAGTGTCTTAAACAGGCTTCCATTTCCACACTTTTCATAGTATTAGATTTTTTTATAGATTATACGTGTCTGTAAGCATGACGGCTTAAATTCGCTAATAATAATAATAATAATAATAATATAAATTCAGCGTGAAGTTAACGCAGAGATCAAGATCGACAAAGCAATATCAATAACAGTTTAAAATAAAAATCTTTCCTTTACGGAAATGATTGCAGTTCCGGGTTTGGCCGCTAGTCGCCCGTCCTCTGCTCTGTGTTTCGGGGTAAAAGGTCATCCCCAGCAATGACCAGAATCACCACAAACACACACCCTATAGATTAATCCTGTGCATCAGTCTGAATGAAATACACCGAGGTTCACCTTCACAAATAACAATAATATGCATATTATTATTACTGTTATAATAATTATAAGGACACCAGGAGGGTATTTCAGACGAGGTTAAATAGTCACCTTCCTTCCTGCCCCCACTGTAACGACCTCGTGCGCGCATTGTGGTACTTGAACCCCTGAAGGTCATTCAGAAGAACGAGGCAAGTCCTGACTTGGGGGTAAGTTTTATGCTGAATTTATAGAATGGGTCATTTTAAAACAACGCATACCTGAATCTACGCTTGGAGGATACTTGAGGATGATACGATGTAAGATAATACAAGAGGAAGTGCAGGAAAGACAACAACAACAATAATAATATTAATAACAACAATAACAGCGTGTTTTTACCCAAGACGTCGGCGGACCTGTGGCGCGCTATGAAGCACGCATCGTCCCCGTAGCACATGCCCTTCTTGAGGATGCCCTTCCGGAAGTCTTTGCCGAAACCGCAGCTCGCCGTGACCAGTTTGTAATCCCGGCCATCGGTCTGAGAGAGTCCGCCCAGGACGGCCCTGGCAACGATCCGTCCATAGGAGAGTACCGATAACATCCCACCTCACACACACACAATCCAGTCAGAATGCTCCTGTGTCCCGTTTAACACGAAATCCGGTCAGGTCGAGTGAAGAACAGCTTTATGTTTTGGCCGATAAAGTTCCTCCACGCTGCTGCTGCTGCTCCATCGCCCTGCTCAACATCTTCCTACCCACACGCGCTCACAAACAGCCGGGTTCAGACAACACTGGAGGAAAGACGAGGAAGAAGAAGAAACACCTCCTGATTCACATTAGCATACGGGTCATCGTGTCATGTGACTCTGACGTCACTCCGAGCATGCCGGAAGTGCGGATTTATTTATTAATTTATTTATCTCATCTTTTACATTGAAACCCATGCTTTGCTATTACACTGACTGACTCTGACAGCAGATCTAGAGGATATGTTTTTTAGTATTATTTTGTTTTGGCCAATTCTTTATCTATAAACAAACTAACAAAAAAAGTATGGGTTTATTTCCTACTCTTTCCCATTTGTTGATTGAGGTAGAGTCACTGCTCAGGTCTTTTTGTTTAACTAGCAATAAATAAATAAATAAAAGTGATAGATTTCTGAAACCGTGTGAAATGTTTATTTTTTTTGTAATGACTCTAGATTAGACTAGATTAGATTTAAGCAGCTTTCATTTATTATTTTTTTTCATTGGTTTTTTATTATTATCTGTCTCTTGCTGGCGTTGCCTCCTTTATAGGAATTGTATGGTACTTAACCCTTTACCATTGTCCTTTTATATTTTACTATTGTTATTATAAAATTTCAGTAAAAAACAAAAAAAAATATATATTTACTTTTTACTTTATATGTATGTACAGTGGTGTGAAAAAGTGTTTGCCCCCTTCCTCATTTCCTGTTCCTTTGCATGTTTGTCACACTTAAGTGTTTCGGAACATCAAACCAATTTAAACAATAGTCAAGGACAACACAAGTAAACACAAAATGCAATTTGTAAATGAAGGTGTTTATTATTAAAGGTGAAAAAAAATCCAAACCATCATGGCCCTGTGTGAAAAAGTGATTGCCCCCTAAACCTAATAACTGGTTGGGCCACGCCAACGCAGCAACAACTGCAACCAAGCGTTTGCGATAACGTGCAATGAGGCTTTAACAGCGTCCTGGAGGAATTTTGGCCCACTCATCTTTGCAGAATTGTCCTAATTCAGTTACATTAGAGGGTTTTCGAGCATGAACGGCCTTTTTAAGGTCATACCACAACATCTCAATAGGATTCAGGTCAGGACTTTGGCTAGGCCACTCCAAAGTCTTCATTTTGTTTTTCTTCAGCCATTCGGTGGTGGACTTGCAGGTGTGTTTAAGATCATTGTCCTGCTGCAGAACCCAAGTTCGTTTCAGCTTGAGTACACGAACAGATGGTCGGACATTCTCCTTCAGGATCTCTTGGTAGACAGCAGAATTCATAGTTCCTTTTATCACGGCAAGTCTTCCAGGTCCTAAAGCAGCAAAACAGCCCCAGACCATCACACTACCACCACCATATTTTACTGTTGGTATAATGTTCTTTTTGAAATGCAGTGTTCCTTCTACGCCAGATATACTTGGACACACACCTTCCAAAGAGTTCCACTTTTGTCTCATCGGTCCACAGAATGTTGTCCCAAAAGTCTTGGGGATCATCAAGATGTGTTGTGGAGAAATTGAGACGAGCTTTGATGTTCTTTTTGCTCAGCAGTGGTTTCTCTCCTTGGAACTCTGCCATGCAGGCCATTTTTGCCCAGTCTTTTCTTGATGGTGGAGGCATGAACGCTGACCTTAACTGAGGCAAGTGAGGCCTGCAGTTCTTTGACGTTGTTGTGGGGTCTTTTGTGACCTCTTGGATGAGTCGTCGCTGCGCTCTTGGGGTAATTTTGGGCGGCGCGCCAGTCCTGGGAAGGTTCGCCACTGTTCCATGTCTTCACCATTTGTGGATAATGGCTCTCACTGTGGTTCGCTGGATTCCCAAAGCTTTGGAAATGGCTTTATAACCCTTTCCAGACTGATAAATCTCAATTACTTTCTTTCTCAATTGTTCCTGAATTTCTTTGGGTCTCGGCATGATGTGTAGCTTTTAAGGATCTTCTGGTGGACCTTACTGTGTTGACAACCCCTTTTTAAGTGATGCCTTGATTGTGAACAGGTGTGGCAATAATCAGGCCTGGGTGTGGCTAGAGAAATTGAACTCAGGAGTGGACAACCACAGTTATAGTATGTTTTAACAAGGGGGCAATCACTTTTTCACACAGGGCCATGATGGTTTGGATTTTTTTCACCTTTAATAATAAACACCTTCATTTACAAATTGCATTTTGTGTTTACTTGTGTTGTCCTTGACTATTGTTTAAATTGGTTTGATGTTCCGAAACACTTAAGTGTGACAAACATGCAAAGGAACAGGAAATGAGGAAGGGGGCAAACACTTTTTCACACCACTGTACATGATTGTTCTCTGGATGTACATACGGCTGAATGCTTCTTAATGCTGTCCTGAAGGTGTTTGTATCATTTTGTGTATTATTTGATATTGTATGTATTTGCATTTTTTTTTTAATTATCAAATATCCATCCCTCCATCTTCTACAGCTTACTCCTTTTGAGGATTGCGGGGAACCTGGAGCCTATCCCAGGAGGCATAGGGCACAAGGCGGGGTACACCCTGGACAGGGTGCCAGTCCATCGCAGGGCACAATCACATACACACTCACACACAACCATTCATTCACTTCGGACACTTTGGACACACCAATCAGACTACCATGCATGTGTTTGGACTAGGGGAGGAAACCGGAGTACCCGGAGGAAACCCCCGCAGCACGGCGAGAACATGCAAACTCCGCACACACATGGCCACGGTGGGAATCGAACCCCCGATGCTGGAGGTGTGAGGCGAACGTGCTAACCGAACAATTTGTTATATACAAACAACTTGGCAACAACAATACATTTTTTACATTAGAAAAGCAGGATCAGGCGCATAAAAGAACAAATCAAAACAATAAATACATAAAAAAAGAAAGAAAGAATAAACAAATGACTAAATGAATTAATGAATCTAATGGACTAGGGTATTTATTTTTGTAAATCGTATTCTTCTCATATGCCAAAAAGTTTAAGTGCATTTTTATTTTTCATCACTTTAAGGGATTTTGTAACTTTAATAAAATTTTATTCGTATAGCGCTTTTAACAATGGACATTGTCTCAAAGCAGCCTTACAGAAATATATAAACTCCCTAAGATGATATGAGGAAGAAACCTTGAGAGGAACCAGACTCAGAAGGGAACCCGTCCTCATCTGGGTAACAACGGATCGTGTGAAAGTAAAAGAAAGTTCATTATGGTTTTAACATCAAGTCTGTTTGTTGAACTAGTTATGAAATACACGGAACCTAGGTTTCACTTTCAAGTAATTTGTGTATATAAAATGTTTCCAGCATAAAGATGTTATTAACCAGAAAGTCATCTTTGTTGTTGTTCATAAAGGCATGGCTGCTTGGTAAGGTGTGGCACTTACCCATTTTAGGAGAGACCACTTAATCAAACACCGGAAGTGTAGATCTCGACCACGTAACAACCCAAGTTAATGGTTTTGTTGACTGAAGTAAGGCTGTATAACATGGACGGTATTAAAGACTCTTTGAATAAAAAAGCTATAAAGACCATAAACTTTTATGAACTGTACAAAGTATTTTATTTGATAGTTATCTACACAGTTCTATCCTTATTTTGTTCTTTATAATATTACCATCCCCTGGCAACTTTTATTTATTTATTTTCATTTCTTGACTGTTTTATAAGTGGTTTATACATAATTAACTGTATAATGTTTCATATTTGCACTTAAATGCTCATTTTCTACTGACCTTTCATTGGTTATGCATTTGTAAAACACACAGACAGACGTAAAGCGTGACCAATAGCATTGATTTATGAAAAAAAAAAATGGAGATACGACTTCTGATGTAGGTCACTGAATGAAGTTCAATTTATTAATTAATATAACACTAGCTACTATAATCATTAAGAACAGCTGCTAGTTAATGTAGCTAGCCACAGTACATGTTGAGACGTGAGTGCCATCCTGTGAGGATCGCCGTCTCTGTTGGTGAGTTGAAGCTACGAGTATGAGTTGGAGGATATTTTGCTATAGAAAAAATACTCCATTGTCCAGTTTTCTCACTGGATGATGGGGTGAAATACTGCGGAAGTTCTTGATGCCCTGCAATGGCGACGTTTTCCAGAATCACGACAGAAAATGAACATGCACTGTCTTCCACTCATAGCTCCAACTCACCAACAGAGGGAGCGAATCTCACATGATCGCGCCAACGTCCCAAACATCCAACCGGTTTGGCGTGAACTAGCTGGCTAACTGGTAGCTATCCATACAACCTACAAGCTCGTCCTCCTCAGTCTTTTCTACTCCTATGACCTGCTGTTCATACTCCTCTGTCGTCTTCCTCTTCAAATATTGTAGGATGCTCATCTCTGTGTGAACATTTTGACTAACGTTACCATTAAATCGTTTATGTGCATGTAGCAATGGCACATACACACAATTTTGGTGTGCTAGCTAGCTTACAGTCTTTTGCAAACAGTTTCATAGACTAAATAATTATTCAGACAACAAAACCAGCAAACAATTAGACATTTCATGGGCTGAAATAACTACGATATCCCACCTCAAATACAAAGTGGTAAATCTTTCATCTATACGTTAGTGTGCTCGAGAGCGTCTGAATGCTGTATCGTAACCGCCCTCATTTCATGAAGCGAGGTTTTTCTCCCCACGGATGGTCACGGAATATTCGAGTCGTCGCCAAATGAATCCATTCCACTTTGCTCTCGTCAAGCTTGGCAACAGGCAAACGGTTCTAGCTGCTCGAGTCTTATTATAGCTTATTATAGTTTTCTAAAAACTGTGGTATGAATGGATTCATTTGGAGACTGTCCAACTCAGAGATCCTCAGAGACAGGCAGGCAAAGCGAAGTAAAATTTATGATTGGAAAAAAGTGGGGGAGACAAAACCTAGATTTTGAAATGTGGTAGGGACATGTCCTTCCCATGTATACTGGCTCCTAACTTTTATTTTTGAGCCACTTAGGTGGTCTTTTAACCTTAGCGGTTCTACAAAGACTGTTACACTGATTTCCATTCACACACACACACACACACACACACACCAATGGCAAAACAGCTGCCATACAAGGTGCTAGGGTTCAGTGTCTTGCATGTGGAGGGGCTTAGGATCGAACCGCCAACCCTGCAATTAGTGGCCACAGCCACCCTATAATAATAATCAAAAAATATATATTTTAAAATATATACTATATATAGTAAAAAAACAAAACCCTCGACCACTTAGCAGTACCATGTTCAACAGTGTTTTGGTCATCTCTTTTTGGAAATATTCATTCGAAAAGGGTCTGGACAATAACAGAAAATGCTTCATCAGTAATAAAGTTAAAGAGGTATCTTTAAAAATATCACCTAGAATCAACAGTTATTTAAACAGTTCAGTTATTTGTGAATGCTGTGGTGGTGCAAAAGAAAAAAAGAACTGTTGTCCGTTGTCCATCCATCCATCCATCTTCTTCGCTTACTCCTTCTTCAGGGTCACGGGGAAACCTGGAGCCTATCCCAGGGACCATGGGACACAAGGTGGGGTACACCCTGGACAAGGGTGCCAATCCATCGCAGGGATTCATACACTATGAGCACTGTGGACATGCCAGTCAGCCTACCATGCATGTCTTTGGACTGGGGGAGGAAACCGGAGTACCCGGAGGAAACCCCCGCAGCACGGGGAGAACATGCAAACTCCACACACACAGGGCAGCAGCGGGAATCGAGAGCTAACCACTAAGCCACCGTACGCCCCAATTATATTATAATACGTAGCATGTGCGTGCATTGTGTCTACCCCAAACACTCATCAGCCAGTAGCATGAAGCATGAGTTGATTTTGATGGTTCAGCATCAAAAATGCTTCTGATGTTTCACTTTAAATCTGCTTTAACTGCTCTGCTTGTCAGCCGAATCGTGTAAAGCAACCATTTTGAATGGCATATTCTCTATTAGACTATATTAAAGCAGTTAGCATGAACACCAAGTGGTCTGAGATCTCATCAATGCTAAAATTTCCAGAAAGAGAACTGGGCCCCCTTTTGAGTCCAATTGTATTGTGAACCCCAAAAGCACTGAGACCATTTGCATCTCGTTCCATTTCAGGTTCTCTTTAACAGGACAGAGTATGGTTCATTTAAAAAGAACTATATCGTATAACTAAACACCCGCAAAAGGATGCTTTCCAAACCATAAAAATGGCCTAGAAACATTTCTACACCTTCACTCTCATTAAAAACAACCGGCACTACGAGTATACCGTATAGTCAAAGACAATACGAAGACAACACATACGCTGTTCAGGACAAAAGTATGGGGACACCTGACCATCACACCCATACATGAGCCGTCTCCAAACAAAATTGGAAGCACAGGATTGTTTAAGATGTCTGTGGAACTAAGAGGTGCAAATCTGTTCCAGCATGACAATGCCCCCGTGCACAAAACGCGCTCGATGAAGACACGGTTTGCCAAGGTTGATTAAGATAGAAGAGCTTGAGCAAAAGGGGACTAAATCTGGAACGGGACATTCCAAAAAGCAAATATGAGAACGACAGTCAAGAAAACAAACTTTTGTCCATACTGTATTGTGTAGTTTTCTAGATGTTTTTAGATGTTCCATGATTATCACAAGAAGTGAAAATGGCAAATGTATATTAAGCTATTAATGCTGAAATATATGAGTTCAACAGTTTGCATCTGATTCTGAATTGAGATTCAGAGATTTGAATATTTTATTTACAACTATAATCCAGTTATTTGAAAGCTACACACCTTAGGCAAATAGGTATAAACATGTTAATTTATTGGAGCTCATATTTGGATCATAAATAACAGCTCCTTTCCTAAGTGTGTTAAAATTGCAGATGGATTCCAGTTGATTTGTGCATGTTTTTAGATTACAGAACAACAACAACAACAATGAAAGATCTAGATGGTGCTTTTTCTGTGGAAAAACGTTGTCTGAAAGCACCCATATTCTATTTCATTCACCAGGCCCTGAACCACCTGGACAGAAAGACAGAAAGAATTGCACTAACAATACTGTTTATTGACTTTAAACAGAGACTGACTGGGGAAATTAGCCTGAACACTTCAGTCAGTCAGGATCACCCTGAACGCCGGCATCCCTCAGGGCTGTATACTTAGTTCAAGGCTTTGCACTTATTCGAGTACGTCGTAAATTACATCATGGAGTTCATTGATGACACTAAAGTGGGTTCTCAACAACAAGAACAAGAAGTCAGCATACAGAGAGTAGGTGGAGCAGCTTGTAGACTGGTGTAGAGACAACAATCTGTCTATTAATGTGGACACAACAAAGAGAGAATTGTTGATTCAAGGAGGTGCTGTGGTGATCAGTGTCTGCTGCGTGTCATCGGCACAGTCATGGACACAGACAATAGCTCCAAGCTCTTTCGTGTACACGTTGTGTGTTCTCCTGAGTCCTCAATCCCTTCTCTGTAGCCTAAAAACAACAACAACAACAACCCTGTAGTGTCTCCATTTGTTGCAGAGACTTGAGTAACTCACCATTGCTGTTTGATTTTAGACCTACAGTGGAAGAGAATGTTCTAGGTTCATCTTCTCTTGTGGCTTGTCTGCACAATCTCACCACTAGGGGCCGGTATAGAGTAACATGTTACAATAATATTGCTGTTCCTGTGAGACCCCGATGTGAAGACCAAATTTTAAGACCTGAATATTTGTTATATAATATCTGAATATTTAATATCTGAATTTGAGGCTGAAAAATAACGTGTTGAATTATTACCTGACGAATAATGAAGATGGTATTTTAACAATTGAATATTTTGGAACCGTATTTTAGGAAGGGGAATATGTGTGCATTGAAATCAAATGAGTTGCAGAGGAAGTTAATTCAATCATTGTTTTAGCTGTGGGTTTTTTTTTTGTTTTTTTTGTACACAATTTGTGTCAAATTACTGGGCAGAAAAAAATTCAAGTATTGTTACTGCGATATGAATTACATTCAATTTATGTAATTCAACATGTCATTTTGCTTTGAGGACATTTAGCACTATTATACTTCCATAGTGATCATCATTATTTCCAGAATCAAAGGGTAAAACCAAATAAAGAAAGGAAAGAATCTGTGGAATTCGGGAGATGCTGCCCTCTGGTGGCATGTTGGTGTATTTTCCAAGATAGATGAGTCCATAGCGCCTCCTATATATTCCCTCTCTACAGAAATAAAATCAAATAATTTTTTTTAGGTTAATTAAAAATGAAAAGATATTTGATAAGTATTCACCCCCCCTTCTTTTAGCTATCTAAATCAAGACTAGTGTTTAATTTTCAAGAGCTCACATTAAATATGTTCAACAGGATACACCTGTGTTATCCACCTGTCTTCAGATCAGATCAGATCAGTCCTGCTCTCAAGAAGACCAAGGAACTGCCTGTGAAGCTTTGAGATGAACTTGTTATGAGGGAAATAGCTCACAAAAAAAGCTAAATTAAGTTTTGGAGTGGTCTAGTCAAAGTCCTGACTTGAACCAGCTGAGTTGCTGTGGCAGGACCTTAAACTGGCAGTTAATGCTCGAAACCCCCCCCCAGTGTGGTTGAACGAATGCAGTTCTGCAAAGAAGAGTGGGCCAAAAATCCACCACAGTGCTGTTTAAGACTGATCTCCGGTTATCAGAAGTGTTTGGTTGCAGTTATTGCTGCTAACGATGGCACAACCAGATTGTTGGATACCTAATTTATTATTTTTGCTTTAAATAATAATATTAAAAACCATATTGTTTGTTGACTCAGATCGACTTTGTTTTATGCCCTATTTCATTTGAAGATTTGAAACGATTTAGTATCAGATATACACAAAAACAGAAGAAATCAGAATGGGGGCAAATACTTTTTCACAGCACTGTATATTCATGATATTTTCACTTGCTGAGATGACTCTCTTTGTAGTGAGCAGTTCAAAATGAGGAGCTGGAGCTGATTATAAGAGAAAAGGGTGGACCAAGGGTGGCCGTTAATGCCAGTGGTTTTGGAGTGGGATTTCCAACAAGCCCATATGTGGTGTGATGGGCAGATGTCCACATACTTTTAGCAACATAGTGTGACATTTCTGGAAAATGCTGAGACATAAAAGAAGTTCTTCCTGCTATGTTTTTAAGAACCAACAGTGAACCCTGACCATTAAAAATTGTTCCTCCTGTGACATCAGAAAAGCACACATCATCTTACTATAGGAGAATACAGCACCAAGCAACGAATTATCGCCAAATGATCATAAATACTGCAATATCCTTTCCTTTAATAACACCATGTTTCTGGAAAACTAGACCTTGGATAGTTATTAAATATGAGCTGCTTAATCACAATGACACTTTTTAAAGGAGTGGTTTACATAGTCTTATTCAGCTTTCATATAAACTACAGGTAAAATCAGGTGCGTCCTTCCTTTTGTTTTTCTCAGAAGCCGTACACCTATCTTCCTTCTCATTATAAATGAACAGTTCCTTACTGTCACTCGGTATAAACACTTCTTACTTCCTTCTAAAATCTAAATGCAAGATCCTACTGCAATAACCTGAACACACCACCGTGAGTTAGACCGTCAATCTGTTGATTATTTTATTCGTTTCTGCCAGAGTACTGACTGGAATTTCTCTTGCCGCAGGTAATATAAACTCCAGGAATTTAAATGAAAATGTCTGATACAAGAAATGTATCTATAAGGGAATAACAATTAAGTAATAAAGATGTAGTGTGGGAGGAAGCCCAAATACTGGAACAATTAAAACAAGGGACTAGACCAGGGGTGTCCAATCTTATCTAGAAAGGGCCGGTGTGGGTTCGGTGTGAATTCGGGTTTTCCAACCAACAAACCTGAGTCTATTGTAATCCAAGCTCAACTGATTAAAAAGGTGGAATCAGATGTGACTCCTGCTTGATTGGATTGAAAACCTGCACCCATACCAGCCCTATGCGGATAAGATTGGACACCCCTGGATTAGACTATGGCAAGGTAAAGCAAAGAAGAAAAATCGCAGCTTGAAAACAAAAAGCGCTCATGGTGCCGATACAATATAAAAGCCACAATGCGAACTATACACACACAATGCTTTGCCCCTAAAGAGGGAAAACATAGAACTTAAATAAGGTGACTAATTGGGAAACACAAAACAGGTGTACACAATCATTGGAGGAAATGGTGCAGACAATAATAGAAGAACAAAAAAAAAAAACTATTTTAGTGTGGGTGCCCTCTGGTGATCTGGAGGGAATTGTCTATGGTGGCTGAGACGACGTGTGTGTCTTGCCATTTCACTATCAAAGTGTTAAGCGCAAGGTACATTGGCTTGAAACTAAGAAACTAGTAATACCCAACGTATGGCATGGTTGCAAATCGGTTTTTATACAGAATTACATTGATACTTTGAGACAAATTTCACACATAATAATAATTACCGAATAGCGTTTAGCCTACCTCTCAGCGCGGGCTAAGCCATATTTGACAGTTGGTACCATGGATATAATGTTAGGGACGGGACACTTCAGATTCTAGATTCTAGAGCATTTGATTGGACAGAAAATCCGACGAGAAGCTGAAGTGCAGAATGATTTCATCAATATTGTTGATCCATATCGGTGGTCGAGAGAGACTATACATTTTAAAGCATACACAGTATCTTCTAAATGCGAATTTTGTCATTTTGTCAGCACACTAACTTATAGATAACCTTAAGGCTAACATATTTATACTAAAAGCCACAATTCTTCTATTTTGATTTCTTGGGCACGTCAAAGCAGTGAATTTTGGTTAGTCACAGTTTTTAAAATTTTAATCCTTGGTTAATCCCAGACTCTTGGTCTGAGTGCTTGGGGTTTTGACTTAGTGTCAGTCTTTAAGCTCGTAACTTGTGGTTAATTGGAACGTTTGGTACACATTCAACATAATCCAGAGGAGAAAATCAGTAGTGACTATTATCTCCTGCCCCTAATGATTTTAGATTAGAAAGAGTAGATATAGAGTACATATACAGTATGAGCAGAGGGAATTTCGCTCAGATAAGGAAAATGCTCCGATACTATGAAATGAATCATTTTCAAATAAAACGATAATTATCTATATATTAACCGACATTTACACTTAGTTCTTTTGAGCTCAGTTTCCTTTATTTGCTAAGGGAGGAAATCTGCAAACCAAAACTTGTAGGATGACGTTTTGGTACCAGGCCAAAGTACAATTGCTGTTTTTGCCCAACAGTGGAGCTGAAAAAATAGGCCTGAGTGCTGAGAATATTGATTGAAGGAGGAAGCACTCTAGCAACTTTCCGAACTTGCGAACTTCCTCAAGTGTAGTGCTGCTTATGCATTGCGTTGGTTTCATATTATTGAGAGAGAAAAACCATGATCAAATATCACTCAAACAAGCATAACACATACACTCTTAGAAGGAAGGTTTTTAGTATCATTCTGGATATAGAAATTCAAAGCAAATTAATCTTTTAAATTACTCCACTAGTTTATACTGCCTAACAATTTTGTGCCCAGTTTGAATTGTGATTGGATGATTGGCTCTATGTGCACTTTCCAAAACCTTGGACTTATCACAGCTTGTATAGGTACAGTGCCTTGCGAAAGTATTCGGCCCCCTTGAACTTTTCAACCTTTTGCCACATTTCAGGCTTCAAACATAAAGATATAAAATTTAATTTTTTTGTGAAGAATCACCAACAAGTGGGACACAATTGTGAAGTGGAACGAAATCTATTGGATATTTTAAACTTTTTTAGCAAATAAAAAACTGAAAAGTGGTGCGTGCAAAATTATTCGGCCCCCTTTACTTTCAGTGCAGAAAACGCACTGCAGAAGTTCAGTGAGGATCTCTGAATGATCCAATGTTGTCCTAAATGACTGATGGTGATAAATAGAATCCACCTGTGTGTAATCAAGTCTCTGTATAAATGCACCTGCACTGTGATAGTCTCAGGGTTCTGTTGAAAGCGCAGAGAGCATCATGAAGACCAAGGAACACACCAGGCAGGTCCGTAATACTGTTGTGGAGAAGTTTGAATCTGGCCTTTATGGAAGAGTGGCAAGAAGAAAGCCATATCTCAAAGATATCCATAAAAAGGCTTGTGGCAAACTTTAGATGAGACTTTTTATAGATATCTTTGAGAAATGGCTTTCTTCTTGCCACTCTTCCATAAAGGCCAGATTTGTTTGAAGCCTGAAATGTGGGAAAAGGTTGAAAAGTTCAAGGGGGCCGAATACTTTCGCAAGGCACTGTATATCTTATCAGGAAGAATGCTTTTGTCGTTGCAGACTTTCATTCGGGTGAAATAGGAGCCACATCTGACCTTTAATTAAAGGTGAATAATGCTTAAATGTGAACTAAATATGTGTAACTAGGTGAGGCTGCTTCTTGGCTGGAATGAAAACCTGAAGCCATAAGAATGCGACAGATACATGCTTCCTCTACGGCACAAGTAGCATAGCCACATATTTCTAAATCGCTGCTTATGCCATGTGACAGAGCAGTGTAACACACTGGCTATCATAACACACTTTCGAAAAGCGCTATCCACCCTCTTCTGCATACATGAAGCCCATGTTGTCTAGTGTGATTGACGGGGATGAGTATAATGCCATTCCTCGCACCCGGTTTTGATCTCTTGACCGTAACATATGGCTGTAGCATCATCAAGATTTGATTTTGCGATCTCTCAACAATGTGTTGCTTCTGATGACTGGTTTAGGTATTAACACATTCAAATTGTCATCACTCTACCCTTGCAATTATTTACCTGCACAAATAGTTCCTCATTCCGGCAAATGAAGAGCAAGTGTTTCCCAGTGTTTTGAACTACAGTAAATCATAAAATTTGTTTTCCCGTTTGTTTTACTAAAGAAGAAATCTCTGCTTGTCGTTTCCATGTTTTCCACCGTACTGTATGTATTTGTGTCACTGTGGCTCGTGGAATTACATTTGTTAAAAAGAATTAACTTTCTATAATATTTTCAATCTATAACTTAATATAGGATTGCAAGCTTGACATTATTTTCCAATAACAGCATACCCTGTTGTGTTTTATTCCTCTAATAGCACGAAAATATGCCAAGACTCTAATTATTTCATTTATTAAAGAATAGCAATTTATACTCTTAAATTTTTTTATCTAATGTTGTGGAACATCTCTAAAACAAGTTCCTGTTAAGACTTATACAGTGGCACCAATCTCTCTCTCTCTCTCTCTCTCTCTCTTTTTATTTTATTTTTTATCTGCGATGGCCTTAGGACTGCAATCACCACATACAGTTTTGCACTCAGGTCTCTTTTAGTGAACAGTGGATTAGTTCAACAAAACAGACTTCATATACAAACCACAATGAACTTTCTTTTACTTTCACACTATTCGTTGTTACCCAGATGAGGACGGGTTCCCGTCTGAGTCTGGTTCCTCTCAAGGTTTATGCCTCATTTCATCTTAGGGAGTTTTTCCTTACCGCCGTCACCACCGGCTTGCACATTAGAGCTAAATTCACACACTTAAATATCTCTATCCTGTGTTTATATATTTCTGTGAAGCTGCTTTGAGACAAGGTGCATGGTTAAAAGCGCTATACAAATACAATCGAATTGAATTATCTCTTGAAGTTAATAAGACAAAAATAAATGCAATTTATTTATTTAAGAAACAGGTCAAATTTTGATAACCTCTGATTGTTACAAAGTGCGGACGCTGGATACTCCTTCCAAACATGTTAAATAAGCATCCCCTGACAGAAAACTTCACCATATCAACATTTACACATGTTTTTGAATCTGATTATTATAAGGCATAGATTATGTGGTGCTAGAGGAAGCACATTAATATAAACCTGTGACACCAGCACTACGGTCAGAGCTGCTGTTACAGAAAAGTCAGCAATATTTTCCGAATTGAACAGTGCTGAGGTATAAATGAAGTTGTTTTTAATGTAAACATAGTGCAGACATATTTAATAAGCAAAGTTATGAAATAATTATTAATCGAGAATAGAATTTTAGACTTTTTCATTGCAGACCTGCCAATTATACATTCCTGGGGAAAAAAAATAAATCACAAATTATGTCATTACTCGCATGTGGAAATGAGGAAAGCCTGTTGTGTACATAAGTCACAGTATACCTCCGGGGTTGGGGGTTTGATTCCTGCCTCCGCTCTGTGTTCGCAGATTTCGCATGTTCTCCCCGTGCTTCAGGGCTTTCCTCCATGCACTCCGGTTTCCTCCGCCATCAAACACAAAAACGTACATTGTAGGCTGATTGGCGTCTTGAAATTGTCTGTAGTGAGTGAATGTGTGTGTAATTGTGCCTTGTGATGTGTTGGCACCCCTGTCCAGGGTGTCTACAGCCCTGTGCCCTGAGTCCCCTGAGATAGGCTCCAGGCTCCCCGCAACCCTGTGTAGGATAATCAGTACAGAAAATGGATGGATGGATGGAAGGATGGATGGAAGTCTGTCACTGAAGTATTAGCATGCCTCTATTAGCATGAATTTGTGACAAAACGGTTCAAAGCCCGGAAGCCAAAATGGAAAATGAACCTCATGAAGAATTGAGTGGTGTATAAACACTGATGGATGGGATGTTGCACAGCATATATTGCATAAACAACTACACATATCTGCACCTTACTGTCGTACTGTTTCTGACACCAGTTTTTGTACCCCTTATATCATATTTTTTAAACATTTTAAGCCTGTATAGACATAAATTCTAGTTTAAATAAATTCTATTTTTATGCCATGGACAGAAAAAGCATTTCACTGCACGTCATTCTGTGTATGCTCATGTATGTGACCAATAAAATTTGAATTTGAATTGTGGTAAATGATCTGCACTTATATAGTGCTTTTGTAACCTTAGTGATTTTGTGACTCATTCACCCCCACACACACACACACACACACCAATGGTAGCAGAGCTGCCATGCAAGGCACTAACTTGCCATCGGGAGCAACTTGGGGTTCAAAGTCTTACCCAAGGATACTTTGGCATGTGGACTCACGTGGGCCGGGATTCGAACCGCCAACCCTACGATTAGTGGACAACTCGCTCTACCACCTGATCCACAGCCGCCCCTGAATTAGCAGAAAACAGGGAGCAGGCAAGTTTAAAAAAAAATCTTAACCATGCTGTATGAAGAAATAAGCTACAATCAATTAAAAATCAGATCAAATACCTGTGTCAAGATCTGCGTTGTGTACTGCCTTTCAGTTTTAAGTGTTTTAATGCGAAACACAGTACTGTTTCTCACTCTCTCACACTCACTCATTTCCAGTGACCAATTTATCCTGGTGGTTTTAGTAGATCCGGATCCGGGAACACTGGGTGTGAGGCTGGAATAATACACCTATCTATCACAGGGCAATATGCACACACATTCACAAAGAGAGGCAATTTACCGTAGCTAATCCACCTACTGGCATGTTTTTGGGAGGTTGGAGGAAACCCATGTACAGAAACTCCACAGACAGTGGTGTAACTCAAGATCAAGGATAAAAGAAAAGCTGTCCAAAAGAAATAACGAAATTTTCATGTTGGACACAATAAAAAAAAAAATAATAATAATTCAATACTGGAAATATTATAAGCTGGAAATTATGAACATGATCACTGATAGAACATTCTTAAGACTTGAGCTTGTACTGTACAATAAAGTAATAAAGAAAGGCGAAGGAATAGTACAAGGGTTAGAAACAAGCTTGCCAAACAGGATTGCTAGAAAAACCATCTTCGGTCCATTGAGCAACGTCTTTTAAAACGGAACCGTTCAGCCTAATGCTTGCCTTCGATTCTGCGTTCGTTGCACTCTGTTCGGATGAAATCAGGCCTCATTGGAATGCATTCATGTTCTAAACGACTAACTGTAAAAACAAATCTTGTAATGCTGTAAAATTAGTATAAACAGTATAATGTTTAATCCCGACTGTAACTGAGTGTTGGTTAACTCAAACCGTTCTGCTTATGGCTCTCTGTTGAAACACACCATTGTGACAGCTGATTAACATTTCCCAAGGCAAAAATAAAGGAACTTTCTCCCCCGGTTGTCTTCAACTTTATACATGAAGCAACGGTGTGTTCGTGTGTAACTCAGAATTCTAAAACGGTCCAAATACAAGATGGTCTCCCCTTGTACATCATGCACAAACATGACTCGCATGGCTGATTGCATGCCTTCACAGTGAAATCTGTTAGTAATCCCAGTGTGTGCGTTTTGTATACATTAATGGAGGGACGCTGATTAAGGTGCACACTACTTTTGGCAGTTTAAGCAACACTCAACAGCTTCTGCTTTATCCCAAACTTCCTCCTATGTTTGGACATGCACAGAAAAGTGCTTCAGTATATTTGTGTAGATTCTGCTTTAAATGTAACACTTGTACATCTGTTCATTCATGCAGTTATTTAATCAGCCAATCGTGTGGGAGCAGAACAATGCAGAAAATGATACGGATACAGATCAAGAGCTTCAGTTAATGTTCAGGTCAATCATTAGAATGTGGGGGAAACGTGTGATCTTGGTGACTTTAACCGTGACACGGTTGTTGTTGCGGTTTACAGAGTGAGAGTGTGCACAGGCTGGTAAAAGAGCGACTGTTTAAAGCTGCAATAATATAGTTATAACAGGAACGATCTTGTTTCGTGGACATTCAACGGACTTAACTATAAAGCGTTAAAACCATTTTAAATGGTCATCATTTACCATTTAAATAGAGCACTTTTTTAAACTTAGCAGCTCTACAAAGCGCTTTACACCGATTCTCATTCACCCATTCACCAATCGTAGCAGAGCTGCCATGCAAGGCACTAACTTGCGATCGGGAGCAACGTTTGGTTTGGTGTCTTGCCCAAGTACACTTCGGTATGTGGAGTCATGTGGGCCGGGAATCAAACCTCCCATCCTACGATTAGTGGACAACCCGCTCTACCACCTGAGCTACAGTCGCCATATGATGTCATTCTTCAGAAAGTTAGTAATGAAATTTGGGATAGAGCAGTAACTCTGCTCCACCATTATTCAGGTTTCCTGCACTGGAAGTCTGGATTAATGGTTATTTCTAAGTGCTATTTCTTTATAGTCAAAGCCAGTATTATTGTCTGAACTGATCAAAGAAGGAAGCAAGGATGGGAGGAAATACTTCTCCATGGCTAAAGCCAGTGTTACTTACAATTTAGTTATCTGGAAAACTTTAAAAAGCATTTGTACTCGCCGGTACAATTGACATACAGCTGGAGTAATATAAATTGCCGGATCTCCATTTTTATGCAGCCAGAAACTCATTCGAATGTAAAAAAAAAAAAAAAAAAAACAAACAAAAAAAAACACAAATCACAGTAAAGATTTATTTTAAGAATAAAAACCAGCTGATTCAAATGTAAAGAGGATTTGTTATTGATAAACATGTTTGAAAACACATTTATATATTTTTCTCCCTGAATTTTAAACCAAACAATTTACACTGTTTTACCAGTTCTACTGATTTAAAAATGTAGATACAAACGTTTCAAAATCTACAAAGTTTTGAAAAAATGACTAATTTGAATTAAAATTGTAGTAAGATTTGAGTAGACGTTATTTTATACCTGATTTCACGTTATCGAGCTTTAGTTTGAAATGAATTAGGAGGAAGTGATTTTGATTAACCCCAAACAGAGGTACACTTTTCCCCATCTGATTTTCTTGACTTCTTCTTGGTCTGATCCAACAAACAATGTGACAACAATCTCTTATATTCTTCACATGTCTGGGTTATGGGGTAGGGTGGCAAGACATTAGCCCTTTCTCATGGAAAAAAGCATCCAAGATGACCTAAATCACCCCAAACCATGTAGCAAAATGTATTATAATCTGATGAGACCTAGGCAGACCTAAAGAACACAAAACCCCCTGTCGAAGCATGGTGGTGGCAGCGTCATGCTATGAGGCTGCTTCTCTTCAGCTGGGACTGGGGCTCTAGTCTAGATAGATAGTATCATGGATAGCAAAGTATTAGTTATAATAGTTATAAAAGGTTTGCAGACTTGTGCTTTGTTCTTTTTGATTTTTTTCCCTTAAAATATTTCTATTTGTTTGCACACGATTTTTTTGGGGTTGCTTTATCACATTAAAAGTGGAAAAAAGATCTGACATGATTTATCTTGGTTTTCTTTTTTTGTTGTTGTTGTTGTTGTTTTGTTTTTTTAACATTACCAAAAACCTGCACTTTTAACAGGGGTGTGTAGACCCTCTATAGTCACTGTCCCAGTAATCTACGTTCTTTGATTGGCAGATACTTTTCTAAATACAGGCAGAGCAGAGCAGTAGAGCTTTAGAAATAATGCCTTAAAAATACATGCAATGCTTTGTTCATTCAGTCAGGCATGTGGATTCTTGGGAAAATACAGTAAATGCTATCAGGTAATCAAGGCAAAATACTGAACTGAATTTCCTGCTGAAAGTTAATCAGTCACATTCCTCCCATTCAACTCCGCTGCTATAAAACGCGTCTTAACTCTTTTACTGATCCTTTTATAATGACTAGAAATCTAATAAATATTACATCATATTACCAAAAAAACTGTGTACACTGCCTTATGACCTTTCGGGAAAATCTGCTTGGTTTGATAAGCAATAATTCAGTCAGTTAAAGGTGTTTGCAGATAAGAGGAAGGAGGAAATGCCACAGGAAGAAATGTTAAGCAATGCCACAGCCCATCACTGTGATGGATATGTGTCGCTGTGTGTATAAAGGCCCTGCGTACTTCCACAGTCCAACTCATCTCAGGAGCAAAGAAGCAAAACACACAGGTGAGCTGTTACTTGTGCATTTGCACTGGTTTTAATTTATTAAACAAAATGTAAAGAATTGTTTTAGCAAATGGACATTTTTGTCTATGGTTACATATTATTATTATTATTATTATTATTATTATTATTATTATTATTATTATTATTATTATTATTATTATTATTACGACTACTACTACTACTATTATTAATGATAATTTTGTAAGCATAAATACAACAACAATAATAAAAAAATTAAGAATATAAATATTAAAACAACTGGATTTATTGAACAGCTAAAAATGGAAAAAGATTTGCACTTGAATAATAATTAGATTTTCATATAATTGTTTTTAATGATAAAAAGAAATGTGATAGAAATATATAATAAACATATAAATAAACATAAATATAAACATATTCACATTGCATTTATGTAACAGCTTTTTTGCATTTTGAATCTATATATATATATATATATATATATATATATATATATATATATATATATATATATATATATATATATATATATATATCCCAGTTGCCTAACAGCATAACTTTAACCTCTTAAACATCATACTGTTCAATCGCCTTCTCACAAAGTCACTCTCAAATTCCATTCTGAACGCATGTAATTTCCTATTATACTGAATGGGTGTGTTTATAGTATTTAACATAACAATGAATGAATCTACTCCTATGAATAAAATCATTGCAGATAAAGGGCTTTAACTGCAAATCATGAAAAAAACCCCCACAAAAATCCATTTTTTTTCCAAATTTGGATGAATTTGTATCGTCGGGGACGACATATATTTGATCATTTCTTTGATTTCATATGAATAAAGTCATAAGACAACATAGGATCTCGAACTCCACCCTTAATCCTAACCTTCATAAGTTTTCATATGAATTTATCTGCAATATTTTTGTTTGTGTGTGTGTGTGTGTGTGTGTGTGTGTGCAAATTCTAACTTCGTCACACTGCTTCCGTATGTGTTCACATTACACACCTTATTTATTATTTGCACTCTGGGACACTTGGTAGTGGTTAAGGCTCTGGGTTACTGATCAGAAGATCGGGGGTTAAAGCTCTGGCACTGTCATGCTGCCACTGTTGGGCCCTTGAGCAAGGCCCTTAACCCTCTCTGCACCAGGGGGCACTGTATCCTGGCTGACCTTGCGCTCTGACACCAACTTGCTGGCATATGTATGCAAATATTGCATTGGTCACATATAATGCATATGTGTATAATGTATATTATATAATAATTGTCATTTTTGTATTATTATTATTTTTAAACGTGATGAAATATGAGTGGTTCTTACTAGTGGATTCACATTTCAGAACAGATTTAGAAAATTATAAGCACATGTAATGCGTAATGACACTGACAAGCTGCAGGAACACACACGGTTTAGTGTCATCATGTCGTCACACCTCCACTGAATTAGGCGACAAATATAAACACAAAAATTTACTTTTTTCACTCTCTTTTGAAGTAAAATGAAATCATTATGGAACGGAATTTACTGTATGTAAAAACGCTTTATCCTTGTTGCAGGTCAGGAGAAGACGAGATTCATGACATTGCTCTGAACTGTGGCGTCTGCATCTTTGCTTCAGATATGCATCTCTTAACGTCTGTAGTGGTGCTGGGACTGTGCTGCACGCTCAGTGCTCGGACTGTATCAGGTGAGTTCAAACAGGGGGTAGGTTTTTTCCCCTGAACTGAAAATATTGTAATTATATTTCAGCAAAACAATGTGGAAATGTTTGAGCTACTTGCCCATGTTGTGTAAGGAGGCAGTTGAACAAATGCTGTGGTAAAAAAACAAAAAAAAAAAGTCTGCGCAAAGATGTCAAAATCCTTGCTAAGTAACCATAACCATCTCAACCGAAGACCTCTCAACATCTCAATGTTCCTGCGCAACAGATGGAACAAGTTTTTGGGGGGAACCAGACTTCAAAACTTTACATACAAAATGCAGAACATTACTTCTGGTTGAGATTCTTGTGGGTGGATGCAAAAGAGAAACAGTTCATGAAACGAGGGTTTTTATACAATGTCAAAAAGGGTTCTCCCTCAACCACACACACACACACACACACACACACACACACACACACACACAGATATATAAATAAATATATATATATATATATATATATATATATATATATATATATATATATATATATATATATATATATATATATATATATATATATATATATATATATATATATATATATATATATATATATATATATATATATATTAAGTTTTGCAAATAAAATGTTACTGTTCCATATGAATTTGTTGGCACAATTATATTTTTGTCAACATCAATTTCAAACGTTTAATCATGAACCTTCAGATCAACACACACACACACACACACACACCAGTGACTTCCTCCTATGGGCCAAACTCAGCCACATTCCCATTTATGGTCGTAAAGACACGCCCATATGTAGCCCACTAGTGAGAATGCTACTATCTTGCATTCTTTTTAATTCAATAATACAATTTTCATTACAAATTCTATTATTGACAAAAACCTTAAAGAATCTTTTTTTTTATTTATTATTGTGATTTTAATATAGACATGAATTTCTGAGCTCTTAGTATTTGTACTCTAACGCTTTGGTTTTCTAGAAAGTTCCTGTCACAATGCTTACTTCTCTGGATAGCATTTACAACCTTTTCAATTACACTGACCCTGTTTCGTGATTTAAAAAAGCTGCTTTGAGACAATGTCCATTGTTAGAAGCGCTATACGAATACAATTTTATTCAATTGAATTATCTAAAAAAAACCCTGTTTTAATTCTCTGGCTCTTACTCCTCTACTCTGCACACTAAAACTCAATTATAAATCTTGCACGGTAGCATTACTCCTATTGTTCTCCGCTTTATATATATATATAAATATATATATCGCTTTGCTTGCATTTCCTCATTTGGATAAAAGCATCTGCTAAACGAATAGATGTAAATGTAAGTTGTGATGTTAATGAATCGAATGAGTTAATGATATGTAAATGCTAAGGACCATTTATACGTAATCTATATACTTCATTATTTCCCAATGTGCCTGCTGGGCATTTGTACAGGACCTGAAGAGAAAGGTTTGATCAGGCCTTTTGTTGTGGATGCCATCCAGGAAGCCAAACGACTCGTCGATGACTCTTATTTGTACTCTCGTCAAACGTGAGTCAACACTTCTTCAACAAATTATGTCAGAGCATACTTAGACCTGTGGATGTTCTTATGTAGCAAAGTTGTTCGTCCATGAGTCTATGAAAATGTGAACTGTGTCAAAGCTGAAACTCTAAGAACAAGATAATAAAGAGACATAGAAAACGAGAAGCAGAGGACATCAGAACTGCTGCAGGAATACAAGACTACAGAAATACTGGCAACCAAAAAAGAAATATGATCTAATATAAATGCACAGATGATAGAGACACAATATAGACAATAACAAGGGGAAACAAGGATGCGTAGAGTACAATGATCAGAGGGGTGTGGTCATACTGAATTATTGTGCTTTATCATACTGAATTATATTTGTTTTGTGTGTGTTTGTACGTGGGGGTCTACAGGAGCCTTGAGAGGGTGCGCAGGAACGATTTCATCAAGCCGTCTGATATACTGCGTCTGATGAAGCAGCCGAAACGGAAGGCGCGCGATGCTGTGAGAGCTGCAGATTACCTGGAGCAGACGCTGAGGATCATCTCAGAGAAAACACACCACGCACACAAGAGATCTATTAATGCCACAGGTCTGACACTCACAGTCATAAGGTTTTAAAATCACCGCCCAACGCTGTTGCCCATATCATACGACAGCTACCGACTAGGGACTAGGTCTAACACACACCTCCACCGAAACACATGAAGACGGCCAAGCATAGTGTTGAACTGCTTTTGAACTGCTGCTCATGATGAGTCGCATGCAAGCAGTACAACCTCGGAGGAACGTACTAGCCCTCCTCCGCATACATGCGCTCACAGATGCCCGTGATTGACCATTTGCCTCAATTGACTCCCAGTCATGAATGGCTGTAGCATCATCACAATTCAAACTCTTTTCCAGACGTATCTAACACCCTGTATATTACACAAATAGCATACAAACACTGTAATTAAAGCACTACAGTGGGCTGTAAAATAATTATTATAGTCTGTCTTGTGACTTGGGGCTCCAAGTGAGAGTATATGTTGTCACAGATGTACAGGATTTTTTTCACTCAGCCAGATATATCTGCATCACTGCTGTTTATATGTAGCCGTAAAAGGGTTTGAAATACTTCAACTGTCTTTTGTTCAACACTAACATACAATTTATGTGTGTGTGTGTGTGTGTGTGTGTGTGTGTGTGTTCACCATGTTTATCTGTTCTCTCTCTCAGCACTGCTGTCTCATGAAGAACTCGAGACGATCGAGCGTCTGACCGGTTGTGCCGGGCAAACCCTACCGCCTCCATGCAGAACCTTGCCGGATCTGAACAGATATCGCACGGCCAACAGCGTCTGCAACAACCTGTGAGAGACGCACATCATAACAGGAACGCACTCATAAATTCGATAGGTTCAGTCTTAAATAACGACATTCTGCCATCGTCACTGCCACCATGCTAGACAGGGTTCAGCAGACGGTTAGTGTAATAAATAAACAAACATATATTTTATTGCTCTGAGGCTTGAAGAGATTATTTTGCTAAAACAAGACAAAAAAATCTAGCATGAGTTTACTTCTAGATCATTCCATGTTTCCACATCTTTAGTGCTTGAATTGAATTGAATGGATATGAGTTGAAGACGTTCCTCAACTGATACTCAACGTACTTAATGCTGTGATATTAGAATATCTGATTTTTTGCTTTGAAATCTGGCAGAATAAATCCACTTCGAGGTGCTTCAAACACAGCGTTCACCCGCTGGCTGCCTCCTGTTTATGAAGATAACGTCTCCCAACCTCGAGGATGGAACACAGAAAGGCTCTATAATGGTGTTGTGCTACCTCTGGTATGATAGAATGCTACAGCTTGTCATTAAAATTAATTACTTTTACATAGCAGTTAATTACGTGGCACGGTTTGTGTCCTTGTATTTTCAAGAGTGTGTCCAGATTTTAGACATGGGGTGTAGGCAGGGCAAGAGCCAGTAAGTACATAGGTACATGGAACAAAGCACAACGTATTCACAGTAGCTTGCGAGAGTATGGAGTCCACTTGTGTGGAAATCTGTCGATCAAGAGCATGATTATGTTCAGTGCTTACAGGAGGCATTAGTCAGAGAAGCAGCTAAGAGGCCAAGGGTAAAGCTCAACAAGGTGCTACCACCACCATGCTTCACTATAGGGATGGTGGTCTCAGATTGATGAGCAGTGTTGGGGTTACGCCAAACGTACCTTTTGTGGAGTGTCTAGTCTATGGTTGTCCTGAGCTGTTGATCTCTCCAGCTATCCTCGGTTGCTTCTCTAGTTAATGCCTTCCTTTACCTGGTTGTGGATTTTAATTGACGGCCTCATCTAGGCATTTCACAATTCTGCCATATTCTTTGCTTTGTTAAGTTTTGGGTCTGGTTTTACATTTAACTTTTGCAATTTTACTTTCCCTAAAGCCGAATATCAATTCTTGTCCCTGTTTTCGTGTGTCCTCGTCCAGGTGAGGCTGGTGTCAAATCGCATTTTCAGCACCCAGGACCAAAATGTTCAAGGAGACACCGAGTACACACTCTTAATCACCTTCTTCGGCCAGTGGAATGACCACGACCTGTCCTTCACCCCCTTTTCTCCCAGCATCCGGTCCTTTAGCAACGGCATTAACTGTGATGAAAGCTGCGAACGATCCGAGCCATGCTTCCCCATCCAGGTCCATAGACACGCACACACACGCATAAACACACATGTGCGCACTCACGCCAAGTTCTAAGACCTCAAGGGTAGCCACCATAAAATATACATGTTTTAACCTGTATTTAAAAATAGCTCAATTTGAGATATTCTGCTTACAACTCAATGTGTTTGAGGCTGGATTAATGTGTTTGTTCTTTGTGTTGTTAATGTTTAGAGCAGGGGTGTCAAACTCATTTTAGTTCAGGAACCACAAACACCCTAATTAGATATCAAGTGGGCCGGTCCTGTAAAATCATAGCATAATTACCTATAAATAACAAACAATAAGTCCACGTTTTTCTCTTTGTTTTTGTGCAAAGAAGGACAAGTACATTAGTAAAATCTTTATATTTAATGAAATATCCTTTTACAAAACATCATGAACAACCTCAGATTTCTTAAGACAAACGTGCAATTTGCTTCTGATTATCGCGTTGCGCATTGCTGCCATCTGCTGTTCGGTCTGAGTTCCAGAATTGTACCGCGTCTTCTGCTTTGACTACAACAGTGCGCCCCTAGCGGATAATTTAGAAATAGCACCTTATTAAAAATTTGTAGTTCGAGTCTTTTATGCATTTTTTTCAATTTCAAAATTCATACTGCGGGCCGGATTGAACCCCTAGCGGGCCGGTTGTCTGACACCCCTGGTTTAGAGGTTATAGGAGTTATAGGAGGAGTTGAATTGGTTCTGAGGGACCATCCCTAATGTTTGGGATAAATAAATCAACAAAAATTACATTAGTCATCCTTGAGTAACTTTTTTTCTTTTCCAACATTTTACTCAGATTCCTAGAGATGACCCACGCCTGCCCTCCGGTCCCAACAGCTGCCTCCCTGTTTTTCGTTCTGCGCCCGCCTGCGGCTCTGGAAACAGCGCGTACATGTTTGGAGGTGTTCCGCGGGTACGGGAGCAGATGAACACTCTGACGTCATACCTGGATGCAGGCCAGTTGTATGGCTCTGAAGAGGGGCTCGCTCGAGAACTCCGAGACCTCTCGAACGACGGGGGCCTCATGCGAATCAATGACAGATTTCGGGACAATGGCCGCGAGCTGCTGCCCTTCACCAAGATGGTCAGCAAGATGTGCGCCACACGCAATCGCATTCTGAACACCACAGGACTGGAGGAAGTACCCTGTTTTATCGCAGGTGGGGTTTGTGATGAAAAAACTTTTACATTTATGAGGAACAGAAAACCAACCAGGACAAACATCGCTACCTTTTAGTTCCTGGTTTGATCCTGAGTTCTGTATGTTCCGCTCACTGTCCATACAGTTACAGTAGGATTGACTATATGAAATTGCCCCTAGGTGGGAATGAAGGTGTGAATGTGTGTGTGCATGGTGCCCTGTGATTGTCATCCCATCCAGAGTGGACATATAGTACATTTATGGCATTTGGCAGACCCCCTTACATATATCCCATTTATACAACTGAGCCATTGACAATTAAGGGCCTTGCTCAAGGGCCCAACACTGGTAGCTTGGTGGTACAGGGATTTGAACTCATGACCTTCTGGTCAGAAGTCCAATGTCTTTACCACTGAGTTACCTGCCACAGTACACAAGTCTTGCGACAGACAAGGACAATATTGACTCTTTATTTAATACAGAGATTGTGAAATCACATCAGGCAAGTATTTGATGATTTGGGCATATATTTACAGAAAACATTTTGCATGAGATGGTCTTCCACTACTTGTTAGCTACAATAATAATAATAAAAAAAGATCACTGTCAGATAAGTGAAAGTACAACCAGTTAAGAGCACTTAATGTCCGCAGGCGATGAGCGTGTGGATGAGAATATCGCTCTCACTTCAATGCACACACTCTTCCTGCGAGAACACAACCGGCTCGCACGTGCTCTGCGCCGCCTGAACCCACAATGGACCAGTGAACAGCTTTATCAGGAAGCTCGCAAAATCGTGGGAGCCTACCATCAGGTACTGCACACACACACAAGCGTTGCTCAACCATAGTACATTCACTGTCAAGCTATTGATAGATATTAGATTTTAGCCTTACATTTTCTAACACCAATGGCTTTGAACTTATACATATTTTACCCTCTGTTAAAGACATCCATTACATTTAAGACATTTTAGCAGACACCCTTATACAGAGCGACTTACATTTATCTCATTTGTACAACTGAGTAATTGAAGGTTAAGTGCCTTGCTCAAGGGCCCAACAGTGGTAGCTTGGCAGTATTGGAGTTTGAACTCCTGACCTTCTGAGCAGTAATCCAGAGGCTTTAACCCCTGACCCACCACTGCACTCATCCAATTGTTTGTCTGGTTAGTTTTTTATTATTATGACAGACCACAGTAATTAATGCCTAAATGCATGTAATTCCAAACTTAATTGTAATAATTCTGCACATTTACCATCTACAAATCGATTCTAGTCACTCAACCAAGATCTGTTTGGTGTCTGGTGCTTTCTTTTTAAGATTTGTACCAGTTCTTAAGCTAAGAAACTTATAGAACTAACATGTAATGTAAGTTACAAACATCCTGATGTGGTTTAGGACGTAGTGGGACTTCTAAACATGCTATAATAATATTAAGGCAGCCATCTTGGACCACTAGGTTGTTGTTGTTGTTGTTGTTGTTGTTGTTGTTATACCAAGGATTGAAGGTAATTACAGTAATATAGAAAGCTAGAAGTTAAGTAGACAATAATATATTGATAATATAAATAAATGTAAATACACCAGTTTGTGGACACCATGCTTTTTAAACATCCCATTTTTTTGCTGGGGGCATGGTGGCTTAGTGGTTAGCACGTTCGCCTCACACCTCCAGGGTCCGGAATTCGATTCCCGCCATGTGTGTGCGGAGTTTGCATGTTCTCCCCATGCTGCAGCGGTTTCCTCCGGGTACTCTGGTTCCCTCCCAGTCCAAAGACATGCATTGTAGGTTGATTGGTGTGTCTAAAGTGTCCGTAGTGTATGATTGGGTGAGTGAGTGTGTATGTGATTGTGCCCTACGATGGACTGGCACCCTGTCCAGGGTGTACCCTGCCTTGTGCCCGATGCCTCCTGGGATAGGCTCCAGGTTCCCCGCAACCCTGAAGAAGGAATAAGCGGTTGAAGATGGATGGATGGATGGATGGATGGATGGATGGATGGATGGATTCTTTTGCTGTTATTATAACCTTCAGTCTTCTGTGAAGGAGAAAAATCTAGTAGACTTTGGAGCATGACTGTGTGGATATAATGACATTCTATGCAATTGTGTGCTTCTATACTTTGTGGCAACATTTTGGGGAAGACCCACATATGGGTCTGACGGTCAGGTTTTCATATACTTGGCCATATAGTGTATCTTCTATCACTACCATTTTATAACATTATTATATTCTATACTGGCATTATGTAGCTTTGGGAAAAACAACTTTTTATCTTATTTAAGATCCTTACAGTCAAAGTCCTGACTCACAGTAAATTTTCATGCCGTTTTGCAGAACATAGTGTTTAGGGATTATCTGCCACACATCGTGGGAACTGACGCCATGAGGAGGCAGCTCGGCAGATATCCCGGCTATAACGCCAACGTTGACCCGACCATCGCCAACGTTTTCGCCACCGCTGCTTACCGTTTCGCCCACGCCACCATCCAGCCCGTCATCTTCCGTCTGGATGAAAACTTCCAGGATAATCGCCGGTTCCCCACCGTTCCTCTGTACGAGGCCTTCTTTACACCATGGAGAATTGTATTTGAAGGTGAGTTAACACAATTCAGCTTTTGCTAAATGTTTTGGCATCATGTGTTTTGCATCATGGTGTGATTTTTGACATTAGCATTGAGCACCAGCACAACATCACTTCTTGAGATGTTATTATTATTATAAATTATTATAAAATTATTGTTAAATACTATAAACACACCCATTCAGTATAATAGGAGATCACATGGTGCGTTCAGAATGGAATTTGAGAGTGACTTTGTGAGAAGGCGATTGAACAGTATGTTGTTTAAGAGGTTAAAGTTATGTTGCTAGGCAACTGGGAGATATCTATATATATCCCAACATCTTTAAAAAAAAAAAAAAAACAAAAACTTTTTTTTAAAAAAATCTCCATACACTTATGTACAGAGTTTTATAAAAAAAAAAAAAAAAAAAAAAATATTTTTTTTTTTTAAAATTAAAAAAAAAAAAAAAGTTTTTCTTTCTCTAACTTATTGTGTTTTTCACTAATCTGTAATCTGTAAAATTATCCTGATACCATCACACTCACCTGAACTGATTAAGTGGGACCGAATTAAGCTGTCGTCAGGCAGAAAGGAAGCTGGTATACTGTTCAAAAGTGCTATTCCATCACCCGCAAAATCTCGCCAGCGACACCTGGGTTCCCTCAACCTGCAGAGAGGCCGAGACCACGCCCTGCAAGGTACAAACACGCATGCACTCACACACACACACACATCATGGATAGACAGGTACGCACAGAGAAAAACAGACAGAGATGCTTAAAAGACAGGCAGATAAACAAATTGACAGATAGATTAGACAGACAAACAAACCGGATAAACAGACAGTCATATAGAACACAGACGTACAGTACATGGCCTAGACCCATAAACTATTCATAAATAAATTAATAAATCGATCAGAGGGACCATCATAACGTTGGGAAATTGAAAATAATTTGCAAAGAGGAATGAGCCTTGTGCAACTTGTACAAAACCGCTGAAAAAAGATAATCACTTCACGTCAATCACTTGGATCAAAAATCAATTTGAAGTGGATAATATAAGATTGATCACACACTGGGGAAATTCCCCCGTTACAGCAGCTCAATTACACAATCAACAGATAGGAAAGAATACACATTCATAGTGCAGAATATTGTGAACGTGTTGGCTGATGATGCATTAAAAAATCTGACTGCTGTAGGGATGAAGGACGCTGGAAGTATATTAAACAACAAACACAAAAGTGTCCAAATACTTACTTCCCCTCACTATGGATTGACAGGTCTGCGTTCACAGAACAGCACACCGCTGAACGTATTTTCTTCTGTCCATTAGGCTATAACGCATGGCGGAGGTTTTGCGGCCTGTCTACGCCTAGGAATGTTGCTGAATTGGGGCGTGTGCTGAATAACGTAGGTCTGGCGCAAAGAATCCTCCAACTCTATGGCAGTACCGAAAACATCGACCTCTGGGTGGGCGGCATTGCCGAACCGTTTGTCCCCGGAGGCCGAGTCGGACCGGTGTTCTCCTGTATCATTGCCACCCAGTTCCAGAGGATTCGCCAAGGAGACAGGTAACGTGTTTAAATAGTGTACGCATCCAGTCAAAATAACGTACCACATCACAAACATCAGCATAATGATATTATACAATAAGTGAATAACTGAAGAGGTGAAATATCCAGTTAAACACTGTAAGCATCCCAAATATAAGTGACTAGTCAAGGCAATGTTGGAATGATGCTTGTGTCATGAACTGAAGATCAGACGACTTGGACTTGTTGTTTTTTGTTGTTGTTGTAGAAAAATCTTAGATAAACAATTAATTTGGGTCTCTTTCATTTCTGCACCCAGGCTCTGGTGGGAGAACATGGGTGTTTTCACGCCAGCACAGAGAGCCTCACTGTCTAGAGTGTCTCTAGCTAGCATCATCTGTGACAACACGGGCATCAGCAGAGTTCCTAGGAACCCTTTCCTCTTTAGTCGCAACCAAGCAAACTTTGTCGACTGCAGAAGCATCCAGGGGCTTGACCTCAATGCTTGGAGGGAGTCAGGTAAGTGAGATCTATACAAATATAAAATCCTTTGAATGTCTTTATCATTTTAAATGTCACCGCAGTTTCTTTATTTTTTAGCTAAACCAATAGAATATACGGTAGGTCTATATCATCCATCCATCCATCCGTCTTCTATACCGCTTATCCTTCCTTCAGGGTCACGGGGAGAACCTGGAGCCTATCCCAGGGAGCATCAGGCACAAGGCGGGGAACACCTTGGACAGGGTGCCAATCCATCGCAGGAGGCCTATATCACTGGTAATTTAATCTCACATTTTGGCCACAACACAATTCCAAACCGGCGCATGGTGGCTTAGTGGTTAGCACGTAAGCCTCAAACCTCCATGTTCCATGTTGCATGTTCTCCCCGTTCTGCGGGGGTTTCCTCCGGGTACTCCGGTTTTCTCCCCCAGTCCAAAGACATGCATGGTAGGCTGATTGGTGTGTCTAAAGTGACTGTAGTGTGTGAATGTGTATGTGATTGTGCCCTGCGATGGACTGGCACCCTGTCCAGGGTGTACCCCGCATTGTGCCCGATGCTCCCTGGGATAGGCTCCAGGTTCCCTTGCAACCTTAAACAGGAGTAAGCGGTAAAATATGGATGAATGGATGGACAATTCCAAGCTGTAAGGGTTGTATCTAAGCGTTGTATCTGGCTCAAGGAACTTTCCGATTTTCAGACATTTAATCCATCTGCTTTTCGGGGTGATCTAAGAACATTTGAATGTAATGTTTGCGAACATTACTCCAGTTTCTGAGGCAACGATCATTATCGTTTCCTCAATGCTCGTTTTTGTCTAACTTTAAATGCTGTGTATATATATATATATATATATATATATATATATATATATATATATATATATATATATATATATATATATATATATATATATATATATCACTATAATGTGTAAATCACAGCTCGTGTTACTGACAAAAAGGATCATAGTCTGGAGAATAAATATAGTTTGAATGGAAATTTATTGTCGTAGTGATTTTTATATTGTCTCAATGCAGCTGTAGAGACATCCAGACAAGCAGATAGTGGGGATAGAAATTCTCTAAAGTGGAAGGAACAAAGAAAAACCTGGTGAAAACCCAAGACAAGGGGAAACCCACTCCAACTCAAAATCATGAGCTTCTAGGAAGCTGAGATCGGAAATATTGTTCATATGCAATACACATTGATAGTTTGCTATGAGGATACCGATATCACTCAAATACGTTTATTGTAGGTAAAAGAGACGTGTCAGTCATGATTGCAGGGCAGTGCCATTTTGATGAGCTCCATCCACTAATAAGCATGTACAGAATGTAGTGGCAGTTTCCAGCCTCGATTGCCTTTTTTAAAAAGCTTTTTCTGTTTAAAATGATCATTCTTAGCTTATTAATGGGTTCAAAAAATACTGTGCATTTAAAATACTGTGTGTCGTTGTGTGTGGTCTCGGTTGTGTTGGCTTACCTTTGGTGTTCGTCCTTCTAGATTACAGCTCCAGTGAAACGGCATCTGATGGAAACGAGGTCAGTTAAGTGTTTCTTACCAACTCTTACACTCTGAATCTATTGAGAAGAGATTATAAAATGCTTGGACTGAACAGGGGACTGTAGGAAGTGATTGTGTGTGTGTGTGTGTGTGCGTGTGTGTGTGTGGTTGTCTGAGAGTGAGAAAGAGAAAACATACTAGTGGCTGGGATGGGCTTGGTGGCTCCGACCAAATGATTGAGTCCCCCCAGGCGCCCCCTGGTGGCCTCCATGGGGGCCGCAGCCCCCACTTTGAAAACCACTGCTTTATTCATCAATTTCTCGAAGCACCTTTAGCAGCAATCACAGCTTTGAGTCTTCCTGGATAAATCTCTATAAAGTATTGCACACCTGGATTGGTGCAGCTGCTCCCATTCTTCCGTGCAGACATGTGCCTTTGCTCAGATCCATGTCTTAACACGGTGTAATCCAAGTAGTCTACAGAGCTATCTACAGAGAGATGTCTGTGTATTAATGTCAGAGAAGTTCATTTCATTGATTTTAAATTCAATCTATAACACAATGATGTGCAAAAATTGAAGGGGTCTGAATTCTTTCCAAGCCCTGACAAGGAAATTCTTGGGCCTGTCTGGACTAAAAAAAACCTTACATTAGTCTTCATAGGACAGTAGAATTGTGTATAATTCTTCATTTGCTTGGGAGGAGAATTCTCTATCAAACTGATCAATAATTGTTATACAAGTTAACACATTGTCATACAAGTACAAAAATGTAATTAATCTGTCTTTTTTTTTTTTTAAACCCCTTTCAGATTCTAAAAGAGCAGGATTACAATGACCTCCAGGACCTAATGGACGTGCTGGATAAACGGGTAAAACATACAATCCTTTAAGAGCACCATTTCTGGTGGTTGCATTTTAATTTGATCTCTGTGTATACACTCTTCTGTACACCACGTCGTGACAGGAATGCTGTAGTCATTGGACTGAAAGAAGATCACGGTATCATTAACTGTTCTAGAATGTTAGGAATGAGTAAAAGTGGTTTACCTGTTTGCAGCATCACTCAAGCAGCTTCTTTCTATGAAAAAGAACTTTCTCTTATTGGAATATCTCCAACGGTTAACAGCCTAAGACAGTATCAATGACTTGTCATGTCCTAACGTGAATATGGCTCAAACAAGGACAGATGTTTTTAAGCTTACAGTTCTTCTCATTCTAATTTTCCCATCTTCCCCTTTCTTCCGATTTTTCTTCCACTCTCAGGTCAGCTAGGAATGAGAGGCACGAGCGGTCCATGATGAACCCCCTACCCCCCTGGACCCCCTTGTCCCCCGGAACCCCTGATACAAGCGGCATCCGGGCTCCTGGACAGCTTGACATTTCACCAAAGCGCTAGCACAATGATATACCACTTGTGAAGATGGAGCAGATGTGAGAGAATGTAGCTAGAAGCCAATTTATGCATTGACCTTTGAATCAGAAAGCTAATTTATTGTTCGCTTGTCCTACGAAGGCTCACATTAAACAAGTTCTGTTACGTAGCAATCTTCCGGCACTTTCAGGTTACAACTGTACAATTTTAAACTCCTCAAACATAGCTTCGTATCAATTGTTATGAGTTAGAGTAGTGACGGAAAAGGATCAAATACGTCCAGGGTTGATCCACATAGACCTGTGGACACTCAAGGACTGCTTTTCACACACTGTTCACGAATACATCCCCCTTCCTTACAATCCTCCCCAATACACTGGTTTCTGCTTATGTTACAAATGAAAGACTAAATTTGTATTTCGCTACTGTGAAGAAAAATGTTTCTTTCTTAATATAATAGCTTTTAATACAATGGTTTGTAGAGAATAAAAAAAATCAGATTTACCCCTGAGGGTAGTCAATCAGTCTCTCACTGGGTACATTATTAACTATGAAGCTAATGAAGCTAACAAGTAATGAAAGTCTATCTCTATAAACCCAGTTTCTTTTTCCAGCAGTACATGCTTTAACGACTTTGTAAAATATCACAGTTTAGTTCAAGAGGAGAAATGATACCAAATTCAATTTGGAAAAAAAAAGTGATTCTAGTTGTCCAAGATGGCTGCCATAAATAAGTATACATGAAATAGTAATGTTTTGTTCATGTTTGTAGATGACACACTGTGACAGACTGTAAGTCAGATCTTCAAGTCTGATATTTAGGGCGAGACGGACTTCCAATAATCATTAGCTACATCGTCTTAGTAGCATCAGTGGAAAACCAAAACAAATCAGGCACCAAAAAGTCTTGGCAGAACGACTACATTCGCAATAAGATGAACCATTGTGCATATTTACAAACTTTCAAACACCTTTTTTTTTTACATATATTGCGTATTTTTCATTGCATATGCATATGCCTGCTTTTTTCTGCGACTGTTATATGTTGTGTTGCATTAACGTATTATTCTGCTTTATAAACCATTTAACCAAATAAAACGATGCACCTCATCTGTACAACTTCTGTCTTCTTTGACGATGTTCTGCAATGTAATATTTCAAATAAACTACACGTCTGGCATACTTCATACACATTGAATTTCAAACACATGTCATGTGAATGCTCTAGTATTCAGTATTCAGTATAATTCAAATATAGAAAACAAATTGTCTTATAATGAGATCACAAGAACAATAATTGACCTTATAACAGATAACATGAGAAAGCGTATAATAATGGGCGCAAGCGTGGATGGGATGGGCCAGTCCATCGCAGGACACCATGCACAAACAGACATCGGCACACTCTTTCTGTACAATGGGAGGAAACTGGAGAGCCTGGAGAAAACACAAGGAGAAAATGTGAAACTCCACACACACTGTAATCTGAGCACAGGTTTAAAGCCAAGGTACTGGACCCTTAATTTGAATGGGTTTCATGTTAAAGATTTGGGGTTAGAGTATGATAGACTTCTATTATTTGCTAGAAAATTAAGGAAAACTGAAAAACCCACGCTGAATCACTTTATATATATATATATATATATATATATATATATATATATATTGCATTCCAACGACAAAGCTAACAAGTGATGGAAGTCTATCTCTTCCAAAAACGTTCTCCCAGAAGTACATACATTAAAATATTTAGTAAAATGTCACAGTTCAAAGTGGAACTATTTGACTATCTACACATTCTTTGGGAGAAGGGACTAGGTGAAGAAATACCAATATCAGTTTCAATTAGAAAAAAAAACTGAATTAGAAAATTTATTCTGGTGGTCCAAGATGGTCGGCCTGGCTGTAGATTGCACTGTCCTAAACAACATCAGCAAGTCTGTGTAACATCACTGAAGACCTGGATGAAGTTTGAGGCTGAAATGAAATATTTAAAATAACCGAGACTTTTTATATTTGTATATATGTATGTATGTTTATATAACTATGTATGAATTCTAGAATTGGCGCATGGTGGCTTAGTGGTAAGCATGTTCGGCTCATACCTCCGGGGTTGGGAGTTCGTGACCCTGCGTGTGTGTAGTTTGCATGTTCTCCCCATGCTACGGGGGTTTCCTCCGGGTACTCCGGTTTCCTCCCCCAGTCCAAAGACATGCATGGTAGGCTGATTGGCATGTCCAAAGTGTCCGTAGTGTATGAATGTGTATGTGATTGTGCCCTGTGATGTCCAGGGTGTACCCCGCCTTGTGCCCGATTCTCCCTGTGATAGGCTCCAGGTTCCCCATGACCCTGAAAAGGAGTAAGCAGTGTAGAAGATGGATGGATGGATGGATGGATGAATCCTAAAATCCATTTTAATAAAAAGTGTTAATTTCTCCCTGTATATTTTAATTTAAATGATGGATTAAAACAGTGGTTCTCCATAGTCGCCCTGAATGCCTAATGGGTTGCATGAATACATGAAAAACTACTGAATTTATACTAATTTAGTGTAAAGGCACATATTATTGATGACTCAGCACTCCTTGCTGATTATTTCCGTGTGTTCATGACTTAAAAACGTTACATGAAACCAACAATACCAAGATTTGTTAAGTTTACTCATTTTCATTTCTTCATTGCCTAAACTAAGGCAAAGTTACATTTTTGTACATTGCCTTAGTTTTTTTTACAAGGTACATGGCAGGTCAGAATTTGCATATAAACTGAGAAATCATTTTATTTAAATGAAGCTACCATTCGGAAATAGTAGTATTATTATGGTAATGAATGTTAAAGCTCCTATTATTCAGCATTTGGTAAATCCAGTAAGTCCTTATATTATGGGCTTTAAGATGGTGTGATTCGATGATCTATCCCCAGTAGATGGCACTAAAGCGACTTTATACACAACATGTCCAAGGTGTAAAACAGACAGGAGTAACCTGGTGCAGTTTTATGGACAATTGGTTGTCAAACTGGTGTCTGTGATGCATAGACAGGACGGAGCCTTCATTTGAATGGGTTTAATCCTATAACTTCAATAACACAAAAATTAGTAGCCTGTTGATAATGCCAACTTGGACCTTATATCATTCAGTCACTTTGAGCACCTGTTTTATCCTGGTCAGGGTACGTGGTGGATCCGGAGTGTATGCAAGGATTTACTGGGTGTGAGGTGGAAAACACCCCCTGATGAGACAATAGTCCATGGCGGGGCATCGTGCACACGCACCTAATGTGTTGAGTCAGTGCTGTTACAGAATACTGTCCAGCTGTGTCCTAAAGCACATCAGTGACTCTGTCTGACATCATTGAACAGCTGGATGTGGTTTGAGGTATAAATTTAGAGAGAAGGATTTGGGGGAGTGTATGATAGGTTTCTGTTAGCTACATTAAAGGAAAACTCCACTCTGAAATATGTTGATATTGAGACATTTGTGAGGTGCTTAGCGATCCTGGTGCTGATTTATTGGTCGTGCTGTGGCGGGGTTCGTGGGGGATGGGGGGTATTGTTCCAATGCAGCTTAATAGAAGAAGAAAAGAAGAAGAAGAAGAAGAAGAAGAAGAAGCAGCAGAAGAAGAAGTTTTATATTTATATAGGGCCTTTCCAAAGCTCAAGGTCACTTTACATAATATACAGTATCTCAAAAAAGTGAGTACACCCCTCACATTTTTGTAAATATTTGATGATATCTTTTCATGTGACAACACTGAAGAAATGACACTTTGCTACAATGTAAAGTAGTGAGTGTACAGCTTGTGTAACAGTGTAAATTTGCTGTGCCCTCAAAATAACTCCACACACAGCCATTAATGTCTAAACCGCTGGCAACAAAAGTGAGTACACCCCTAAGTGAAAATGTCCAAATTGGGCCCAAAGTGTCTATATTTTTTGTGGCCACCATTATTTTCCAGCACTGACTTAACCATCTTGGGCACGGAGTTCACCAGAGCTTCACAGGTTGCCACTTTTGTGAGATACTGTACATACAAATACACAAAACACAAACGTAAATAAATAAATCAATTAAATTGAAAATACAATTCAAACAGATATGTCTTTAGCTGGGTTGTGAAACTAGGCAGAGAAGTGATGTTATGGAGATTAAGCAGTGGTGAGTTCCACAGTTTCAGAGCAGCAACACAAAATGACCTTCCACCTGCATCGAACAGCCAAAATCTTGGAATGGACAAAAGGCATTTGGCAGACGCCCTTATCCAGAGCAACTTACATTTATCTCATTTATACAAGTGAACAATTGAGGGTTAAGGGCCCAACAGTGATAGCCTGGCAGCACTGGAGCTTGAACTAATGACGTCCTGACCAGTAACCAAGAGCCTTTAACCATTGAGCCACCACTGCCCACGGTAAGGGACCGAGAAGGATAGTATGGATGAAGCAAGTCAGACAGGTAGGAAGGGGCAAGACAATTTAATGCTTTGAATGTTAGAAGCAATATCTTAAATTGAGTATGTGATGCCACAGGTAGACAGTGGAGATCATGCAGAAGAGGAGTGTGGAGGTGACAATCCTTTCAACTGAATTTTGAGAGACTAAAGGACTAAAGTGCTGCTGCATCACTCTGTATAGGTAGAGATGATATGAAGCGAGGGTTAAATCTCACTGCACCACTTTCAGCAGGTAGTCAAACAGCATTGTGGGTGATGTATTGAGACAGTTCACTTAAGTGACACACCGGACATGCCTTTGATTATACAGTATTTGGAATAACAGGTACATTGTGTATGCCGTGTAGCGTCTAATGTGGTTTCACTGTGGAATATTAAACCTCCCAGACTAAACTCATTTCCTCCAGTTGCTTGACTGGATCTCATACCGTTCGCTGTCACCCCATTCTGGCACCACGAGCCAAACACTGCTGCTTTGTGAAACTTTGTGGGCTTTCTGAAGTTCTCCTCCACTCCACGTCTGGTGTTTAGGTTTCACTCAGCAGCAATGCTTGATCTGGCTTTTAAAAAAATAATACTAATTGGGCGCCAATGCAGTATGACACCTTGCTTTGTACTTTTCTAAAGAAAATGATGCCACAGTGGGATTTATAATGAGGCAAGTGAAAAAAATATTCTGCGTGGAATTTCAGAAATGCTCTTGAGTCGCGTTCAAGGAGGAAGTCCCTGCAACAGATCTCCTCCTGAACTCCTCCTCCGTTCTCTTTGTGATTTCACTGAATGCAGCATACACGTGTGGAGTGCCACGTAGGCCTGTGCGTGTGTGTGTGTGTGTGTGTGTGTGTGTGTGTTGAGGTTTCACTCTTAGACTCTGAGTAATGGAAACCTCCTGTTTGTGCAGGAAAAATCAGTCTCTGTGGAGCTTCCACTTCACTGGAATTTTTGTACGGTGTGGTATAGAACAAGACACGAAGCCGCTGTTATTGCCTTAATTATAGCTCATTTAATTATCATTAGTCTTGCTGATGGTGTTTGGTTGCAAATTGTCAAGGAGGCACCAAAGACCACGGACAGGAAGGTATATATTATAAAGGCAGGTTATAAAATAATCAGGATGGGATGGAGAGAAGTTGTTTTGAAAATGATGAAAGTAGAGAGATTAGAAAGTATAATAAAGCGCCACAATAATCAGTCTGTACGGGATTTCCATGAGTTGTTTTTTGCTAAAAGTTGTTGAGGCGAATGATGACGTCACATGACACATCTTGGCCCAAATCTGCGATTAATCTGGGGTCATTTTGAAAAATTGCGAGCTCCTCCGCTTCATTTTGCGTTCATTTCATCGTGCAATCCCGGAGGGTCTGAACGATCATGTAACTATCTTATAGCTAATACTAGCTAACTTGAGCAGCATTAGTGACAACAGCTTTCCTAAAGATTCCAAATAAGATAAGTGTGCCATTATGAAAGGAATTCCTTTTGTTGCTAGTCCGTTATTGCAGGGAACTGATTTAGACCTGCTGTGATTCATTTCCATTAATTGAAATGAATCTCTTCTCTTTTGGATTCGCAGTCAAAACCAAATCAAAAGACTCCATACGGAATGAATCACTGGATGTAAGCAAATAATACGGTGGACGAATCCCATAACATTTACCAGCATTGTTTTTTTTTTCTTTTTTGCCGTCTTCCAGTTGGTGTTAATCATGCATAATGCATAAATGATTATAAATAAAGCGCTTGGAACATCAATGACCTGAGGAATTGATGATGTACATGGAGTGCTGATATGAATTTTTCTCATTACAATATTCGCCCAATATTTAATCGTCATTTTACCATCCTTTTTAATTTTTTTAAATACAGCATTGCTGAAAAATATACTTAGTTTAGAGTGACAGGTCATGTCGCCAGGATTTGACGTCCCGCTGATCGGAATTAATGGATTGTACTCTCCAAGAAGTATGCAGGCAAAGCTGATAGAAAGAAGAATGATTTTCTTGTGCTGCTTTATCGAATATCATTTTTTTTTATTCCAATCGTGTTGAATATTGTCATATACGCTTAAGAAAACTTGTACACCTGCTCAATAATTCAGTTATCCAATCAGCCAATCATGTGGCAGCACAATGCATCTAATCATCCAGATATTTTAAGGCATGTTGTTTTGGGATACCACATCAGAACCTGAAGACCACATCAGGCTCTTCAAGAACAGGAATCTGAGGTTGATTGTGTACACTGTATTGGGAAAAACATCAGCTGGTATGAGGAATCTCGGATTTCTGCTGCAACGTGCAGATGGTCAGAATTTGGTGTCAAAACCATGAATCCATGGACCCAACCTGTCTTGGGTCAACAGTTCAGGCTAGTGGTGGTGGTGTACTGTGTGGGGAATGTTTTGTTGGCATGCATTGGACCCCTAAATACCAGTTGAGTTTGAATCCAGATCAGACTCTAACAGCGTATCTTTGGAATGTTGAACAATGGGAGAGTTGTAGCATGAATCTGCAGCAATTATATGATACAATCACGTCAACATAGACCAGAATCTTAAAGGAACGTTTACAGAACCGTGTGAAATCCAAGTCATGAAGAATTGAAGATGTTCTGAGCGTTCACGGAGTGGTATGTTGTTCCTAATAGAGTGTGCCGACTATAGGTTAGTCGTTTTAGCAGTGGCGATTTGATCATCTCATCTTTTTTCTTTTCATTAGATTTATCATCTTGTTTGATCCCATTCTAACATAAGACCTTGTTTGAGAGTGCTGCTGTCTGGTCTCCGTTGCTCTCTGGGCCATTCTTCCTACCAGCTGATTGAAAGTGCTGTCCTCTACCTCTGCAAATTCACACACACACCTTACACAAACATAGTTTCTGTGAGTCAAAAAAGGAGAATTTTTTTGCAACGTGGATGGAGGATCTGGGTTAATCACTTGCAGATGTGCTTCCACTGCCAATGGGTGTGCCAGGTGCAGACAGTCGAAAATATGAAAAACAACAATGACCCAGTACAGCTGGTTCTGCACTGCTGTCCCTGGCAACTGAATGTTTTGGGGGGTTTTTTTGTCCCTTTAGGACAGCCACAATGTTCGAAATCAGTGAAAGATGCTTTTGTTTTTGACTAGCACGATGCACGCAAAAGCACTGGATTGCTTCTTTAAGGGGGCCAAGCACTGAGCTTTTGCAGGGTTCCTGTTGGTTTGTGCACTGTTATTACTTTTCGTACTTTTCGTTTTGAGATGTTTTGACATCCAAATTATCCGAAACCTCCAAAAACCTCATTTGCAATGGTCTTAAATAGAAAATGACTCACTGACCGTTGAAGTAACCCTACAGTGCCACCTACAAAACTGAGAACTCATCAAATTCAGTACGTCTTTCCTGATTTGTCTCAATTCTCAAAAATTATTTTGCATTTGACGCCAGTCATGCCAAACATTTTTTCCTTTAAATATCCGCTTCTATTTTGTGGAATGTAAAAGCTTTATTATTATTATTATTATTATTATTATTATTATTATTATTATTATTATTATTATTTTGTATTCACTACACCTCTATAGACTGGCACCCTGTCCAGGGTGTACCCCGCCTTGTGCACGATGCTCCCTGGGATAGGGTCCAGGTTCCCCTGTGACCCAGAAGAAGGAGTAAGCGATAGAAAATTGATGGATGGATGGATGGACACCTCTAAATATCATGTGTTAATATCAATTCCAATGGAGAAGGCTTCGCATTTTTCCTACCAAAGGAATCATGGCCTGTTTTTTCTGTCTGTCTTATTTAATAATTATTAAATATTTAATGACATTACTGTTTCAGATAATTGGAAAACTGTATTGTCTTTATATTTGAATGATATTCAGGAACTTTAATGTCAATGTAATATTTTCCATAAATCCGTTGGTCCAGTTTTTATCAGAATTTACCGTAACTTTAGAATGGACTGCCTTTAACAATTGCAAGAGATACATATGTTGTCATTTACTTAATATTGCACAAGATATTACAATAGAACATTAACTTCATTATCATAAACTGGGGTACAACTTATCCCCTTGCACCTGGCCTGATCTCAGACTGTATAAAAATTCATTTTCAAACTTTGTATAAATTATTAACACAAATAATAATTGTGTGTTATTCTTCTAAATGCCCTTGAGAAGGATTGCTCCTACATCTGCCATTTTATTACCCTACATACTTCACAACTCACTTTTGGTGCTTGGCCCCTGTCATTGCTGCTGTTTTGGCTTTGTGGACGCTGGTGGATATTCTGGGCTGCCTAAACAGAATAACTGGTCCTGGTGGAGTAAGACACTCTTAACTTATCCCATCCCGTGAAATGTCAAAACCGATCGAGATGGAAAAGAATTTATGAGGTACAATATTAAAAAGTCCACATGTCCTGGAACGGTCACGTGTTCTTTCAGCTTTCGTTTCCTGTTTTTGATGCCACTTTTGTCCTGCCAGAAAAAAAAGGACATTAACTAACTATGTGAAGTTATTTGGACACTTTATATGGAAGGTATTTTATACTTTATTTCAATCTTAGCTGAGCCCAAAGCCAGTAGCAGTTTTTAATATTGGGTCAAACGTCTGGGTTTTAAATGAGACTCTGCTGCTATGAGAACGTTTGGAAGGAGAAAGGCACATTTTTGCGGCATAAAGTCAGGCTCCATAGCCAGGTCCTGGATTACACACACACACACACACACACACACACACTCCTCTATGATAATGTGATTTTCCTCTAAAACATGTTGAGGCCGTTTTATAATGCTGCTTCATTGCTTCTTTTTCTTTTCACTTCTTGTCCTTGAATAACAGCCAGGGTGCACATTTAGTATTACTATAAAATCTACATTTCTGGAATGGAACAAATTAATTTTTGTGTTTCCATAAAGAATCTTGTGCTTCGGTTTTTACTAGAATATGCCCTCTAGTGTCTAATATGTGTGTGTTTATCGTGGGGAAAATCTCTGGAATGTATTTGTAGATAGATCATTTCTAGACAGTTTAAGGGCAAAGTTGAAAATGAGATATTGTGGAAGTCTTCATAGAAAAAAAATGTCTCTTTGTGTATACCAAATAGATAAATAAATAAATAAATAAATAAATAAATAAATAAATAAATAAATAAATCACAGGTCACATTCACAGGTTAGAAAGATTTATTATTGGAAGGTCATGAGAAACCCACGATTGGGCGCTGTATCCTCAGTCCCTGCGGTTTGTCCTTGGCCGAGAGAGACTAGACAAACGTTTTCAGAGCGCTGATTACGTTACTCTAACTGCCAATTAGGTGGTAGCCACAAGTCTGTACTGTTTAGGAGGTAAAATGCAGGGCTGTGGTTTGTTTCCAAGTGAATGTTACGGATCGTTTAAGGAGGGAAAAGTCCTCATTGCTCCGGCCAACAGTGGCCACGTCAAGGGTTGATGAGATATCCATCGTTAAATGCAAAAGGCTTGTACTAATATATAAAATGTACAACTCACAGGAACTTACCTTTTAGCACATATTGTTACGATATTACAATTTGGCTTATGTTGTGAACAGAATAGCAACTGACTAATATAGCGAGCTACACAAGCTTTCCGCTCCAATTTCCACAAGAGTCATGGTCTATCTGCCTGTCAACATGTACCACTCCAGGAGTCGTTCTTGGTCCTCTTATCAGGCAGACTCGAACCTAATCAAGCTCCTCCTACCAATGACATAGATCAGATCCAGATTCAGCTCAGATCAGATCCAGCTCCAGCTATTTACATCAGTCATTCAACAGATATTAATATTCATAAAGATATTAATCTTGATTCACAACTCCATACATTTTAAATTCTGCTGAAATACTATCTACCTCTTTTGAGTGGCTGAACATTTTATAATGTTGCTATTTGATAGATATTCCATCGATGTTCCATTGATGCCCGCCTTCCTAGACGTTGTGCAATTGTGGGGCAGCGTGATCACTGCCCAATTTAGCTTCCATAGTTTTTACTGCACCTAGTGGTCAATAATGGGAACTACAACAAATGCTAAGACAGGCCCATTGCTTCTGGAATCACTCTAATCCGTGCTCGCTCTATGGACGTTGAAGCCCATTGAAGTCTTATCTACTCTGAACTTCACTGGATAGAATAAGCATAAGTCAAATGCGATAGTCTCTCCATTCATTATATATAGTTTCCGTCAACACCTACTATAGAAATGTATGTAACTATGGAGACATTTTATCTTCTGGAATAAGCAGACTTGTTAGTTTAAAAAAAGCCTCACATGCATCTGGTGCTGGAAACAGAACTGTTAAGGATTTGGAGGACGATGAGGGAAGAAAACATTGTGTTTGAGTTTGTGAGTGAATAAACGATGCATCATTTATTATGTACTTTTGTTTAGAACTTGGCCTCGGTAGCAAGAACACAGAGGAGACTTTTTTTTTGGCAAGTTTGCATGACTGACTTTTTTTAGAGTTCATCCAGCTGTAAAAATCATGTCCATGCCATAACAATAAACTACAATCTTGGAACGTTGACCATAAACCACACCACTTGAGATTGAACATTAACCCCTTTATCACTACTATATATATGTATTACAGAACCACCATATTGAGTTCTGAGCTCTAACCATTACTTTAATGCCTTCAGACAATTTGTATTTCTTACTATGTGTAATGTTTTGTTTAGTTTTTTTTTTTACGAGAGGTTATTTTCTGGTGGTGTGTTCCTTGTACCCTTTAAATCATATTCTATAATCCTTTCTGGGATTCTGTAAACCTGGGGAAATTATTTATGAACATGCAGTATACATATACGTATATATGTATATAAGTTTTCCAAAAAAAAAGATATCTAGCATTTATTGTCTCTGTGAAACTGTTTTATTTTACACTACAGGTCAGATATATCAAGCCCCCAACCTTTTTTTGGGGGGGGGGGGACACGGGACACAGACGCATAAATGAACCGATATTTAGTTTTGGCTTCAATCAAATTAGCCTTGCCAGTTCGTCAGGTGTAAAATACTTGTTTATTATAATGTTGGTTTCTGGGTTAGCCTATTTACTCTAATGCTAGTTTGTAGATTAGCTTATTTACTCTAATGCTGGTTTGGAGGTTAGCTTGTTTACTATAATGTTGGTTTGTGGGTTAGCTTGTTTACTATAATGTTGGTTTGTGGGTTAACTTGATTTCTAAAATGTTGGTTTGTGGGTTCGCTTGATTTCTAAAATGTTGGTTTGTGGGTTAGCTTGATTTCTAAAATGTTGGTTTGTGGGTTAGCTTGATTTCTATAATGTTGGTTTATGGGTTAGCTTTGTTTACTGTAATGCTGGCTTGTGGATACGTGTGTACACTAAACTGCTCATTTGTGTGTTTATCGGGAATACTAGTGAACTGCTCAAAGTCGTCTTATGCATGAGGTGCATCTTGACATCACCCAACCGAATGGGCTATGAATAATTCCATCATCAATCGACTGATGTACATTAAATCATTCATTCATTTAACAAAGATTTATCCTGTTTGTAGTGGATCCAGAGCTGGTCCCCTGTAAAATGCACCCTGAATGGGATGCCAGTCAGATGCAGGGCACTATGCACACACTCGTTCAAACCTAGGGGCAATTTTAGAGTCATGAATCCACTCATGCCTGAGAACCCTGAGGAAACCCATCACCCATACATGGAGAGAATGTATGTAACTCCACACAGTAATCAGAGTTCAGGATTAAACCAGGGATTAAGAACCATTAGAAAACTTTAATGATTTTCATCAGAAGTGGGGACCTGCGGTACACGATTTAACAAACCACGATTTAGTAAATACTTTCCAGATTTGACATTTTCTACAAACTGTGGAATTGCCGTAATTACCATAAATGATACTTTGGTTACCATTAGATACATGAGTTTGTTTTAATATACCAAATTTTCCCTTGGGGATCCATAAAGTCCTCTCTATCTACACTGAAGGACACCTCCTCATTGTTATGTGATAAATATTAATGCTATTTTTGTCCATATCTCTACAGCATATGGCCAAAAGTATGTGGACACCCCTTCTAATGATAGAGTTCAGGAGTTTAAGCCACATCCAACAGGTAACTGGTGCGTAAAATCAAGCACAAAGGCATGCAAGCTCCATAGGCAAACATTGGCACAAACATGGCAGTGGCTTTCTAAGTCAGTTAGTGAACTTTTTTGTCCTACTGGTTCTGTCCTAGTCGACTGTAAGTTCTATTATTGTGAAATGGAAGCGGAGCAGCAACAGCACAGCCATGAAGCAGCTGGTCATGCAATCCCACAAATCAGGCCCACCGAGTGCTGAAGTGTGTAGCACATAAAAATGGTTGATCCTCTGTTGCATCACTTACTACAGAGTTCCAAACTGAACCTAGAACAACATCAGCACAAGAATTCTGCACTGGGAGAGAAATGGGTTGTCATGCCCGAGCATCAGCACACACGCCTACGATGACTGTACGCAATTCCACACATCGGTTGGAGTGGTATAAAGGACCGTACTCTTTAGCGATGAATCACATTTCACTATCTAGAAGTCTGAAATATTAATCTGGGTTTGTCAGGTGCCAGGAGAACACTACTCACCCAAATACATAATGCCACCTGTAATGTTTGGTGGAGGAGAGATAATGGTCTGGGACCGTGGGTTTTTCAGGATTTGGACTCGGCCCTTTAGTTCCAGTGAAGGGTTAATGTTAATGCTACAGCATAAGAAAGACATTTTAGACAATTGTATGCTTTCAACGTTGTGGCAACAGTTCGGGGAAGGCCTTTTCCTGTTCCAGCATGACTCTGCCTCTGTGCACAAACCATGGTCCATAAAGACATGGTTTGGTGAGTTTGGTGTGGTCTGCACAAAGCTGGAACAATGAACACCTCTTGGATAAATTGAAGGTCCGTTGTGACCAGGCCTCCTCACCTGACTTCAGTGCCCGAACTCACAAATGCGCTTTTGATTGAATGGACACAGATTCCCACAGACACACTCCAAAATCTTGTGAAAGCTGTTATAGTTGCACTGGTCTCCATGTCCTCCATAATAATGCCAATGGTTTTGGAGTAGGATGTCCAGCAAGCTCACATACAATAAGTGTGGTGATGTTCAGGTAGATCTCAGTATACTTTTGGCCATATAGTGTATATGATGGTGTAATTCAGAGTTAATGCCAGAGCTGTACATGCTCATGTAACTCTTGAACTGAACAAAGGTAACATGCTCATTTCATGCTGTAGCTTCTTCAAAGCAGGGTTTTTCTTTTGTGCAGGGTTGGTAGAGAAAAGTGGCTAGTGTTTTTTGAAGGTCATGTAGCTCACGTTCGCATCTGCAGGGGCTTGTCTGAGACGAAATCAGAAACTTTTTAGGGGAAAATTTAAATAAAAGAAAGCATCAGCTCCTCCTTCTGCTTTCACTTTGCGCATCAGTCGGGGAAGGCGCAGAGCTACTGTACAGGAGGCTGCACCAAGAGCTTTTTTTGTTTGTTTGTTTGTTTTGTTTTTCATCATGCCCATTACTTTTTATTATTTTTTCACTGAGTAGGCTACAGGAAATATATCTAGTTTATATCTACTTTTACTGCTCAGTTGATTGAAATAAAACAACAGCAGATCAGCAGGCCTAATTTTATTAGATTCCTTTTTTTTTTTTTTCATAAAAATATTTGGCATTGTGTAGCACGGAGCACATTTTGTGCACAAAATGCGCGCACGTCAACTCGACACGATATTTCATCTGTGTCTGTTAAGCTGCGTGCTCCAGAGCGCACGGTGCCAGCGAGACTCGGCGCCTCTCAGGCGGACCATCCAGTGGCAGCACGACGGCAGACTCTTCAGCATCCTGAGTCAGGGCGCGCAGTACGTGCCTCCGTTAAGGAGAAACGGAAACGGAGATGGAGAGCATGAGCAGGAGCAGCAGCGGCGGCAGCAGTCTCCGGTCAAACCCCTAACCGTGATCAGCAGTGGCCATGCGAGACACAACGAGCCGTCTGGCTCTTCCGTGCCGTCGCACTCACACGGATCGCGCTTGTTGCCAAGCAGGCGCGCCGGTGCGCCTCGCGGCCGCGTAAACGACACCGCGCGCACGGCTCCTGGGACGGTTCCGTCTCCGTCTCCGCCAACTCCGAGGGCGCGAGCGGACGCCATGGTCGGAGACGATCCTTACAATCCGTACAAGTACAGCGAACAGGACAACTACAACTACTATGACGCGTACGAAAGACCAAGTCCGAGACAGAGACCCGGATACGGAACAGGGTACTTTCAGTACGGTAAGGTAGTACACGCGCTGGTACAGTGTACTAGAGATATATATATATATATATATATATATATATATATATATATATATATATATATATATATATATATATATATATATATATATAAACAGCATTTATTCATAATCCATCATTAGGCTACAACTGCTCTAAGACTACATATGGAAAGAAATAAAAGTGCTAAACCGTATCTTTCCTTGTCATTGGGGTGTTCCTCTCAAGGGTTACATTTGTAGCCATCTTAGATGGTCACGTGGATGTAGTGTAACTTTATATTTACATGTATGGCATTTGGCAGACGCCCTTATCCAACTCATTCATACATCCGAGCATTTGAGGGTTAAGGGCCTTGCTCAACGGCCCAACAATGGCAGCACCTTGGTAGTGCTGCACTCACTCACGACCTTCTTGAGCAGTAGACCAACCCCTTAACCACTGAGCTACCACTGCCTTCTTGCTGTAAATTGATTTAAGGTGCATAAATAGACCACTCTTGTACATTTACTTCTAGCTTTATACTATATGCACTTTTCCAGGTAAAAAAAAAATACACACTAAATGTTTAAAAAAAAAAAGAAAAAGAAAAAGATGTGTCCTTGAGGTGACAAGTGACAAGGAAAGGTACAGTTTAGTACCCGAGAGGAGACTGTAGTACTGAATAACATAAGAACTGCACTCCAGCAAAGCACAAGTGTATCGTGAACATTGGGACCAGACACGTTTGGATAAATTACCTGCTAGCTTTGGTCAAATGATTGCATTGCTCATATACAATCATGGCACATTACAGCAACTATAAAGTGTATCGCAATTGTAATGTAGCCGTATAATATATAACGTAAAATACATTTTAGTCAGAGTGTGCTGCTCTATAGTTATAAAACAGAAATGACAAATTACCACATTGTGCCTTGTATTATTGAGAAGCACTAGAACAGAACAGCCTCCACCGATAGTCTCTGATTTTAGACCCAAAATGTCTGCCCTAAATTTTTTGCTCCTTATTTACATGTCTTAAAGCTCCTTTCTTACTGTATGCACCGACCATCTTGAAAGATTTAGACCACAGCCGGTTCTAATTGCTCCACCTCTTTCGCGTCATAGATCAGACTGTGAATGTCAAGTGCAAGATGTGCGCACTTTAGTCTCATTGGGCTTCCCCGTGTGAAAACACTCGTTATAATACAAAAAAAGTCACTTGAGCTAGCTACAGGTTTTCAACTAAATAAAGTGCTGTTACTGCAAACAGGTACAATCCCAATTCTGAAAAAGTTGGGACAGTATGGAATTTTTAATTTTTTTTTGAGTTGTTTGAAAATTCACTTCACCCTGTACTATACTGAAAACACATTATTTGATGTTTTATTTTGAGAATTTAATTTATTTTTGAAAATACACACTCATTTCAAATCTGTTGACTGCAACACACTCCAAAAGAAGATGGGACAGTCCACTGTTTACCACTGTGTAACATCAACTTTTCTTTTAATAACACATATTAAGCATTTGGGCGCTGAGTGAAAACACCAGTTGCTTAAGTTTAGTAAGCGGAATTTTCTGTACAGTGTTGATGTACGGCTTCTGCTTTGCATAGTAAAGCCTTAGCTTGCATCTGTGGATGCAGCGGCGAATGGTGTTGACTGACAAAGGTTTACCAAATAATTCCCGAGCGCCCATGTCAGGATCTCCATTACAGACTCATGACGGTTTTTAAGACAGTGACGTCTGAGGGATTGGAGATCACGCCCATTCAGAAGTGGTTTTTAGCCTCGCCCTTTACGCACCAAGATTGGACCGGATTCCTTGAATCTTTTAATTATAGATGATTGCCTCACCTGTTTCACACCTCCTTGTCCCATCGCTATTACGCCTAAATTGCACCTGTCCCAACTTTTTTTGGAACCTGTTACATGCATCTATTTCAAAATAAACGTTTATCTTCAAAACCACTATGCAGTTGATTAGATAAAACATCAAATACCCTGTCTTTATACATTCTTTGTTTAAATACAAGTCAAAGTACATTTATAAATCCCTCTTTGTTTTTATTAGCATTTTCCATACAGTCCCAACTTTTTCGAAATTGGGGTTGTACATCGTTCTTTTATCTCAGTCTCTTCTTTAAATACTGTACACAAAAGCATGAATGAAAATGCATTAGTTAGCTTTTAGCAATAATATTAACTCCTGTGTGGAATGATTAGTGTTGATTAGATTTGCATTGCTAATTTCATTTGGTTCTTAGGATAAGATGTTGTAATGCTCTACAGGTTTGCCTGACCTCGTGCCAGATCCGTATTACATTCAGGCCTCCACTTATGTGCAAAGGGTGCCGATGTACAACCTCCGATGTGCCGCAGAGGAAAACTGCCTCTCCAGGTACCGCAAAAGCAAACCGGAGTTTAGCCAGTGTGAATCCGAAACTTTTGAGGAATACCATTGTGCATAAAAATAAAAGAAAACAGACACTGGTTATTTTAGTCTGAATTACAGTCATGAGGGTGTCATTTTTTTAATATCTCATATCAATCAAGGTGACTAGACTTGTGTTAAATTCTTGAATACACTGATTGGTGAAGCAAATTCGAGAATATAACATGAATCCAGTCACCTTCATTCAGTACTATGAGCTAGCTAACTAAATTGGAGAAAACTGTCATCCGGATATGGTCGGATATCTGTCTGAATAGAGAACGTGAGATTAGACTGTATAAGCAGCAGTCTTGTCATTAATGTTAAATCATTCATCTCTTTACCTCATTGATATTTTTGGTTAGCATTGATTAGTGTTGGATTAGCTGATTGATTAAAACTGGTTGACATGGCCTCAAAACATTACATCAAGAAAATAAAAAGGAAAAGGAAAATGTCCAACTTGACATGCTTTAAAATGATTTGTTTCTAGTTAATATACTAAAATTATGGTAATGTTATCTAGCTAGGTTTTCATGTACAGTGCTGGCTATATAAATAGCTAAACACCTAATGTTTTTTTTTTTATCTTTATTTAAATTGTATGTCAGTGTAGGTTATTTTTCTGGGTCTAAAAGAAATCTCCAGCAAATAATACACGACTACACTTGACTAAATGTTAGCTATGGTTATATGCTGAAGTGTCCTTGCTAGCGATGCTGCTCAAGTTAGCAAATTAAACAGTGCTAGCATGATATTTAGATTTGTGTCATGTGGATCTGGTTTGTATTCCTTCTATGAGTGGTTTTTGTGTCAGTCATTTATTATTGAAGTCAACCTTCATTTGTCAGTCCAGTTTTGTTCTTCCAACCACCAACATTGTCCATGCTTAGTTTGGATGTTTGACAGGACAGGGGAATGAAAAGGAGGAATCTATTATATTTAATCAACTAAGTTGACTCATGACTTGTGACTGATAACAGCTTACCAGATGAATCATGATGATCTCTGTAAAATTCCTATAATTCAAGCCATTTCTGAGGAACTGAGGGTTTCTAACAGGAAAAAGGGGGAGGAAAAAGTGAACTCTTGCTATAGAGGGAGGAGAATTTCACTCCAAGACATGGAAAACTCATCAGCAGACTGCTGAAGTGATTACTGAAGCATACTGAAATAGTGTAATCCCAACGAGAGAGATAAAAATGCAACAATATTTATTCCCAATATGTAATTTCCTGTAATCACTCTGTCAGAACGCAATTTCCAAAAGTCATTTGAACTCTCTGAGAACCCTGGCTGATGTCTGACGTGCTGTGTTTGGTGTCCTGTTTGTGCTGAGCAGCTCTTCGTATAGGTCGAGAGATTACGATACACGGATGCTGCTGCGCTTCCCACAACGTGTCAAGAACCAGGGCACGTCTGACTTCCTGCCAAGCCGGCCACGCTATTCCTGGGAGTGGCACAGCTGCCATCAGTAAGTTTCTCTCTGCCTGTTTCTCGACATCACAGCAGAACTTATGTGTGTATTTAGCTGTGATTACATGTTTGTGTTTTCCGCCATTGTCCCAAAGTCAATTTGTGTGATGTACAGGTGATTATTTAAAGTCTGAAACTTACGGTAAATTACCTCATGAGAAAGCCAAGCATATAAATTATTAACCACGTGTCTCTGAAAGCATACAGTGTTTCACTTTGCCATAGATGTATTTTATGCTGTATGTCACGCGTGTGTAATTACGCCAGCAGTAATTAGGGAAGTGAAAGTGAATTACATTGTAAATACTACACAGTATTACTGTGACACATCACACTGTGACAGAATATCCTATCCACCTGCAGTCCAAACCTGTCATTGTTAATTACACTTCAATCTTTGTATCTCAGATCTTAATGGGCCTCTAATAATAAGTGGACATTGAGAATAGCCCACTGATAAAAGCTACATGTGCGTTGTTGTTTATGTTGTTATTATTATTATACATACAGTATTATACATGCGCATTATTATCATTTAGTCTCTTGAGGCAGACTTCTGGCTTTTCTCTAGAGACTTTGATTGATCTCATCAGTAAATGTAGCCAAGAACAGGCTAGTTTCACTGGAAAATATGTGTATATTTATGTTTGAATAATGTTTTATTGGCAACCAGCCATTTAAAACCTTTACTCACCACTGACTGTTTCAAACAAGTCCTTAAAATTGTTTGGATTTGATGGGATGTGTTTTTGTCAGACTATATCTTTTGCAGAGAGTGAATCAGATTCACGATCCTGAAGATTGTGGCCAGAAAAGTGTATAAAACATACCAAATGTTCTGTGTGCTATGAGACAAGTGTCTAAAGCTGAGGCTTATTTCATTTATACATATTCAATAACATATTTCCAAATAATTCTATGATTTCCGTTTGGAAGTGCACAAGGTATCCTTTGAAAGCACAAGTTTCAAAATTACCCACTAAATACTCCAATAACAAACATTATAATCAAGTTGTCATTTTGTTAATATGGTGAAACTTTCTTAAAGGAACATTTATGGAAGGAGTCTCCAGTGTCAACACGTTTTTAGTGGTTTAAGACAGAGGACATTTGCATTTCGGACATTCGGACAAGCTGCATTTTTTGGGTTAATTAAGCACAATAGAAAGAGAGAAAAAAAGACGTCATTGGGGAAATGACTGTTTTTAGAACAGAGAACAGAAACTAATTTGTTTGGCATAAGTTCCCAAACATCAACTATAACTATAATAACTATAAATGGATAAAAATAACAACATGTTCAATATATTGTTTTAATTGTATGGAAAAATGGTATGGAATCCATCAAGTCAGAAGAGAATCTTTTTTTTTTTTGCCTTTATTTATTCATTTTCATATGTTTCATTTACATGTGATTCATTGGAAGTTATGGTTTTTCAAATATGACTTTCATGTTGCGTGCTAAAGAGTTGTTTGTGAATGTAAAAAAGTCTGCAAAGTTTAAAAAATCAAAGCGAACGACAAACGGAGTTATTGACTCCCAAAAGAAGGAACTGATTCTGAACAGCTGAAACAAGTCGGTAGTGATTCCAGACTTACTTCCTGTACTAACCCACGTAGGTTTGTAACAAAAAGCACCGCTTCTGGTCCACATCGGCTGCTCGCTGACAGCAGTAGACCAATCACGACAGACTAGGACATCTGACCAATCAGAGCAGAGTATACTGTCTGAAAGGGGGAATTTAGAACGAATCCTTTAGAACAGATCATTTAACGACTCGTTTTTGACGGGGCGGGGGGTGGGGGGGTGGTAATGCTGCAGTTTAAATTATGAGCACATTAAAGTATTTTTTGACGTCGGATGCATGTTATGTATGAGACCTTTAAAACAAAATTAGGCACGTTTCAAAACCATAATAGGTGCGCTTTGAAGAAATTCATACAATGGTCTGTCTGAATACTCGTTTCTGATTGGCTAGAAGGTGTGCGTTTAAATTGTGTAATGCACAGGTTGTTCCAGTCAGTTTAATCACCGTTCTAAATGAATGTGCTGCTTATAAACAACTGTAACCATAGTAACATATAGTTACAGCTGCATACAGCTTCATTATTAGTAGAGACGCGGCACATAAGCAGGCAATTCACACACGCTCTCTCTCTCTCTAATAACTATTTATTAGAATTTATTCAAATTATAATAAATATAATAAATCGCACTACTTTATCTCTGTGTATGATTTAGAGCAGGGAGAATCCTACATCTAATGACCTGTAACTAACTATGATTAACCATTATTTATATCTTTTCAGTCAAATTTTGTGCTGCGAACATCAATAAGAGCTTTAACTTGTCAGTGCTGGCAAGCGACCATGGTATAAGGTGTGCATTACACGGGTGGTTCTTTGCCTCCACGTCACGCGTTAAAATCATGGAATGCACACCTAGCCTTGGATTATCCCTTACATATACATACGTGCAGAGATCATGTCTGCACAGCCTTGGAACAAAACAAAACATAGAAATGTATCATTTATAATTTATAACAAGGGTGAGTTAGGTTTCACACATGTAAGTAAAATAGCTAAGCTATAGAGTGTGTTAAGATATCATAATGATATGATATCAGGTCAGAAGTGTGCGTCTGCCATTCTGACCGTGATATAAATATTCTCAAACGACCTCTTTCATATCCTCTGAGCAGCTTTTGGATCCTCTTACATTGTGATATTCCCAGTTCAATTTGACATTTCTGACGTGACGTTGCCAGATGTGATACAAAGCCTTATTCAGACCATATCTGGAGACTGAGAGAAGATCAAGACAAAACTCTTTTCATCCAGGATTGGCCTACAATAGACAGACGCTTTATTGCTCCTCTGAGAGAAGCTGTATTGTTCCAGCTGCTGGACTGCACAGTGCATGAAGGAAGTTTTATCCAAAGCTATTTCAAAGTGATGCAGACTGCAGTCCAAGCACAGAGTCGAGCAGGTTACAGATCGTACGCAAATTCTCCGGCTCCGGCTCTCTAGAAGTAGCAATAGTATATATAAAAAGTCTACACACCTTTGTTAAAAATGCAGGTTTTTACAATGTAAAAAAAAACTAACGTACAATAAACTGGTTGCATAATTGCGCACACTATTGTACCATGGGGCATGTGACTGTGTTCAGAATGAAGAAATTATATTCAAATTCATGTTGAAAAGTAATTATCATACACCTGTAATGGCATGATTCTGATGAACCCCAAATAAACATCTGGAGTTTTCTGACTCGACAGTATTCAGTTATAGTATACATAATCACACTAATCAGTATCGCCCAGATGTGGATGGTTCCATTTTGTGTCTGGTTCCTTTCAAGGTGTCTTCCTCATGTCATATCAGGGAGTTTTTTTCCTTGCCACTCTCACCTTAGGCTTTCTCATTAGGGAATATTAAATTTACGTCTTCTGGGTTTCATCAGGCTGCTGAATCCACGATCCGCATTAAATGTGCAATGGAACACTGTGAAGGTGATCATCAATAAGTGGAGAAAAAAAAGCCTCAACAAGTGGTGAGAATGGGGAATACGTTAGTCTCCATAAACCATGTGGTAAAATGTAATATGGTCTGAGGAGAACAAGGTAGAACGCTTTGTGCATAATTCTAAAAGAAACGTTTGATGCGAAAACAAGACAGCTTATCACCCCAAGAACACCATACCTACAGTGAAGCATGGTGGTGGCAGCATCATGCTATGGAGACTGGGGTTCTGGTCAAGATAGATCATGGTTAGCTCCACATACCAAACTATTTTGGCACCAAATCTGGATTTTGTGGGGCTAATTTATTTAAATCTACTTTGCTGACATCCATAACAGATCTTCCAAGGAGGGTGCATGTAAAATACAACAAAACAAGATGGAATACTTTCTCAATAATTCATTCTGGAAAAGAAGTTTGAAGTAAATTGACTAAGTACATACTATGTTGCAATCAAAGTAGAAGAGCAACACTTGCTATTTACCATACTTGCTATTCGGAAGAGAAGCACAATCATTGTTGCCTATGTGGTTTTCAGTGAGTATCTGTGTTCCTATACGTAAAAATATATATGAGTCACAGCTTCAATATCACGACTAGATAACTAATAAACATCCTGCACATTTAAATTAATTACGCTGTATAAAATGTTATTGGGTGAGAGTCTGGATTAGCTCATAACACTTTGTGCTAGGTGTGTTGGGATTTTGGTGCTGGTGGTGGTACAGGAAACAATCTGTGGTCTTGTCTAAAGGAAAACAGTGTGGAGGTCTGCTCTGAGTGCTCAGCCATTCCAGACACTCTAATGGCTTTCAGAGCATAGTTCTGCACTGATGTCAGCTATGTTTTACTGCCATGTATGGAGTACATGTGGCTGCGCTCCACTCAACACACAATCTCACACATATGGTCCGTTTAGTACAGCACTGAATTGTGTTTGTTCTGGGTGATATGCAATGGGAGATTTCTGGCCCTGATTTACATCCCCCATTCTCAAAATTTGGGACAGTATGGAAAATGCAAAAAAAGAAGAAGAAGAAAAAAAAAGGAAAGAGTCGTTTGGAAATTCAGTTCACCCTGTACTATATTCAAAACATGTTATTAACATATTATCTGATGTTTTACTTTGTGAATTGAATTTATATTTGAAAACATACACTCATTTCAAATCTGATGACTGCAACACACTCCAAAAAAGTTGGGAACTGTTCAAAACTGTTCATCGCGGTGTAACATCACCTTTTCTTTTAATAACACTTTTAAGCGTTTGGTCGCTGAATGAAGACATCAGTTGGTTAAGTTTAGCAAGTGGAATTTTCCCCCATTCATCCATTATACATTTCTTCAGCTGTGTAAGTGTACAGGGGCTTCGTTACCTTATTTTGATCCAGGTCAGGACTGCAGCAGGCCATGCTCGTACCCACACTCTCTGCTTACGCAACCATGCGCTTGTAATCCGAGCAGAATGTGGGTTTGGTGTTGTCCTGCTCTGGATGGCAGCATATGTTGCTCCATAATGTGCACATAACTTTCTGCATTAATGCTGCCCTCACAGATGTGTAAGTTACCCATGCCATGGGCACTGACACGCCCACATACCATAATAGACGCTGGCTTTTGGACCGAATGCTGATAATAGCTCGGATGGTCCTTTTCCTTTTTGGCCCGGAGAACATGATGGCTCTTTTGTCCAAAGGTTATTTGAAATGTCGACTCATCGGACCACAAAACACGATTCCACTGTGCTACTGTCCAGCTCAGATAAGACCGAGCCTAGAGAAGTGGGTGGTGCTTCTGGACAGTGTTGATGTACGGCTTCTGCTTTGCAAAATAAAGCCTTAACTTGCATCTGTGGATGCAGCGGCGAATGGTGTCGAGTGACACAGGTTTACCAAAAAGTATTCCCGAGTCCATGTCAGGATCTCCATTACAGACTCATGACGGTTTTTAAGACAGTGACGTCTGATGGATCGGACATTCAGAAGTGGTTTTCGGCCTCGCCCTTTACGCACAGAGATTTAACCGGATTCCTTGAATCTTTTAATTATATTGTACACTGTAGAAAGTGAAACGCCCAAAATCTTACCGATTTGTCTTTGGGGAATGTTCTTCTCAAAGTGTTGGATTATTCGCTGATGCAAAATGCTGCACATTTTGCCCACAGCTGTAGACATCTTTGGTATCTGATGTTTACTTCTTTTATTTTTGTGCTACAAATACAAGGCTAATGTAGCTAACAAATCGCGGAAGTCTGTCACACAAAAATCTTTTATATAAATATACGTCTTAGACCGCTTCCAGTTCTTAAGTGGTCATAAACTCTTGTTAATGTGGTTTATGACACAGTGGGGCTTATAAACATCTATAAACATGACCAAAACTTCTTGGACAACCAGAATCTTTTTCTTTTTTTTCTTTTTTAGTGCAGTTTGTTGTCACTCCCAAAGTTTGAAGTGATACGGATGATAATGCTGTTCCTCTTTGTAGATAAATCTTTTATTTAAAGTGACATTGCAGAGCTGTATATGGAGACTTGACCTGTTATCTACATTGCAAAACTAAAACTGAAAAATCTAAACTCACACACCACCACATAATTTGGGAAATCTACATTTGGGGTAAGTGCAACATATATCTAAAGTTGACTTTTAGTTGCATTTTTTTTGCCAAACCATTACTTTAATTATTTGTGAATGCGAGTACTTTTATTTTTTTAAAGTAAGTGTTAAGACTTGCAAGTTTTAAGAATAGAATACCTACTGTTTTGTCAGTGTTGCTATACACTATGTGGAGAATGTACAGATTGAAACATTTTTAATATGAAAAAAAATGGAAGCTATTATTAGAACATTGCACTTGTTTTTTCCATGTTCTTTTCAGTAAATATATGAACTGAAATTTGCCCTCAGTGTGAAAGTCTGCATACGAGCACCAGATCCCTACACGTGGCCTTTCTCCCCAGAGAGACCCTGAGCCTTGTTTGACTTGAGAAATATGTCAGGAATCTTAAGTCTTAAATTAACATTGTGTTATTCGGCGAGCCTTAGGCAGGAATGAAAGCTTGCAGCCTCGCCGGCCCTTTGCAGATAAGATTAAAGACGCCTGCCTTAAACACTGAACTATCCGACCACATTGATTAAGAAATTATGTAAAATAATTTTGTTTATCTCTCGTCGGGGCTCTGTGTGTGCGGAGTTTGCATGTTCTCCCTGTGCTGCAGGGGTTTCCTCCGGGTACTCCGACATGCATGGTAGGCTGATTGGCTTGTCTAAATTGTCCGTAGTGTATGAATGGGTGCGTGAGTGCCCGCCGTTGCCGGTCACAAGCCCGGATGTAAAAGGGAGGGTTGGGTGTCGGGCTAGCAACCCGTCGCCGTAAAAACCCTAACAACTTTGGAAACGGCGAGAGAAATTTCTCTCTCGTTGCCCGACACGCTACTTAGCGTGGGTGGAAAAGAAGAAAAAGAAAAAGAATATATATATATATATATATATATATATATATATACATATATATATACACACACACATATATATATATATACATATATATATAGAGAGAGAGAGAGAGAGAGATTAAAATAATTTGTACAATTCCTAGATAATCTCAACAGATCGAGGTGTTGACCAAGTCATCTGTGTATCCACAGGCACTACCACAGCATGGATGAATTCAGCCATTACGATCTGCTGGATGCCAGCACTCAGTCTCGTGTGGCTGAGGGACACAAGGCCAGCTTTTGCCTGGAGGACACGTCCTGTGACTACGGCTACTATAGACGCTATGCTTGTACCGCTCATACACAGGTGATACAGCTCCACCTCGGCCGTGTCTGTTGCTAATTCATGCTAAATAGCACGTATGTAGGAGTCAATAAGACTATATTTACTTTATTAATACTGAAGAATTCCTGATATTCAAAAATCATCGAGAAAAAGTCGTGCACAAGGATCTCTGGGTATCTAGTCTGGATCGAACATGTTGTTACTTAACAAAGAAAAATTGTATAGTTGTTGATGTAGTGAAGCTTTTTTATATATAAGGAGATTTATTTAACATTTATGGAAGGAGTTTCAGTGCATTGTAACAGTCGGTATCTTTTCTGCCACAGGAAAGTCTTTAGGACAGAGGAATTTGTGATTTCAGGTTTCTTTGTAACATTACAAGCTACTTTTTTTTTTTTTTACTTCAAGAGAGCAAAAAAATGAGGTCGGTGAGGGAAAGACTGTTTATAGCTGCTATAACACAAGTGATAGCAGGAATTAACATGTTTCACTGATGTTTCATAACGTTAAATACAGCTATAAACAGATTAAAACTAAACTATGTTGCATGAAAGTAATCAGTGGCAAATTGCTGTTGTATAAGAGGAATACACTCCCAAACATACAGTTATTGGGAAATAACAAGTTTCTGGTTGGTAACAGTAACTCTGCTTTATCACACCACCCCATTGTTGATTATTTTTTATAACAGCACATACACACACACACACACACACACACTTTACATCAGCAACATGTGTCAGCGCGTTTATGAATTCGATTCAAGTGCATGCTGATAGTTCTGTTGTTTGCGTGTATGTTGTTCCAGGGTCTGAGTCCAGGATGTTACGACACTTACAACGCCGACATCGACTGTCAGTGGATCGACATTACAGACGTGAAACCTGGGAATTACATCCTCAAGGTGTGTGACATGAACAAGCTGCCTGGTGTGTAGATATTTCTAACCGCTGTACTGCGATAAACTTAATAGCACAGAGTCGCAACGCGGTATATGGAGGCCTGTAAGCGCAAACCGCATTAACGAATTAAAAAAAAAAAAAACCACCAACCAAAAACAGAACATGAGAACATAAAAACATAAAAACACAGCAGCAAATTTAGAAACATGGCTCAAAAGAGAAAGGGGAGGTCCTTATTGTACTTATCTACTTGTTGCTGATTGGACATTATCCAAAGCGACTTACAAATGAGGAAATATGAGCAAAGCGATATATCAAGTGGAGAACAGTACAAGTAGTGCCACTGTACAAGATTTATAATTGAGTTCGAGAGAAGCAAAGTGTCCAGAGTAGGGGTGTACATGTCAGAGTATTTTTTTAAGATAATATGGGGTTGGTGGGGTTTTTAGCTGTTTTTGAAGATAGTGACAGATTCTGCGGTCCGGATTGACGTTCATTCCACCACTGAGGCACAGTTAGTGTGAAGGTTCTGGAAAGGGATCTTGAGCCACGCTGAGTAGGCGCTACTAAGCGTCGGTCGTTAACCAATCGCAGATTGCATGAGGGAACGTAAGCCTCGAGGAGAGTGTTGAGGTAGGGGGGTGTTGTTCCAGACAAGGTCTTGTAGGTGAGCATCAAGGCCTTGAATTCGATACGGGCAGCTTCAGGAAGCCAGCGGAGGGAAATGAAGAGTGGTGTGAGTCCTTTTGGGCTGGTTGAAGACGAGACAAGACTACTGACAGAATAGTTTAAAAAATATCATATGAACTGATGAACATAAGCACAAATGAAAGCATCGTTCAGTTCATTTAGGCTCATATTTCCTCTCGCTGTAATAATACTACAGCGCTTTAGTTTCTGCGATCTCTAAAACTGAAGCTACGTTAACACATACCCAGATTTTATCACTGCAAGTCGCCAGTCGCTGTACTATGATTTCGCCAGTAGGCATTCCTACTACTGGTTGCCATAGTAACTTTTATAGTCATAATAACTAGCATTCCACTTTTGACAACAAACCAGATTTCTAGATGGTTTCATTCTGGAGGGAGAGCGTTTATAAAATTCTCCAGTGTATTTATGCGTCATATCCGACGAGATGAAGGAGAAGGAGTGTGAGCTCTTTGCTATTGCGGCCATCTACCTGCGAATAATACGAAGATCATGTGCGCTCTACTGTTTTCACTCCCATTGGTAGTTGCTGTAACGAGTCTCTCCAAATTTGCATAAAGTTAAAGTTTTCTCAACATTGTTGCATCGCTGCCATGCCCACATCTATTCGACAGTTGCTGTAGGTGTGAACGTACAGCATCTTGACGGAGGCTCTAGCCAATCAGCAACGAGCATGTGATGTTCATTTGCTGTTGTGTTTTCACATTTGGTGTGGTGTTTATAGTTTGGCTATTGTGTGTTCGGTTTGAGTTTGGGTTTTTTAATGTGTTTGTAATAACCAGCACAAAGCAAACAAAAGACTGTAACAAATGTGTTTTTTTGTTTTGTTTCATTTTTTTCAGATCAGCGTTAACCCCAGTTATCAGGTTCAAGAATCCGACTACAGCAACAACATTGTGCGGTGTGACCTTCGCTACACCGGCAACTACGTCTACACTTCAGGATGTCAGTTGTCACCGTGAGTGTCATTTTATGGTTCTTCGTTTCAAAGCCTTCTAATACATTGGGGGAAATAAGTATTGGATGCGTCAACATTTATTTCAGTAAATATATTTCCAATGAGGTTATTCACATGAAATTCTCACCAGATATCAGTATTAACTCAAGAAAATATCAGTTATGTGTAATAAAGTGGAATGACACGGGAAAAAAGTATTGAACACGCTAAGAAAAAGCAGTTGTCCAAGGCAAGGAACCAGCTGAAATCCATAAGTAATTATACCCCCTATCTGTGCAAATTAATATCAGCTGGGTTAGTAAATTGATGGTCTATAAAAAGGCTTTTCATTACCATGGTGTCTCACAAATAACATCTCACGATGGGTAAAAGCAAAGAGCTCTCCCAAGACCTTTGCAACCTTATTGTTGTGAAACATTTACTGAAGTAAATGGTGATGTGTCCAATACTTATATCCCTCACTGTATGTTTTTAAATATAGTAAAGTATAAAACAAATGACACTTTCATCCTACTCCTGAATACAATCCAGAAATGCGATGCTTTTGAAACATAACTCATAATTCATATATTCATACTATATATTTTTTTGAGACTTATATTTTTTATTTTGTTTTACAATACAAACAAAAGCGAACCAATACAGTTCCAACCATATAACAAATTAAAGAGGCTGTGGGCCAAATGACCAGTAACAACAACAACAAAACAAAACAAGGAGCCCAAGGCAGCGTTGGTGTATCCAAAGTAAAACTTCAGCATAGATATTTGTCCGGTAACCATTGTACCATTGGCATATGAGGAATCACAATCCTTAAATAATAGAGTAGCATCCACATTATAATGTCCACGTGATTACTTCTGGAGTGCCCTCACCACCTTCATCCTACCTCTACAGTAAAAAGAAAAAAAAAGTGACAGATCTAAAAGAAAAATAGATTAAAAATAAAATAGTATACATTCATATACACACACGCAGTCACAAATGCATACACATATATTGCTAGTACAGATAATTTGTCAAGACAGAGGTTGACACAGATAGATGGAATACAACTTAATAACAATAAGGTAGGTGAAACAAGACCAAAGAGTCTGGAAATGAGTCCGTTAAGTCGCATGTACAGAGTGAAATTGCAAAAACTTTCCCCATTTTTCATTGTACTTCTCCACCTCATTCATCAGACTGTACGATATTTTCTCAAATGCCGCCACCTTACCCAGTTCTGAGACCCATTCCTGAAATAAAGGGCCTGCAGCATCTTTCCACTTTCTCATTATTATCTGTTTGCCAATCATGATGCTTGTCTGGACCCAGTTAGCTAAGGGTTTCACCATGTGGTTGATAACTTGAGGGTTCCCTAGTATGTAGAGTTCAGGACAGAGTTTGTAGTCCGTCCCTGCTATCTCTGAGATATACTTACAGATCCTAATCCAAAAAGCCTGTACCTTTGGGCATGACCATAATGCATGAACTAAGTCCCCTAACAACCCGTTACACCTCCAGCAATCTGAAGAGTCTTTCAGCCCTAGTCTAAATAATCTGCTGGGGTACCAATAATATCGATGAAGAATTTTGAACTGTATTAATCTTATTCTAATATCTCTAGAAACATGCTTAGTAATACCAATAATTTTATCCCATTCATTTTCTTCAATAGAGACACCCAGATCTTTTTCCCATAATACTTTTAGAGCTGTGGTGATATCATGGCCAGAAGTGTTTAAAAGCATAGAATAAAACTGGGAAGCCTCATGTTCTGCCTCTGCAATGCGTAAGACTGAATTTAAAAGGTCCAGGCCCTGGGGAGAAGCTTGTGGTGTGCCAAAGGTGCTAACCAGGAGATGTCTTAATTGAAGGTACCTCCAAAATGTATTATTGGACAGACCGAACTGCTCAACCAAGTTGCCAAAAGACTTAAGTATGCCTCCTTCATATAAATGACTCAGAGTAAGGATCCCTTTATTCACCCACTCTTTCCAAATTACTGAGGATTTGCCAATTAGGAGTTTAGGATTGTCCCAAATCCCAGAAGACATAGTTAAATATGGGTTTATTTTAGTAATACGGGCTATTTTCCTCCAGATTTCCTGTAAATGTGATATGATGGGATGAGATCGAGCATTTGGTGGCATTCTGTCCGACAAGAACAACAATGGGGGAAACGATGTGCAAATTGACTGTTCCATTGAGTACCATGGAGGAGCTCTTTCAGGGGGAAGCGCCCAGTGTGCCAGGTGTCTCAAGCTAAAGGCATAATAATAAAACAGCATATTTGGAAGACCCAAACCACCTTTTTCTATCGTTTTTTTTTAGTTTTCTCAGATGCATTCTAGGTTTTTTGCCATTCCAAAAAACTTTTTACAAAGTACATCAAATTGTTTAAAGTATTTGGTAGGGATATCCAAGGGAAAGGACTGAAGAATACAATTTATTTTGGGAGCACAGTTCATCTTGATAACATTGACCTTGCCCCACAGAAAGAGATAAAGCGGAGACCACCTCTGCATATCTGTGTTGATTTTTTCTAGGAGCGGCTCCAGATTACATTTCACTATATCACTAAGTTGTCTGGGAATAAGTATTCCTAAGTATTTAATTCCCTCGAGTGGCCACTGGAAAGAGCCGGCTTGGAATAGCGATTTAGGGCAATATGAGGTCAGGGGGAGGGCCTCCGACTTTGTCCAATTCACCCGATAGCCAGAAAAGCTTGAGAATAACTTTATAATTCGGAGTAGAGCGTTTATGTGTATAGCCTCCAATCGTAATACCAGGGATATCAGTGTCCTTACGGATTGCTGCAGCCAGGGGTTCTATTGCTAGGCAAAATAATAGGGGAGAAAGCGGTGAACCTTGCTGAGTCCCCTGGCCGAGTCTGAAATAAGAGGAGGCCACTCCATTAGTTTGAACAGCTGCCTGAGGTGCATTGTATAATAGTTTCACCCACTTCATAAATGTCTGTCCGAAGCCCAAAATCTCCAACATCTGAAAAAGATAGTGCCATTCTACACAATCAAAAGCTTTTTCTGCGTCAAGTGAAACAGCTGCTATTGGTGAGTTATTGCATTAATTATATTTTTTAACTATATGATGAGATCAATATCGTGATTATCATATAACCAGCATCATGATATCTTTTTCTAATATAGCAATAGTCAAACTCTGATTGGAAGCAGCTGATCTGATTTAGCTTTTAAGATTCAAAACATAAAATTGTAAAAATGTATTTTTTATTTATTGGTAGAATTTTTTTTTATTTTTTATCCTTTTCAGTTTAAAGTAAATTATGTTTGTAGACATAATCATTTTGATTTTTTTTTTTTACTTTTTTTTCAAAATGGCAGTTAGACAATATATACAAACCTATATATGGTGATACAGATCGTGTATCCTAAAAATGTCTTTAAGTATCACGATATGATATTTTTGCCATATTGCCCACCCTTTATGAAGGGACGGAGGCCGTGATGTATTGAGGATTTGTTTCCTTGCACAAGTTTGTGTTTTTTGGTGCATCTGATTCATCTCATGAAAGGCTTGATAATATGTCGATGTGTCAAAAATTTGAACATGTGTTAATGCTGACCTCATTTCTTGTGCTAAGGACCAGAACTAAGGTTTCAGTGCACAATGAAAGTGACATCAATACTTCCTTTGATGTCTTCGACTGAAATTGAGGAAGTTGCATCAGCTGCAAAGCCACACAGAGTCATTCAGATAACTTTCCAGAGTTTCAGTATACAGCAGCTAATCATACACCATCACTGTGCTCTAGAAATAGCATGCAATCCCGTCCAGAAAAAAAAACGTGATTATCTAATATATTGTATTGCATATATTAAAAATATACAGTAGAATATTTTACAATATACAGATTATTGCTGCTTTTCATATACTGTATGGGAGAATAATATGTGTATTTCCAACAATTTCGCCTTTGGTCAAAGTCAAAGTCACTAAGATCCTTACACTTGTCCATTTCTCCTGTTTCCAACACATCAGTTTCGAGAACTGACAGTTCATATGCTGCTTAATATATCCAACCCTTAACAGGTGCCATTGTATAACGAGTGCCAAGATTATCAATATTATTCACGTCAATTGTCACTGGTTTTAACTTTATAGCTGATTGGTGTACTTGCATGGTATTATTTTCAATATATAATATCGTATTTCTTTTGCATAAGGCATAGATCCAGGCTGGAATTATAACAATGAATATCACTTTTATTTACATTGTATTTCATTTTGGGGCCATAATCACAAAGTGTAAGTTTAGTTCTTTGTAAAAAAAAAAAAAAAAGAAAAAGAAAAGAAAAGAAAAGTATTTTATGATAACACACAATAATGTAACAATGAACAAGAAAATATAGGAAAATATATATTTTAGCTGACACTGCCATATACTCTTCAGTCCGGATTGTGTTGGGTCTGATACAGATTCGACCAGAAGATCTAATTCATTAATAACCCCAGTGTGATTTGGTCTCTTTCAGGTATTAAAACGTGTTCAGACTGACATCCCAAACGAGGACAGACCGAGGCGACTCTAACGTTAGTCATCATGAAGAAAAGCAGTGGATTTCCACATTAAGACTGAATATGTGATTTCTGATTCAATCATTTTGAAACTTAGAGCACATTACCAGATGAAGCTTAGGTACTGTTCTGTCTTTTATGGGGGTTTTTTTCTTTTTATTTCTTCCTTTGGTTCATTTTGTTGTTATTTCATGTAAGTCGATAGACATATTTTAATAAAGATTATAAAATGTTCACAAAAAAAAAAATACATTCCAGTTGAAGATAAAATGGTCATTCTGGTAGAAAGTGCAGTTTATTCACCTATAGGGCCATGTTTAACTCAGCTCTACAGTGAGGTAGATTAAAGGTTCAGTCTGATCCATGCCGGACAACCATCAACTCTTTGAGGATGTCCGTTTGTTTATCCTGAGAACTTATTTAACAAAAGCTCATATTACTGCAAGACATGTATTACATGAAAATGACTTGAATAAATATTCATTCTTTGATGTTTCTCTGGCTGAAACATTTCTTTGGATAGTTAGAGGTGCATTAAACAAGTAAAGCAAACAACTTACGGACATTAGCTATGTGCATTAGAACAGCCAGAATCATGACTTACACTGTATCTGGAATCATATTCGTGTATGTGTCCGAACTGAAAATGTTTTACTTAGTTGTTACAAAAATAAGTTATGTATTTAAAGTCATAAAAAAGTAGTTTGGAGTTTAAACATTACCCCATTACCAGATTTTCCGCTTACCTCAAATGAGCCAAGTGCAAGATTTGTTTATATTCTTTGCCTATATGATGTACATGACAGGTAATGACAGCTTATGAACTGCATCTAACTGCATGCCAGAATAAACACACACACACACACACACACACACACACACACACATATATCTTAAATGATCTCATTTGGCTGAGTGAAATGAACATGTTGTCTACATTTAATTGAATTTTATTTCGTTGAAAATCTCAAACATACAAATAATTCAACCAAATGAGTTTTATTGTAAAACCATGATTTATTTTTGTTCTCCAAAATAAGAAAAAAACCAAAAAAAAAACAAGCAGAATTATTCAAGAAATGGAGGAATTTCACTTTTCGTTCGAATTGATTCGTTCAGGACTCAGGACTTGATCTGAACTACAACAGAGGACATTTTATTGAACTTAGAACAAATACCTGTTCTTGAAGAATAGAAGATTATAATCCATTAAACCAAAAGTACAGATACAATTATTAAACTGTAGATTATTGTTCTGAGGCTTGTGGAGGCCTGAGTAGCCTAAAGTAGTCTCAGGGTTCTTCTTCAAGATGGTGAAGATGACGTGTTCATATTATTTTTTTTTAATGGCTTTGTAACTTTTGCTTTATTAATTCAGTGTTTTCTTAAAAGAAGACAATCTGCAGATTTGGTGTCAGAATTGAGTCAGATCAATTGCTTGAAAATATTAAATAGATTACTCAGAGTGATTTATATTTGATTTCCATTACTGCTTTTGGAACTCTTGGCTATTTGTTTCAGTTGTCACACCCAAATGTGGAAAAAAAATGAGCGAGCTGTCCGCACACTGAATTTATAGCTCCAATCAAAAATGTATTATTTTTTTATGGAAAGCGCAATGTTTCCACCATCAGGTCAATTCAATGTGCGGACATCACTCTTCTTTTTTCAATATTGTTATTTTTGTTGTCCTGCACCTGAGCCCAAATTAAGGTGCATTGGATGTGCACACTTTTTTTTGTATTTTTAGTCACACCCAAACATAACATTGTTTATGTACAAGAAAGGAAATTGACTGAAGTAGCTTATTCTTTCAGTGTGTTTAGGATATTAATTTTTAGATAGCCATACATAGCTGGATATACACAATATAGCCAGAGTTTGTGGACAGTTGACCATCACACCCATGTGCGAGCCTTCGCCAAACTGTTGCCCCAAATTAGAAGCACACAATTGTATAGGATATCTTTGTGTGCTGTAGCAATTTCCCTTCACTGGAACTAAAGGCCTGTTCAGATGGGATTAGTTTCCAGGTCATAAAGTTATTGTTACTACGGATTTGCATGGGATAAGCGATTTCTGCAGAAACTGCTGAGTATTCATTGTTTATGTGGTGATGACCCATTACAGCAGCCCTGTGCGTCATACGCAACATGCTGCTGCACCTCAGTGTTTAAACATAGCACAGACTCAGCAAAAGAAAAGCCGCAACTGGATGAGAACTGAAACTTTAGGTTTTGTTTCAGTTTGGGGAGAATGATGTTATGAAACACTGTTGAACAAATGTTACATAATCACTCCATTTTGGAGGAGATTTTTCAAACCTTCCTAGAAGAGTGGAGATCACTATGCAAAGGGGGGAACAAACATTTGACAATAGTGTATTTAAGCATCCATCCACCCACCCATTTTCTATGCAGCTTATCCTACACAGGGTCGCGTGGGAGCCTGGAGATATCCCAGGAAACTCGGGGCATGAGGTGGGGGACGTCCTGGACAAGGGGCCAGTCAATCAAAGGGCGTAATCTCACAAACATTCACACAATACAGACAATTTGGTAATGCCAGTCAGCCTACAACGCATGTCTTTAGACTGCGGAGAACCTGGAGGAAAGCTGTGAGGCTAGGGAAGAACATGCAACCTCAGGGTGTAGGTGGGATTTGAACCCCCAACAGAGGTATGAGGCATACGTGCTGTATATCCATCCATCCATCCATTTTCTGTACCGCTTTATCCTTTTCAGGGTCACGGGGAAACCTGGAGCCTATATGTGGAGTTTGCATGTTCTCTGGTGTTTCCTCCATCAGTCCATGATTGGCATGTCTACAGTGTCCATAGTGCATGAATGGGCCATGAATGGGTGTATGAATGAGTGTATGAATGGGGCATGAATGGGCCATGAATGGGTGTATGAATGGGGCATGAATGGGTGTATGAATGAGTGTATGAATGGGTGTGTGAATGAGTGTATGAATGGGTGTGTGAATGAGTGTATGAATGTGTGTGTGAATGGGTATATGAATGAGTTTATGAATGGGGCATGAATGGGTGTTTGAATGAGTGTGTGAATGAGTGTATTGGTATCGTGTAAATCTTAACGCAGTAAAATAACTCAGATGTGATTTAAAAACAGGCTGACGCGATGACTACCTAAAGGGTCCTACATGATATAGACTGCGCATGCGCGACAGCGCACTCTCCCGTATCGCTCGGTTTGTTTTTGTATCGGCCCCCCGCCGGTTTCCACTGAACCTGACAGCCAGCGAAGGGTCAACAGGGCATATATCTGACTCCTTATTTTATTATTTGTTGAATCAATTATATATATTACACGTTTCTAGAATGCATCCTGTATCCGTGTTTATCCCTTCTTTTCGTTCAGAAGACAGTGGCTCTGAAAAAGGCTACACGGTGAGTTATTATGAACCTGTTTAACCCGAATTTTGGTTTTGTTGGCATAACAAACAAATAAATAACAATAAATATACGCACAACCTGATAATGAATTAATTACGCCGATGAATACAGAAGTTGTGTGCGCGTGTCCTGCTCTGAGATTTATTATTTATTATCCAGTTTGAATTGACGCGAAAGCCCGTGCTGCGTTCATTAGCCTCATGTGTTTTCTCTTGTTCCGTCAGGTTTTTAAGATCGAGGTGTTAACGAGCGGGCGGCAGCACACCGTGGAGAAGCGCTACAGTGAGTTTCATGCTCTGCACAAAATGGTGAGCTTTTTCTTTTTCACTCAGAAGTGTTCTGCCCCCTCTGTACTTTCTGTACCTGCCTTGTAGTTTGGTGGTTTCCCGGTGAAAACACTTGCGTTCATGTGCAGCGTTCAAGTGCTCCGTACAAAGTCAGTGCCAACGGGTTTTCCGCGGCTGTTGCTTTGGAGATGCGGGTTTCTAAATTCAGGGACAATGTTGATGAAAGATACAGTTAACATGTCCTTTTTTAACCTTTCATGATTTCCTTTCGATAGTTTGACACATCATGTATCTCAGTAGATTTGTATGTGGCCCTGCTGGGGGAAAAAACCCAGCAACAATAGAAAACAAATTCTAATGGTTTCCACTACATATACCACTACAAACCATCAGCTGACTATTACCATTATTGGTATGCCACCAATAGAAGGCAACAAATTACCTGTAAGGAGACCATTACAGTTCAAATTTGCATATTTACAATCTGATATATATTTCTGTAAAGCTGCTTTGAGACAATGTCTATTGTTAAAAAAAGTGCTATACAAATAAAATTTAATTGAATACAGTTTCCATTAAAACCAATACAATTCTCATTAAAGCATTATAAATTCTAGTAACCCTCTGGTGAGGGTTTCTGTTGCTTTTTTTCAGCATTGGGCCTTCGTCTTTTTATGAGTGCCTGATGGGTTAATCTCACAGGAGACTGTTACTCAAGATTTCCAGCTCTTAAAAAATGTAATAAAATAAAAACATTTTTAAAAACACACACACACACACACACACACAAATGCCTTAAACTGAGTCACAATTTTCTTGTTTTTAAGAAGCTGTTATGCACACACATTTCTGCAGTTTTCTGCAAAATTTGTACTATTTAAATAAATAAATCATATTCTGAGATGGATATCATCTATCCCCTTTTCCCTCTCCCAAACTTTATGAAGTTTTCTTCCAAATTTATCCAATTTACCTGCCATTCCAGTGATGCATCAGAGGAAACCATTGAATGAATCTAGCCAAAGCTTTCAGACAAACTCCATGTTCGATGTATAGCATGTGTTTGCAGACCTTTCGATTGTTCGCTTAAAAAGAAAGGAGCTTGGCGGCCACAGACTTGGCCCAAAAACGCATCACCTGCAGAGTTGCTTTTTCTACCCACAACTTTGGTCAAAACTAGCTAAATATAGCGCAAAACATGAGCCTGGCAACCCTGTTCTCATTCGACAGGACATTTATTATTTTTTGGTAGTTTGTTTCCAGTGGTTCATTGGGCCCCATTGTTTCCTCGGGGCCACAACCACTCCATGATGCTTTCAGGATCCGTGTGTTGGATGGGATTTTGGGCTCCCAGGGTTGCACGGATATAAAACAGTGCGTATCAGCCAAAAGTTGGAACTCGGTAGTAACTAAACTGAACCTTAATAACTCTCTCTCTCTCTCTCTCTCTCTCTCTCTCTCTCTTCCACGCTGAGTCACACTGAAGGAGACGTAGCCTCCCACACCTCAAAGATAGCACTTTTTCCTGAAGCCTTTTGAGTACAGCGCTAAATTATTATTATTCTACGGCTTAAGCAGCTCCAAATCGTGACATAACGGCTCGACTGCCTTAACTGTGAGTTTCATAATTCAGAGAGGCTCTTTGTATCGTCTCAGACGGAGAGATAAGCACCCATTTACTCAGGTTAAACCATGCTGTTTGGGGATTTTATATTGTTTAAGCTTTTTAATTGTGTCTAGTTTGTGTTTTGGGTTTAATCGTAATCTCCGAAAGTGTTTATTACTAGAATATGAGACATGCAGCCTGATGACTGGGAGTGTGGGGCGGTGTATGATTATCATTGAGGGTGTGTATATGTGAGTAATGTCTGCGACTTGCTCTTTTACACATTGGTTTCACCGATGTTTCGTTATCACCACGGTAGAAGAACAGAAATGGTCAGATAGTGTACAGTGGATATAAAAAGTCTGTCAAAACGGCAGGCTTTTGTGATGTAAAGAAAAAAAAAAGAAGAAGAAACCGTTAAATCATGTCAACTTTATTTATTTTTTTTCTACCTTTTATGAAATTGCCTCATATAAATATCAAGTGACAAACACAGAAATGATTTGGGGTACAAAAACAAAAATCCCTGCTTTGTAAGCTCTTTGTAGCCCATGGTTTTTCCAGTTGGATGTTAATGGGGTGTGTCGACTTTTTATATCCACTGCACACACTAATGTTTTACGCTACTTCTGCTCACGGTGTTAAATATTACACAGTCTTAACACAATAACACAGTCGTACTACACAATTCGGTGAATTTGTTCCTTCCTTATAGCTAAAGAAGATCATTAAACCTCCGGAGCTTCCATCAAAACATGTGAGGAACTGGATCCCTAAAGTTCTGGAGCAGAGAAGACACGGTCTTGAGCTTTACCTTCAGGTACTGAGAGCTTCTGTGTTTTCTACACATGGGCCCTGGGGCTGTATTCAAAAAAACCTTGTTAAGAAAGAAGTTAAGAAAGTTTTTGAGACAAATTGTAAGAAGTTTGTAAGAATGTTGTGCAATTCTTGAAGAAATTTTTTTCTTAAGAACATCTTAATTTTTATTTTTTTTATTTTTTAAGGTTTGTCTTAGGAACAATCTAGGGGGGGGGGATAAGAATATTATTACAAAATATTGTACAAATATTTTGAATGTTTTTCCTATGTTAGAAAATAAGAAAATGGCTATTAAGAAGAATTCTTAAGAATGTTTTGTGAATTTAGCTCCTGATCAAAGAGAGTCTGTCATTTTAAAAGAATATGTTAAAATTTCAACAATTTCTCGTCCACCAAAAGGTGTTTGATGACTACTGTTTAATTTTTTTTGGGGGGGGGGGTTAAAAAAAATGTTTGCACTGGAGCTACAAGATTTAGCATTACGCAGTATCCACGTCTAAATCACAACATATTTAAGTCAAATAAATATATTATTATAATCCCAACTACTCGTTATACAACCCAACGTTCAAATTTGGGGCCAGACCTCTTCTGTGTACGATGCCGATGCGTCCGTGCAGTCTGTTTTTAGCTCTGCTAGATTTTTCAGTCCGATTTTAGAGATGTGTGTGATGTATAGCGTCAGACCTCAAATAAACGAGGCCGTTTTTAGATACCGAACAATACCACAAAGCCGTTTGAGGAAAGCGCGATGATTTATGCATGCAGTTTACCTGATGCTAAACCGGTAGCTCTGACATTACAGTACTTGTGGTGGCTGTGGATCAGGTGGTAGAGTGGGTTGTCCGCTAATCGTAGGGTTGGTGGTTCGATTCCCGGCCCACGTGACTCCACATGCCGAAGTGTCCTTGGGTAAGACGCATGGCAGCTCTGCTACCATTGGGGTGTGTGAATGGGTGAACGAGACACAGTGTAAAAGCGCTTTGGATAAAAGCGCTATATAAGTGCAGACCATTTACTTGTTTGCTACATTAGCTTCATAGCTTCTGTGTCGAACTTGAGTAACACATTTTTGAGCCCCAAACATCTCTTGGACAATGACTACATTTGAGGAGCTTCTGTAGCTTTTTGGCTCATCGATTCTCGCTCTTCTGTGATGACCGTGTCGATGTGTTGTTTTTCTGTAGACTATAATCATGGACAACGAGGTCCTTCCTAAAATATTCCTGGATTTCCTCAACATCCGCCACCTCCCGTCCCTGCCAAAGGCCGAGAGTTGTGGGTAAGGAGTCGCCGCTAGTGTGTAATTTTGGAAAAGGAGGATGGCGCCAATCTGAATGTGTCGAGTGGTAGTAATCGTTTTTCACATGTTCCTTCTTCTGCTTTCAGATCGTTTGAAACCGAATCCGAGGACTCATGGTATGGCTGTAATTTTATATTGCTTGAAATATAATGTTTGTGTTTCTTCATTCTATATAAATATAAATAAGAGACTGCATTTAGCCAAATATATCATTTGTATTGTAAGCATTATGTTTCTGGAGGGAAAAGGTCTATGTGGAAATGTCCTTGTGTCCAGAATTGCAGCGTCTACAGTATTCATGTGACACAGGATGAACGAGAAATGTTGCAATGAGTCATGTATGTCTCTCTCTATCTCTCTGTGTCTGTCTGTCGGCCCTTCCTTCCTTATATCATTATTCTGTTTTCCCTCCCTCTGCAGTAAACTGACACATCAGCCGGCCCTGCTGTTCCTGAGGGACCCTTATCTGCTTCCTGCCTCTAACGGTACATATACACATCACTTCAGATATAATTTAATAGTCCGTTATTTAAGACGTCCTTCGTCCTTAGACTTCATTTAAAATGCGGGTTACGCCAAACAAAATAGACTAGACTATATACGTCGAGGTAGTACAAACATGAAAAATAAAAATACCTGCTACACTAATTAGGGGTGTAATGATGCATTGTGACCTGGAAATGTGCGATTCACATCATGGAAATCAGCATTGTATTAATTAAGCATGTTCGATACATAGTTAAACTATATAGAGAGAACACGTTGGTCATATGATCGCGGTCTTTTATGGAGCGCTTGCACCGTCTGCCGCTTGTAAATTGACCCATCGCCTGATAACTCCAGACTGCGGTTACACAACCAGGTTATACCGGTTAAACCGCGCAACAGTAGCTTTCAAACACCACTCGAGGCCACAGAAACCGGGCACTTTAGCCGACTTTGGAGCTCTATTTTTGCTACAAAGCTCAAGGTTTCCCCAGCTCAGACAGTTAAAAATACATATATTAAAAAATCAATCCAGATTGTTTGTGAAAATTTATAAATGTATTTATTTATTTTTAAGATATGGTGAACGTGTAGTACATTTTTTTTTACAATATTAAACCTCATAGCAGTTGTACATAGCAATTTCTTTTTTTTCATTTCATACAGATAAAAATGCATGATTCATGACTTGCATGATTCAGAAATAGAAACAGGAGGCTTTTCGCTAATCTTGGTTGTTCAAGATTTTGATTCTGAGAATCGGAATTCATGAAGCTAGTATCGTGAATCGAGTCGACTAACACTAAAGAAACTTATAGCTTCGTAGCATTTGTTGTATAAATCATCATTTTCGTTTCTAAGCAGACACAATTTAAGGGGGGTATGTCTTCTGTCCGGGGCAACATGGAAGGAAAAATCCACCCTCGGTGACCTTCATGTTGAAATTCTTTTGAATAAACACGTGATCCTTTATTTTTTTATTTTCTAATGAAATTCCGAGTTGTTGTTCAACTACCTGCAGGTAGTGGTGCAGTGCGATGCAGCGGCGCTTTAGTCCTTTAGTGTCTCTTAATGTCTCGCCTCCACTTCACCTGTACACTCTGCTCAAACAGATCAACTTCCAAAGCTTTCAATTTAATGCTAATACCACCATCAATCAATGGCATCACAATAATCATATCATATAGGTTGCTGACTAGCCGAGCCACTTCTCATGGAGCAACTATGCCGTACTGCTGCATTGCATTCTGGGACAATCCCATTAAGTCTAATGCTTTCCGCAATGTCACCGGTACATACATGTTGAATTTCTCATTAGCAGAACATATTTAATGTGTTTCAGGGTAGATATTATGTTATGTAAATGAATTTCCCATCATACTGAAACATCATTGTTCCTCACGAACCTCATGAAGCTACAGTGTCTCTTCTTAAAAAAAAAAAAAAAATTTTTGGTGGAAAACCCCCCTTTTCCTCCTCCTTCCCTTTCTTGTCGTTGCATTTTTTTGGCTTTTTTTATACACACTACTTTTTTTTTTCTTTTTTTTTTTTAAATGGCAGGCTGACAGTCCGTCGCTCAAAATGTTTTTCTTTTCATATCCAGACACGTTTTCGAACGTCATCACTGAAGGCGTGATTCACGGAATATTCTACCCAGACCTGCAGCCGAGGTAGACCAGCGCTCTCTCCAGCCAAAATATAACACCTCAGTTTCATGGACAAAGAGGCATTTATACTCTAATTTACAAAGACACTACAAGAACCTAGTCACAAAGTCCTCACTCTTTTGTTTTGTTTTGTTTTTTCTTGCATGAATAAGGCCCAACATTGTGAATTTATAGCGCATCAGCAACTTTTTAAACGTCTTCTCGTTCCATCCAAGAGAAAAACAAGCTGACACAATTGTGCTACATTTGTGCTGTGAAAAATCTTACTCTAACAGAGAGTAGAGCTGGGTGATAAGAAGAAAAAAAGAATATTTTTGTGATTAATGCTATTCAATAAAACTATTGATATTTTTCAAAAAATATATTAAAAGGTGCAGTTTGCAATGTTTAAAAGTGTTTCCAGACCTGTAATAACCACATCGTCTCAGATATAGGTATATTGAAATATTGATCATTGGGAATTTTGGCATGAAGTGGATCTAGCTATTTTCTTTATTTTAGATTTCCGTTAACATTTCTTCTGGTGCAGAATCTAGCTCCGCCCATGGTGCCTTTTCCTTAAACTGTAACTTACAAGACAAGCATACTTGCAGCAGAAAGACTGGTCGTTGGACGACGATGGGAGGGAAACGATCGGCAGCGTGTTCATTGTGAGTGTAGTTCACCTTACAGACAATAGAGGGTGCTAAATATTGCAAACTGCTCCTTTAAATAGCCAGAAAATATGTAGATGTAGGTTAAAACGGAGGCATTTTGAATTGAATCAGTTTCGGTTGATTTTTGTATGAATTGCACTAGACTCGTGATGCAGGAAGCCCCGCCTTTTTTTTTTTCATTGTTATTTTTGAACCAGGCATTCTGAAATTAGCTGCTAGCAATGTGTGAAAGATTATATCTGAGCTCCAAGAGTTAATTTGACCAAATGACAATATTGAATTATCATAGATATATTTTTAAAAAATTATTGATATTGCTAAATATTGATTATCACCCAGCTCTGTCAGACCTATTAAAAAAAAACAAAAAAAAACTGCTTAATTCACAGATCATTAATATAGCCTAACTATTACAACTCATGACCCGTACCTGTTCAATAGAGAATGATGTACTGACACTAGAAAGGGTAAATATTTCCACTTTGGACCAAACATACTTTTAACAACTGCAGAGTATTCACCGAGCCTTTATACTAAACATTCTTTCACTGACAATGTTGGATAACGTACCTTAAGTGTAGTCGTACCAATCGTGGCATTTATGAAGAAGGGAATCTAATCACAAACTCTTGAGAATCTCCATTTAATTACCGCAGCTAATGAAACTGTGAAAGAGAAGTTTATCCGAGTGTATAGTTTACTGGTCTCTATGTCCAGTACTGCATGAGGTGGAAATGGGGGTTGGTTTTAAGTGAGACAGGATTCACTTCCTTCTCCGTTCACTCGAGGTGATTCTAAAAGAATAGCTTCAAATAAATAATAAAAATCATCACTTGTCTTTAATGTAGCCAGTCAGCCAAGACATGTTTGGTGTCAATTGATAGCTTCTTGGAGCTATGAAGCAAACATAGTTGGTCTATTTCTGCATTAGACTCAACGTTATTTTTACAAATTCCGTGCATTCGGCACAAAGGGGAGGGGGAGTGGAGGTGTAGGGACGTCTACATGTTCGTCTGTTCTTTGCAACAATCTAGAAAGCTAATTGTGATGCGTGTTGTGTATTCTCCTCCTCAAACAGCGTACTGTATAGTCAATATTATAGCTTTAACAAGTGAATGTCTTTATGTTGATCGAGCTAAAGCAATGGTCACCAATCCTGTTCCTGGAGATCTGCCTTCCTGAAGACTTTAGCTCCAGCCATAATTTTGCTCACCTGACCATCTTAAGAAGGTCTTGATCAACTGATTTTGGTTGGAGATGAAACCTGCAGAAGGTAGATCTCAAGGAGGAGGGTTGGTGACCACTGATCTAAAGCAAATACATGTGTATATGCAGAAATTATTTAAAGATAAGAAGTGCTACTTTATCGACGTTTGCTTTACTTTCATGCCGTGAAAAGCCATGTTTTGACTTCACGCTGTAAACTGGAAAGGAACTCGTTGTTGAGAAGCCCACCTCAAGTTGACTGGTAGGATATTCAATTCGAGGGGATATTTTTCTTTGACGCTTTTCCTGGTTGGAGGTTTACGTTTACATTTGGCAGCTCCCTCAGCCAGATCAACGTCCATTTATCTCATTTATACAACCGAGCAGTTGAGGGCCTTGTTCAAGGGCCCAGCAGTGGCAGGTTGGCAGTGAACTGGCATTTAAAAACTCACAACCTTCTGATCAGGGGTCCGCTTCCCCACGTAGCTGAACACTGGAATGTTATACTGGTGGCCATATTGGCCAACTGGAATCACTTATAATAAATATAGACTAATACTGCAATTTAAGTCATGACAAGTCTATAAAGTTTTGCCTAGCGAAGCAAACACATCTTGGCTGATTGACTACATTTAAAGGAACTTAAAAAAAAAAAAAAAAGGTTTTGCAATTGGTTTTGTTAAATCATTCCTTTAGGTGTAATTATGCCAAATATCAGGCAACTCATATTCAAAACTGCTCTAAATAGTGTGTAGGGGTGGGTGATATGACAAGGGTGTCGTATTGTGATACTCTTGGACATCATGTAGTATGCATTATAATATATGCCTTTGCGAACAAAGCACGCCAAACAAAACAGTAGAGCTACTGTGTACATTTCTATGAAAATACGCAACCAAGATCATGATGATAAAGGAAGTGATCGGTTAAAAAGGGGATTTTAACGTCCAAACGTCAGTTCTAGACATACCGACGAGACCCAGGACAATAACCTGAGCAAAGTATCATGTACTGTGAGTCTGTTCTATTGTCTTATACCACACCGCTGTTGAATTCTCAATTCTGATTGGTCAGAGGCATTAATTTCCTTTAACACCAGACACTAGCGCAGCTGCAAATCACGGGTTTATATTAACGTGTGCATTCCGATATGTCCTCGTTTCTATAGTAACAACTAATTCACAGGGAGTCGCACGGCAGACGCTCCACATGAATGGATGAAAAAAGAAAAAAAAAAAAGTGTGTAAGTGTTTATATGGTGAATTTTTTTTTTCCTATGAGATGTAAGGTTTGTAAGGTTTCCGAAACAGGAAAGTCAAGACTGAGGACTTGTCGTTGTTTTGGTTTTCGTATTAATTTTATTTTATTTTTTTAAAGAAAAAAAGGGAGGCTGGTGGGAAAAGCTGCTATTAACGCGAGTGATAACAGGAGCGAACTTGTTTTTCAGAGACGATCATCAACATTAAATGCAACTATAAATAGAATTGAGTGTCATTTGTTTAATAAATACATTTTTATACTTGGGGAAATTGCTGTGGTACAAGAGGAATAAAACACGGGACAGAGTTTAAGAGGAAAATGACTAACTTTTTCATCACAACACTGTGGTGTTGGTTATTTTCCTATAGCAGCACACCCCCAAGGGTTTTATTCCTTACTTGATCCAACCCTAACAACATGTCAGCGTAGCTTTATCAGAACCGAAATAATTCCACGTGGTAACACTAGTTCACGATGTATCGGATTGAAATTTGTTTCAAATTTGTTTTTTGAAAGTGCGACTTAACACCAACACTAACAACTTTTTAACAATGTATTTATAGCTGACATCTTGTTTTGGTTGAAAATTGTAACCTTTCCGAGCAAATGTCTTTTCTTTGTTACTATTCAGCATTTTTGACATGAATGATGTTGTGATTTTTGTATATGTATGTACTGTGTGCCATGATACTCAAAAGCCCAGGGTTCCTGGTTACTGTCGACTCTGAACCCTGTGTAAAGCACTTTAGACAGAATTATGATTGTTATTAAACTGTATAGTATATTTAAAAATGATAATAAAAAATAACAGCAATAAAATAGTACATTCTAAAAAGGAGTCCTGTCACTGTATTTTATTTTGTCATGTAAAAATACATTATATTTATAGTTACAGTAAAAAGATTCACATCAGATTGTAAACATATTTCTCATGCCATTACAAAATTCTCATTGTAATATAAAACTTGGATTATGGGATTGCTTTAATCATCTTACCTGAAGGACACGTCTGATGTACGATCAGCCATAACGTTAAAACCTCCTGTCCCCGTCAAAACTGCTCAGACTCATCAAGGCATGGACTCCTCTTTAAGTCCTGTAAGTTCCGAGATCGGACTTGTTTGTCCAGCACGTCACACAGATGCAAGATCGCGTTGAGATCTGTTGAATTTGCAGGCCGAGTCAACACTTTGAACTCTTTGCCGTGTTCCTCAAACCGTTCCTGAACAATATTTGTGGTGTGTCATGGTGTACTATCCTGCTGAAAGATTCCACTGTGACTAGGGAATACCGTTGCCATGAAGGCGGGTAAGTGATCTGTGACAACGTTTAGGTAGGTGGTACATGTCACAGTAACATCTACATGGATGCCAGGACCTAAGGTTTGGGTGGTGGACAGGGGTCAGCATGGGTACTCTGACCGGTCTGCAGCTACGCAGCCCCATACGCATGATGCATGATGTTCTGACACCTTTCTATCATCGCCATTGTTAACTTTTTCAGCAATCTGTGCTACAATAGCTCTTCTGTTGGACTGGACCAGATAGGCTAGCCTTCACTCCCTACGTGCATCAATGAGCCTTGGGCGTCCATGACACTGTCGCCGGTTCACCGGTTGTCCTTCCTTGGAGCACTTTTGGTAGGTATTAACCACTGCATACCAGGACACCCCAGAAGACCTGCTATTATATGGAGATGCTCTGACCCAGCCGTCTAGCCATCACAATCAGGCCCTTGTCAAAGTCGCTCAGATCCTTACGCTTGCCCATTTTTCCTGCTTCCAACACATAGGCTTCAAGAACTGAATATTCACTTGCTGTCTAATAAATATATCCCACCCCGGACATGCGCCATTGTAATGAGATAATGTTATTATCCCTTCACCCGTCAGTGGTTTTAATGTTATAGCTGATGGGTGCATGTTTCAGGTTTGTAGTTTGTGGGCGTGGCCTGTCCAGCGCTTCTAATAAGTATACGCTCGAGGCTGAGGCACGTTAGTGTTACTTCTATCTAAAAACATGTTTGAATATTCTAGTAAGAATATGGGGGCGGGGCGGGCCGAATGCAGTTCAGTGGAGGTTTCGCTATCAGACTCCAAGTGTGCCTTCTTATTAAACCTAGTTCCGTTTATATAGTGTGTGTGTGTGTGTGTCCACACGGTCCTCATGAATGGAACCCAGGTGTGGAGCCAAAAAATGAACATTATTGGGTGTTGCATGTTGCCAAGTACCATATAACTGATTGTTCACATCCATTAAAGAACGATGAATACTACGCATCATTGTTTGTTTTTTAATTATCTTATATCAAAAATTTGTTCATCAATGCTCATTTTCACACCATTCCATCATCTGACACTCATATTAACTGCTTCAAGGGGATTTCTCGTGTAAACAGACCAGCTAAACCATATGGTAGCTTAGTGAAGGATAAAAGTACAGCAGCACAATAAGATCTATCCTGGCATAATACATCGTGTAGTTTGCATAGTGTGTAACAGTTAGTGTTTGGGTGGGGGAGGACAACAATTTTGTGTGAAGATGTCCTTAACTTCAAATTCAGTAACATTGTACCGGATTTCATTTTCTGAAATAGCAATGCAAAGATTAAACATAATGTGTGTGCTCGAGATTGGATTTGAACACAATGTTATAACCGTAAACCTTTTCACGGACCGAGCCGGAATGTTCCCAACTGTTTGGACCTTGTAACACCTTCGATAGCTCTAGCGTGTGATGTCACAACTCTCGGTGTCCCATCTCGTCTTTGAGCTGCTCGTTTTGGTTGACGGCTGTCTCGGGTGCCTTCATGTTGGCGTAGTCCACTTCCCTCCTGAGCTGCTCCAGAGGAGGCAAACCGAAGACCAGGTTTCTCATCGCGATGGTAGTCATTAGAAACCTACATGACAGACAGCGTCGTTTTTATTTCTCGTAAACGGTGCATTAAATAAGATTAGACTTTTTTCCATGATTAGATCTCTAATGATTAGGTGCGTTAATTTTAATGATTTCTGCCCATGTTCACGAAGCTCCACCCACTAGATCTTATCATGTTCAACATATCTTCCAGGTTCTTTGTACTAATGTAATGAATACAAAAAACCTCTCTAGTGCTACTTTAAAAGGTTCATTCAGTTTATTTATATCACAGTGCCGTTTGAATTCTGTTTGGTCCAGCCAGTGTCTGTCATGGTATGTGGGTGTGTCTGGGCCCATGGCATGGGTAACTTATACATCTGTGAGGGCAACATTAATGCAGAAAGATGTGTACACATTTTGGAGCAACATACGCCCCCCATCAGAGCAGGAACACCAACCACATTACATCACTTGTGTAAGGGTTGTATTTAAAGTAGCGTAATATTGGTATTGCTAAGTAGCTGGGAACTTGAATGCCAAGCATAAGCTAGTTTATAACTACAGCTAATGATTTAGTAGTTAGCGCACAGTGGAGTCTCTATTTGGAGTCTCTATTAAATTACTATGAAAATCCTCTATGACTAAAACGACACTGTTAGCATCAACTGCTAAATGAACTGCCATGGGTTCTGGGCCTCCATGTTGAGAATCTGTTGACTGGCTGCTTCTCTTTTGCTCTGTGAAGACTTAGCAGTTATAATTAGTGTCTATGGTGTGAATAACATTCTCCACAGCATTCATTTGGCACAAAATGTTCTCATTTTATATTTCAGGGCAAACTTTTATTAAATAAGTCTGTTTTTGGGGTCTTTGGGTATCTGATGAAAAGATCAGGTTTATCTACACAATCTTACCCTCTTCGGATCATGTAGTATTTTTTTGTGGTGAATCGGTTGAATCTTTCGAGCATGGACGCCTCTCGTCGCTTTTTCGCGTCCTGCATGCGCTTCTGGCGCTTGAGGAAGAGCCGTACCAGCGGGTCTGTGGCGTTGACCTCTGACCCCTCGTCGTCGAAACCAGTTATAAGTGGCTGCAGCTCTGGGGGCAGAGGCTCTGTCTCTAAAAGACGGTTTGAATTGTGAGATCCGTGTTAAACCTACATAATTAATCGGAATTCAACCGATCGTTGTTGTAGATCTTATTACTTATCATCAATAATTCATATCGCTAGTCATTTCTCTTACGCACTAAACTTCAAGCCAAATTAATTCACTCCTAAAGCCTCCGAAAGAAAGGACCGCGTTTAACAAAACGTTTGGTGTCCTTCCTTTGGTTCTCACTGGAGCTACGAGGCACAGAGCACTGACCTGTCCCGTTGCGGACTTTCTCCTGGAGCTCCAGAAGCTTGGTGAAGTTCTTCTGCAGCGCCGCATCGGTGGTGTTCACGTAGATGTACATGTAGCAGGACGGGAAATCGGTCACCGTGTACACTTTGTGGTATGCTCCAGCAGGAAGCTACGCAAGGGATGCACAGATAACGTTACACATCTATCGGACGGTAATTAGCCTCAGTTAAAGCTGATCAAGTATACACAGATATTCAGGGTCAGATTTTCTTTACGTTACTGTACACTGTCACTGGGAGTAAGACAGAAGGCGTGTTCTCACTGTTCTAGACGTCTAGAGCTTTCGGTGTCCAACTACAGCGTGAGCGTATATTGCTTTTACCTGCATCTTTTCTCCTGGAGTGAGTGTGTAGTTCTTCTTCTCGTCCACTATCTCCACCTTCACGTTGCCCTGCAATACCTGAACACTGGTGTTCCCCAGATCCTCGCTGACGTAGTTCTCTAGATGGAGGCCTGCCAACGTAATGCCACAAAGGTCAAAGGCAATGAGCGTAGTGCTCCAGTACGCTGATGCAAATAGCAGGCAGGTGCTGAACCATTTGTTTGAGTATTTATGACAGGCCTGCTACTTCTGCGCTTACGGTACCTACAGTAGCCCCTTATACCTTTAAAGTGACTCATACGACACAGAGACATATCTATATATTTCTCCAAGAGGTTGCATATCATACTCCTGAGCAACATATGGAGTCTAGAGACTGGTGCGTACCTGGGAAGTCAGCTATAAAGACCACCTCAGTCTGGTTGTCCAGTGTCCCCTCTATCTCCTCAAACTTTTTCCTCCACGGGGACAAATCGACCAGCAGGGGCATGAGCCACGGGTTGGTACGAAACGGGGACCAGTCTGCTTTCACGAGGTCAACACGGGGGTCAAATATCCTACAGTCAGAGGAGAGAAAAAAAGAAATAGAAGACAGTGCTCTATTGTTTATCTTCTGCTGAGTTCTGGTCATAAGTCCCCCTCCTCCCCCCCCCCAAAAAAAGAGACCAGTCACGTATTCGGTCAAATCGTGTTAATCAATCTGTGTAACAACACTCCCGTTAGTTAGCCCCACGTTGCTTTACTTCTCATTTGCATAAAGTTAAAGTCCACATTTTGTGCATCGTTTGCTCCGCCCATTTCTCTCGCTAACGGTCGTTCCACCACCTGTTGCTGAAGTTGGATCTAAATTTTGAAATATTGATGGCGAAACTGCATCCAATCACCTCTTTTAATCCTGAAATCCTTACCTCTGTTGGAAGCGGTCGTTAATGGACACCCAGATGTCGAAGTAAATCTGGGGCTCGCTGATGTTGTAGTGGGGCAGAGTGCGGCTCAGGCACGTGGCGTACTGCTTCAGCATGTCTCCGTGATCCTTCCATCTCCGACTCTGCGTAAAGACCTGCAGCGTATCAAATCACACCGTTACAGCGTGGTCTGGAAGGAAGTGGACAGCGGGCAGATTTGTTGTTATGTACAGTGCGGTCCTAAAGTCTGAATCTACTATTAATAATTCGTTTGTCAAAAACAAATGCAGCATTCGTTTTGGTTTGTACACGTTATCTGGAAATCCATGTTTTGCTATCGAAGCAAGTACTTGGGAACATTACCCCGGGGTTCAGGTAGCCGATCTCTCCCGTTACTCCATCTTTGTAGGTGATTTTAACGTGCTGGTGGGAACGAGAGTGGACCATCATGTCCCACGAGTAACCGTACAGCCCGTTAGTCCAGTTATTGTATCCCTATAGAGAACCCAGAGATAAATATATCAGCGTTTGTAATCAAATCCAATGCGTTACATGTTTTACTCACAATCTAATAAAGTATAACGGCAATACACAAGTGAACACAGACAGGACTCTATGCTGTCTAAATGCCAGACAGAACACATAGTTCAGAAAGAAAGAAATTACTTTGGTAATGAAATGGGAGTAGGGCAGGAAAAACTGCTCCGCGATATACACAATGGTGAAGATGGCGGCCATCTTGTGTCTGAATCGATGTGTTGAGGGTTTAGGGACTGTCTGCGTGTCTGTTCGCTCGGTCGAACTGCTTGACAGACTGGGATACAGACACGAGGCGCTCGGTTGAGGAGGCGGAGTCACCATGGGCAGGACGGGCCAAAGGAACTCTGGGAAGTGGCTGAAGAAGCGCCTGGGCCAGTCGGCGTAGCAGAACAGGGAACTCGTGGCCAGCATGGTATAGGCGAACATTCCTGAATGGGTTAAAAAGAAAAGAAATTAAAAATTGTGTGAGTATCATCAGAAGAATTAGGCTTCAAGTTACTTTAGATTGTATTAAAAATGCCCAATATATCCTCTATTTGTCTCAATTATAAGTTTTGGAGACATGGGGGGAAATGGACGTCACCCAAATCATTATTTTGCTTTTTACAAACAATGATCATTTATTTAATGTCTCAAACAAGCCAAACACCATCTCTTTAACATATAATTATATAGTTGTTGTTGTTTTGTTTTTTTTTAAATCGATCATATTAATCTTAGAACATCGTTAATCTCTTGACCATCTGTCTTAACAGACCTTAAACTCATAATTAAAAACTAAATTGTTCATGACAGTGAATTGCACATTACCGCTCTAGATATCATCCTACAGTTGTTAGTTATCGAAGCTGACCCGCTGTGCTGAGCCTCTTACCGATGTCGAAGAGTTGCGAGTTCATGCAGTGAAAGTAGCTGACGAAGAAGAAGGCGACCGGGCGCGTGGCGTCGAAAAATAACAGATAACCAGCCGTGAGATCCAGGATGAGACCTCCACCATGGACCACCATCAGGCTGACCAACTCCACAGGCAGGATCACCCTAATAAAACAACGTGGGTTTCACATTTCAATGTTGTTATGGATGAACTCGGCTGATCAGCTCATGGCGGGCTTGAACAGATGAGAACGAGCAAGTCTTAAACCTAGGTTAAACCTTAAAGTGTCAGTTTAACAAAAGATTCAAATGTACAGAATTTTCCCCTCATCACAAATGCAATCGAAAAAAATGCAAAAAAAATGAAAGAAGCAAACATTCACTACATTTTGGCTGTAATTCTGCGTTTCATAGTAACAGTTTAACTTTACTGCACACTAGTGCCGTACCTCAACGCTGTTTTTAACACGCCCCTTTGTGGGAACGCCATCTTAAGGGTCATTGCATTTGCTTAAGTCAAGATTATTAAACTGAGCCCTAGGAAGTGTGTGAGCAAGTCCACATAAATATAGAATTTAGTAGCAGAACGTCACCAGGAATCATTGTGATTTGACGCAATGGATATGGGGGAAGAAAAAAAAAAGTCAGTTTTTTTTTAGCCATTTTTTCAATGCAAGGGAAAGTGCATTCCTATTTTTAAACCTGCTTCTTATTTTTCCCTCCTCCCCAAGCGTGTGACAAATAGGTTCTGAGTTTTAAGTGGGAGTTGACAAGTAAAGAAGCAGGGCTTAGTTATTTGTCATATATTCAGTGGTACTTCAAATGATTAGTCTTCTATATGTTTATTTCAGAGTGTTTCAGCATCTGCGTTTCAGTGCATTTCAGTACGTTTCTGCGTTTAGTACGTTTCAGCATCTCAGTGTGTTTCAGTACATTTCAGCATTCCAATGTGTTTCAGTACGTTTCAGCATCTCAGTGTGTTTCAGTACGTTTCAGCATCTCAGTGTGTTTCAGTACGTTTCAGCATCTCAGTGTGTTTCAGTACGTTTCAGCATATCAGTGTGTTTCAGTACGTTTCAGCATATCAGTGTGTTTCAGTATTCCAGTGTGTTTCAGTACGTTTCAGCATATCAGTGTGTTTCAGTACGTTTCTGCTTTTCAGTGTGTCATTGCATTTCATCGTGTTTCGGTGTGTTTGTATGCATGTCGTTGACGACTAATGAATAGTCCCACGAGTAACCGTTCTTTGTTCTTAGTTCTTTGTCGTCAGAAGTGCGTCAAATAATTATTCTTATGCCGAGCTTTAAAAAAGGCAGACAGGTTATCTGACTCACTTGAAAGGGTCAAACAGCCAATGATGAGCCAGATATTTCATGGAGTAACCCTCCACCCAATCAGCATCCAGCTTCTTCACCCCAGCGATGAAGTAGACTATGAAGATCTGTCAGGCAAACAAAAAAAAGCTCTACCTATCTACGTATAAAACTGATGCCTCACAAATCACATTATACGCGCCACGTCAGTGTGATGAGGAGTGGCGCTCATAAAACTTCATCTAACACAAACCTGCATTCTGAGCAGAGTGTAATTCCACAACGGCACATGTGCGTTCCTCTTCCTAGGGTTACGGAGTCCATCGATTGACCTACAGACCAGCACAAAAGCCCATGAATGAGATTTCCTTCATAGAAATTCAACACTGAAACACTCAACGCTAGAATGCATTATTACCCGAAACAGCAGCTAGTGCCACAGGTCAGATTAAGGTGGTTACGGGTGAGAGTGAGACGATCCTGCATAATTTATTCTCGCAAAATGAGATATTTAAGCGATTGTTTAAATAATTAGCTTCCTACGAACCTGAGTAGCACACACAATGTGATTATGTAACATGACTTTACTATAACAACAATTAATGTCTGATTTAAAAAGTGTTCCGGATCCATTTTTAAGGGAATCTGTAGAGGGGACGCAGGGGAGACGTTACAAAATATTAAATATGAATCATTCTGTTAGACTTCTATCTACGTCCACGGCCTCACCAGTATCTGTTGGCGTCCATCAGCGTGAGCTGGAAGCCGATGAGCCCGTAGAGGTACGAGTGATTGTTCCAGGCCGTTTTGTCCAGGAAGAAAATGTACCAGTAAGTGGAGATGAACATGAGGCAGGAGAGGCGGTAAAAGCAGCCGAGCATGATACCAACAGCACCTGTGTTACACACACAAACAGCTGGTTATGTTTCATTTAATCACCCAATTACAAACTTGACCGTATGACGTTACCACTTAGCTTTTTCCGCATATAGCAACATTTTACTGGTTACACGATAATATCCATCCATCCATCCATCCATCTTCTACCACTTACTCCTTTTCAGGGTCACGGGGAACCTGGAGCCTATCCCAGGGAGCATGGGGCACAAGGCGGGGTACACCCTGGACAGGGTGCCAGTCCATCGCAGGGCACAATCACATACACACTCACACACCCATTCATACACTACGGACACTTTAGATACGCCAATCAACCTACCATGCATGTCTTTGGACTGGGGGAGGAAACCGGAGTACCCGGAGGAAATGCCCGCAGCACGGGGAGAACATGCAAACTTGGATCTCTACGTGATACCTGATAGTACGGTGAAGTAATGCCATCGTTAGATAGTAGCTAATAGCTGCGAGTTCATTATTAAAGCAGGAGTTCAAGCGGGTTAATCGGTTAGCGCTGTGGCCTTCAGGACTGAAACGAAATTCGCAGAAATAAGCTCACTGACCGAAGAACATCACCAGATAGACAAGGTACATCCAGTCCATAGGCAGAGGCTCCAGGAAGTTGAAGAGCGGGAAGCGGCACACAGGAGCCCCGTCCAGGTATTTATAATCCAGGTGACTGAGGCCGCGTTCCTGCGTGACGTCCACAGCCATCAGCATACCTGCGAATAACACACCAGTGTGTTCGTTAGCACAGCTACACACCTGTAAGAGAAGGAAGTAGCTAGAAGGAACCTCGAACCAAATCATGATGAAATAAACCAAGATGTTCCCTTTAGGAAATCAGGAATCGCAAAGGACACGTGCTGAAAGTTGTGTTTCATTTATTCGCGGCACACGACCATTAGCCTTGATGTGTTCCAGGTTGTTCCTTTAACGTTTGGATCAAACCCATTTCATTTCACCAGTTAGAGCCATCGGCTCTGCTTCCCGGACCCCACTGAGACCCTCTGGACTAACTGAGCAGGCACAGAACATTCTAGAAACCCTTCGAGGAAATGTCTGGATTTATCTGGAGGCTTGAATTGGACTACTTCCTTCCTGCGTTCCTGAGTCTGAACCCCTGAATCAGGTCTAAAATCACAGGAACACCTGCTCACCAAAGAGGCAGCGGAAGATACCGAGCGATGCCGGGTCAGTGGGACGATTCAGGAGGCAGACGAAGCGGTGCCACGAGGACAAGTCCTCCGTCTCGAAGCCAAAAAGACGCTGCATTCGGCTCCTGACCGGTGGGTCTGTGGCTGCTCCATTATCTCCTCCATTTCCTCCTCCATTTCCTCCACTTGACTTTTTGGGCTTCTGAGTAGATTGAGCTCCTGTGATTGTAGACAAATCAGTGGGGGGGGGAATAAATATAATAACTTGTTGAATTACACTGAGCGTTATCTTTCAAGATAATGTCAGGTTTATCCTCTGCAAATGCAAGTGTATAAAAACTCTTTCAGACTCTAACACACATCAACAGGAAGATTATAACACATGCGAGACAGTAAGTTATTAAAGAGGAGCTGGCTAATAACAAGAACAACATTCCATGCATATGTGTATTAAATGTGTTGTGTTTATTCTGCCCAGGTGCGCTGGAGGTGTTTACCTGCGCTCGTGCCCGCTGCCATTGTATCGCGTGCACCGGATGTTGAAATCACGGCGCGTGGATATTTCTCTGGACACGTAAAACGATGGTCTACGTGTCAAACAGCAGCAGTACTACCTGAACTCCCCTTAGTTCCTTCCTACCCGTATTATGACAAATCCCGCCTTCGTTCACTCCAACAGGATAGCGCTACTGTTGCTAACTTAAAAAAGATACGTCCATGCCTCCGCCATATTGGAAAGGTCCTTCTCATGCGTATGTTCGATACGTTCTCATACGATTTGTTTTCTTACGAACGTCAAAAATGTTTGTTTAGATACCTCATTTATTCCAAATAACAAATAAAGCGTACACAGTAAATTAAGACCAGATAAATGCCTATAAGTTAATTTTGCGTTTTGATTAAAAAACAAGATAAATTAGAATTTTTCATAAAATAAAATAAAATACAAACAAAAATTAAGTTCACTAAGTTTAAAAAATAAAATAATAATAATAAAGACGTTTGGTCTTTAGACACTTTTATTCAGTTTACTTTCATTGTGCCGTTAAACGTTCAGTCGCGTTTTGTTGTTGCTACGGAAACGTCTCAATTGTCCAATCCAGGGGTCGGTCGTGTGGACGAGCTAACCGATCACAGAGCACGGGGCGGGATAGTCTGTGAATACCGGTGGGGAAACAACGCACAATAAGAACTCCGGTCAGATATTATCCAGAAAGCCGAAACGAATTTGGCAGCGTTGTAGGATTTCATTGGCTGGTGACAGGCGAAAAGGAACGCCCACTGAATCACTGTTGTGTCTCAACAGTGCCTCTTGTGGATAAAATCGGTTATGACAATACAGTTTTCAGTTGTTGTTTTTTGTTGTTGTTTTTGAAAACGTATTAATATTTAACAAACAAACAAAAAAGGAAATCGATATAAACATTTTCGTAGCACTTCTTTATTTTCACACATTTTATCTGCTTACTAAATCGGATCTTTGGAGCCTTCTGTGAATTTGATTCATTGATTTGGCATCGTTATTGGAGTCGATTCCCTGAGCTGCTTCCACAGAATAATAATCCCCCCTGTTGTAAAATCCTGGAAAAGCATCACAAAAGAAGATACCAACAATCTGGTGATCTCAGTGATTCACAGGTTAAATGCAGTTATTGCAAGCAAAGGATACGCAGCCGAATATTATGTTATTTAAGTTACTTTACTTCAAGACTTGTCTGTTCCTATACTTTTGCTCACATAAAAATTGCGTCGTCTGAAACAAAAGGTTCTATGTTTTATGTTGTTGAACACATCGGGACGTAAACATCAGGAAATAAAAGCTGGACTGAAAGCTTAAACTCTCGTCTCAGATCCATCTTTTGATCTCAAACTCAAAGGGGACCGTACGTGGTTTTATTTCATTCTCCAGGCCGCCAGGTGGCAGCACTCGTTTGCGCACATTTCGGTTAAAACATGACGTTAAAAAAAACAAACAACAAAAGAAGAAGAAGAGAGGAACTGTTGTGTTTGATGGTGTTCGCTTTTGTTCAATAGGAGCGACCTTTGGATTTCCCAGCCATGTAGTTAAATGATTATAAATTAGACTGGTACAGAACCGCTAAATGTTTAATCTAGTTGTAAATAAGTGTCAGTGGCCGGTGTAGCTTTGTGCTGTGCAGTGGGAGAGGAAATTCCAGCCTGATTAGCAGTGTTTCTCCCTGCAGTGGATTTCCAGGTCAGAAAGAGACTTAATCTTACAATTCATTTCATATTCCTTCACATCATTTCATCAGAATGGGACACATACAGTGGGATCTATGTTGTTGACATTTTCCTTATTTATCTTCACTGTGCTCTTTGTTGTTGGCTAACTAAAGAGTAACAATTCACCTCTATTACATTATGTGAGCTGTTTAAAATCTATCTATCTTATATATATATATATATATATATATATATATATATATATATATATATATATATATATATATATATTAGAGAGATCTATCTGTATATTGGAGAGAGAGAGATCTATCTATATATATGGAGAGAGAGAGAGAGAGAGAGAGAGAGATCTATCTATCTATATATTGAGAGAGAGAGAGAGCTATCCATCTATGTATATATTAGAGATCTCTCTCTCTATATATATATATATATATTTCACCCTAACAGAAATCTACCGTTTACGCCTTTGAGATCTCCGTCATGCCTTCCAGCCTGTTTTAATATTCATGTCTAGTAACATTGAGTTACGTTTAGTTCTATGTTGCTATGAGCTCGAAAGTGTGTTTTGCGGCAGAGTCAGGCGCACGCCTGGAGAGTCCGAAATGAACACACACACACTGACAGATATGATCGTGTTCAAAAGAGACTTCTGGTTTATTCATTCAAAGCAGAAGAATTTAGACACATTGTACACATTGATAAGAGCAGTGCGTGGACGGTTTCTACTGGTCCAAGTGTCAGATTTAATCAAAACACACAGCGCATAGTTATGATACAAAATAAGTCCCATGTCATGTTGACACAGAAGTACATAACAAATATTATCAAGGATAGCAATTGATCAGCTTATTCAAAGAGGTAACTAAATGATTACTTTCATCATATATTTGAGAGCAGTTCATAATATAAGAGGGTACATAATATAAAGATGATAAAAGAGAATTTCCTTTCAATCCCCTTTTTTATTATTAATAATTACATCTTTACATTACATTACATTAGGAATTGTGTGTGTGTGTGTGTGTGTGTGTGTGGTTGTCTGAGAGTGAGAAAGAGAAAATCATGTATTTATTTTTCACACCAAAATGTTGAGGCGCCCCCTGGCGGCCCCCACTTTGAAAACCACTGTTCTACCCTACAGCTAGTCTGTACCGATGACCTAAAGTTGGGTTAAAAACATGATTAACTCATTGGGAACTCAATAGCGAGCCTTAATATGCTTCAGTGCTTCCTGTGATATGTTTTTCTATAAACACCATCCAGGGACCTGTTCACGGTGAAGTCACGGTGACAGCTGTCACAAAAGCTGAGAGACAGAGATAATTTCATTGCACCAAAAGGGCGACGGGTATATAGAATTTGCAATACCTTGAATGTTCCTGGAGACACCATTGGAAGCGTTGTACTGAAGTTTTAACCGTATGGCACGGTAGCAAACCTGCCTGGCTGTTGGAGAAAGTCTAAAATGTCATCTAGAGGCTTTGGAGATCTCATCAGGACAACGAAGAAAAACCCCAGTGTGACTGCAAAAGACTTACAAGACGACCTGAAGTGTCTGTGGCAACCATAAGAAGATGAACACTTAAGGACTTCATGGCTGGTCTCCAGGACGCATGCCACTCTCGATCAAGTAGCACCAGACTGGAATATTCCAGAAGAAATTTGAATAGGCTTTGAGTTCTGGCGCAAGAAAAGCCAGAACGGGGGTGGGTCAGTAATGATGTGGGGATGTTTTTCTGCTGCAGGAACTGGCAAGCTTGACCATGTGACGGGCGTCATGGATTCGCCGAAACACCAAAACATTTTGAGGAGGAACGTTTTACCTTCTGTGGTGAACTTGAACCTCAGAGATACCTGGACTCTCCAGCAAGACGGTGATCCCAAGTACCCCTCCAAAGCTTGGTTAAGGAACCAGTCCTGGAATGTCCTGGAGAGGCTTTCTCAGCTTATCTCCAGGTTTAAATCCTGTTGAAAATCTTTGGCGTGATTTAAAGAAAGCAGTTGCAACACAGAAGCCGTTAAACCTCAATCAGCTTTTGCGTGAGAAGAACGGGCTAAGGTTCGACGAGAAAGGTGTCGGACGCTTATCAGCGCTTTCCGGTATCACTTATTAGAGGTTATCAAGGCAAAAGGATGCTCCATTAAGCAATGAGGTTGGGGGTTGAATACTATATGTATGTACAGTAGCTCACAAAAGTGAGTACACCCCTCACATTTTTTGTAAATATATCTTTTCATGTGACAACACTGAAGAAAAGCCTAGGCCATCTTTATGCCAGCGGTTTAGACATTAAAGGATGTGTGTTGAGTTATTTTGAGGGGACAGCAAATTTACACTGTTACTCAAGCTGTACACTCACTACTTTAAAATGTAGCCAAGTGTCATTTCTTCAGTGTTGTCACATGAAAAGATATAATCAAATATTTACAAAAATGTTTGGGGTGTACTCACTTTTGTGAGATACTGTATCACTATATATATTATACTTGTATGCATATTTAAACGTGCTGATTCTGCATATTTAATCAAAATGACACCAAGAAATGTATTCTTTTTATCGTCTATGGTAGAATTGAGATGTTTATTTCACTGTGAAGAGACACTCAAGGAAAAGGCCTTTACTGAAAATCTGTTGGAGAATCATTTCGTTATTGATGAACCAAGAAATCACCACATGCTTTGTAAATTTTCAACACAAAATCTGTTACAAGTGCAGCAAATATTAAAAACCTGCATGTAGATTCGCAGAAGAGCTCTTGTGTGATAAGTTCTTGCGCAATACACTCGTATACACTCTCAGGTGTTTTGCCGGCATGTGTTCTCAGCAGGTCGGAGAAGGATGGGGTCGCTCGGGAGTCGCTTCCAAGCCGCTCCGCACCGCCTCGGCGAGGCGACGCAACCGCACTGCACTGGAAGCACGCACACCTGCGAGTGCAGGAAGAGGAAGCGAAGCTCACAATGCGAGTATGACAGTGACCCAGAGGAAGAGGACAGTCTGCTGGACACACCTTGCAGGTCTCACACACACACACACACACACACACACACACACACACACACACACACAAAATAATCTTGTCAATGGTGTGCCTTCATCATTACGTAGATGAAATCATTGAAAGCCACACTAGCAAACAGTTAAATGCAAAAGGTTGCACACGCTTAACATGTTTAATCTATGGGGTTTCACAGGTTTTTTTCTTTATCAGAAACTAATAAAATGCTGTATGGTACGGTATTACTAGTGATGTATTAATTAAAACAATCAAGGATGGGTTGATAAATCTATTGAAGGAAGGATGGATGGATGGATGGATGAATCTATTGATGGATGGATGGATGACTCTATTGATGGATGGATGGATGAATGGTTGGAGGATTGATGGTTGGTTGAATGGTGGGGGGAAGATTTTTTTTTTTGGGTGGGGGGAGTGGTTTGTGTTTTTTGGGGGGGGAAAAATGGTGGGTGGATAAATAGTTTTTTGTTGGGAAGAAAGGAGGGGTAAGGATGGGTTTGTTGTTGGGGGGGGAGGGAAAAAAAATATTTGGGGGGTGGGTTTGGGTGGGTGGTGGAGGGGGGGGAAGGAAGGATGGGTGGAAGGATGAAAGAAAAATTGATGGAAGGATGGGTGGAAGGAAGAAAGAAGGGAGGAGGGAAGGATGGCTGGATGGATGGATGAAACAATTAAGGATGGATGGATGGATGGGTTGATTGATGGAAGCATGGACGGTCAGACGGACTGATGGATGGAAGGATGGATGAATGAAACAAATGATGGAAGGATGGATGGATCGATGGATTGAAGGAAGGATGGCTAGATGAATGAAACAATTGATGGATGGATCGATTGATCGATCGATGTATGGATGGATTGAAGGATGGATGGCTTGATGGATTTCATTGTACTTGTTTTTTTAACTTGCGTTTTGATTGTAAAATAAAGGAAAAACACTTTTAAACCCAATGGGGGTGCAAACTTTTGCCCTGACTGTATGTGCCATGTTCTGTCATTCAGTCAACATTTTTATCTAACGTTGGTGTTACCAGCATGAGGAGACTTTCTGTCTCACCTCGCTGTCTAAAACACACCTCTGGATTAAAGTGATCAAAAATTCCAGAGCAGGTTCCTGTAGCGATGTCTAAATGAACAGATACCTGATGCACTCTTTGTTCTGAGATTCTTTTCCTCTTGCTTCCCCTTTGCATTCCCTGACCGGGCTGGAACAGGAAAAAGCTGAAGAGCACGTCCAAGTACATTTATCAGACGCTGTTCCTGAACGGAGAGAACAGCGACATCCGGATCTGCGCGCTCGGCCAGGAGTGGAACCTGCACAAAGTTTATCTGTGTCAGGTAGAGTGCTCTCTTCACCTCGCGTTACTAAATATAACAACGCTGTTGAATCCTCCATTCTGATTGGTCATTCCTTATTGTTTCTATAGTAACGATTTACACAGGGACTGTATGACGGGCACTTATATAAAAACGTTAAAAAGTTGTTTGTTTTTGTTTAACATTATCATTGACATGTTGAAGTTTTTATACGAGGAGACGCTTATTTAGCATTTATGTAAGGAGTCTCCAGTGTTTTATTCCTTATGTAATCACTAATCCGACTAGTGTTAGATTAGAACTCTATGTCGTATGTTATTTTGTCACTCGGACGTCAATCGAAGGCGTCGGTCAAGATAATCCCGCAGTCATTTCTATGGTTACGCTTAGCAAGATCACGTCACATGACATGAGCGCATCCGTCATCTCTCTCTCCACTTCGAGAGCTTTAAGCAGTAAACAAGAAAGGATCGTGTTTGAAGCTGTATCCCAAATGAGCCACTGCCAAATGATGTTCGTTTACGCTTAAACTGCTGACCAATCAGGAGAAGCCACGTGTCGACGTGTTGTTATTTCTAACATCGGAAACTGTGCTAAAACGTTCAGCCGTCACGATGTGAAAAGGTAAGCTCTTTTTCCGTGTCAGACATGAAGGTCTTCACGTCCATCTTGTTCTCTGTGCAGTCGGGATACTTCTCCAGCATGTTCAGTGGCTCCTGGAAGGAATCCAACATGATGGTCATCCAGTTGGAGATCCCAGACCAGAACATCGACACTGAAGGTGGGACAGCGGACAAGTGGAAGACCCTGTGTGTTTTTAAATTTACACACACTTCTCTCTGCTCTGTCAATGCTCAATCAGGAAGCTGGAGTGTGTGTGTGTGTGTGTGTGTGTGTAGCTCTTCAGGTGGTGTTTGGCTCGCTCTACAGAGACGATGTTCTGATCAAACCCAGCCGAGTTGTCAGTATCCTGGCGGCTGCCTGCATGCTCCAGCTGGTCAGTGTGCTTTATTTCAACATCAAGCTCAGTTTTTCCTACGTTTAACTGTATCTATAGCTGAGGTCGTGAGTTCATGTACACCTTGCAGAATCTGCAAAATAATAGTAATAGGGATCATAAAAATTGCATGTTTTGTGAGAGTTCTTCACGAGTCCCTTGTTTGTCCTGAACACTTCAACTGCCCACTGATCATCAGAAAAATCCTCCTGCACATTCTGTGCTTTTTCCAGTATCTTCTGCATAGTCGAGCCCTTTCCAACAGCGGCTATATGATGTCGAGATCCGTCGTTTCACACTGAGGACGACCGAGGGACTCGTACACGACTATCACAAAAGGTGCAAACATTCACCGATGCTCAAGAATGCGACACGAAGAGCCAGGGGGTGTAAACTTTTCAATACGATGATCGGTGTAAATTATTTTGTTTAAAGATCTGGGGTTTTTTTTGTTTGTTTTTTTCTTCATTTTGTACTGCCCTTCAGAAGCTACATTTACATGGAAAACTTCACATCTGTAACAAAATAAACTTTGCATCCATCAGAGGGAAAACATCACGTCCATGATTGAAAAAAATTCACATCTGTAACAGAAATGCATCACATCTGTAACAGGATATACATCACATCCATGATTGAAAAAACATCACATCTGTAACGGAAATGCTTCACATCTGTAACAGGATATACATCACATCCATGATTGAAAAAACGTCACATCTGTAACAGGAAAGATGTCACATTCGTAACAGGAAATACATCACATCTATAACAGGAAATACGTCGCATCCGTAACAGGAAAGATGTCGCATCCGTAACAGGAAAGATGTCGCATCCGTAACAGGAAATACATCACATCTGTAACAGGGAACATATCAATAAATGTCGCATAACAATGCAACAACAAATCCCTCTTATTTAAAAAAAAAATCTTAACATTTTGAAGATTCTGCGAGATGGATACGTAAACTTATGACCTCTACTGTAAATATGAGCACCGTTTCACACACCCGTACGGACTTCGGTTCCCCTTCTTACTCCGTTGCCAAACACAATTGCCCCAATGTCTCTGTTTAGAACTGATTCTCATCCACAACGTTCGCCACGGCGAGTTTCTGCTGTAGTGGTAAATGGTAAATGGTGCACTTATATAGCGCTTTTATCCAAAGCGCTTTACACTGTGTCTCATTCACCCATTCACACACACACACACACACACACACACACCAATGGTAGCAGAGCGGCCATGCAAGGCGCTAACATGCCATTGGGAGCAACTTTGGGTTCAGTGTCTTACCCAAGGACACTTCAGCATGTGCAGAGTGTGTCTGTCAAAGTTTCTGTATCTTTTCACACACTCTCTCTCTCTCACAAACAGTGAGCTGTGCACCAAATCATCTGGTCAGAGAGTGTCTGGCGTCGAGACGTGGTCTCGGTCCACTTCCAAGAGAACTGTGAGATCAGTGAGAAACTGATTCGACTCGGAATCGGCTCGGCTGCAGCACGTGAGCCGGACGTGCCGTGTGTTTTGGCGTTTTTCTATCTTGTAGGACAGAGCTGTGGCTCTGCAGAAACGTCATTGTGGTCTGAAGATTTGAACAAAAAGAGAAAATAATCGCTGGATGTGGTGCGCCAAATATTTCTCAAATATACTTCACGCTCATTCCGTATTTTTATTTATTTTTGTACACTTGACTCTCACGCCAAGGATTTGTTGAACGTTTTCCATCACTATGTTTCTGATCAGTGAGTTTTCAGCCCTATATGCCCATCAGCCAATGTTGCTTTTTTTTTGGTTGGTTGGTTGGTTTTGCCTTTATATTCATTTAATTGTGTGTCATGTGACACCAGATCAAAGAGTAAACGAACCAAAAAAAAAAAAAAGCACCCATAAATTTAATTCTGACTCGGATTCGGAAGATTGTCTACCGGGTGTGAAAGTTCAGAATCTCCGTAACTGATTCTGTAGTGTGTGTGTGTGTGTGTGTAGGATGGGCTGATCCAGCAGTGTGGTGAATCCATGAAGGAGAACATAAGCGTGAAGACGGTGTGCGGTTTCTACGCCGCTGCTAACATGTACGGCCTGGACTCGGTCACGAAGAAGTCAGTTTGGTTTTTTTTGTTTTCCGTTTGTTTATTTTTTGGTTCTCTTTGTAGCGTTATGATCCGAGTGCGTATGTGCTTTACAGGTGTTTGGAGTGGCTTCTCAATAACCTGATGACTCATCAAAACGTGGACCTCATGAAGGAGCTGGGGTATCTTGTCCGTCTCTTTCATTCACACCTTTCTACCTCGATTTTAATATTCTGCACATTTTTTTTTTGTTGTTTTTTTTTTAACGTTTTCGCGTTTACCAAGGGTGGAAATCATCGAGCAGCTGATTCAGTCCTCGGATCTTTTTGTCATGCAAGTGGAGATGGACGTGTACACCGCTCTGAAGAAGGTTGGTCCGTCCTGACGTTAACAAGCCGTTAAACCGGCTCGGTCGTGTCGTATCCAGGTTATTTAATCGCCCTTTCTCGGTCTTGTGATCGTACAGTGGATGTTCCTGCAGCTCAACCCGTCGTGGGATGGTCCCATCAAGCAGCTTCTGGTCGATGCAGATACGTGGCTGTGTAAAAGAAGAAGCGGTATGTTTGCATTCAGTCGTGTTCGTGGCATGATGTCGTCACTTTACGCCACGTTAAAGTCTGTCTGCTGAGAGGGAAATGGAATTAATTGTAGTTTGGTGTATAAATCGTATTATTATATTACCAGGTTTGTTTGGGTTTTTTTCCACTGGGGTTGACTGAAGCTTGTAATTCAGAATATCTGACCTACAGTGGATATAAAAAGCCTCCATGTAAAAAAAATAATAATAATTTAGTCAGAAATCATGTCAAGTTTCTTTTCTGAATTTTGTTGGCTGCAGTATCACGTTAAAGAATTAAAGAAAGATGAAGAAAAAAAACTACCTCAACACCCCCAACTTGGAATTCCACCTTGGAAACTCGGGAAGGTTTTCTTAACTCCCAAATTCAGGATACGACTGTACGGTCGTATCTACCAATCTACCATGTAGATTGATTACCGGCTGAGCTTTTGGGGCACAAGGACTTGGACTGATTGGCATCTCTAAATTGTCCGTAGTGTGTGTGATTGTGCCCTGCGATGGGTTGGTACCCCATCCACCGCTTGGCACCGTGTCTCCTGCCTCCAGGTTCCGCCGCAACCCTGTGTTTGTGTGTGTGTGTGTGTGTGAAAAGCGGTATGGAAGGTGGATGGATAGATGGATGGATGATTTTACTGTGCATGAGCACCTCCTGCTGGTCAGGTCTAGTTTTACAGTTCCTCCTGTTGGTGTTGCTGTAATTTAGCGCTGTAGAGTTTTCGAGCTGAAGCCTGCTCTACAGTCCTGGGCTCGTATTCATCAAATCTCACAAAGGAGGAAATTGGTTATAACTACTCAAGAATTTCTGGTTGTAATGCAGCACTTTTACATTCATTATAATCTCTGTACTGTACTCTGTCCGTTTAAAAAATGAAAAAAAAAAGTAGAGCAGCAGTTTCACTCGGTTACTTATATATGCTCAAATTTCTAACTGACCGTGTGGGTTCTCCTACAGAGCTTGGAGAGGACGAGCCGTTTCTGTGCACAGACCAGGGCTCGCCTTTTACCCCCGTCTTCAGACACATTCGCCTGCAGTACATCATCAACGACCTGGCGTCGGCCCGCATCCTCGAGAGGGATAACATCGTTCCACCCGGTAAGATCCCTGCACTCACTCTGATAACAGCGGCTTCACCGTGATCTCACTGTCAAGCACAAACAGGTTAACGCGTCTCATCGGTGCTGCCTAAATCCTGTAGCGCTGCACGTTTTACAGGAACAGGTTGGCGAAAAATGTCCCAACTTACCTGAAATTATTCAATCAACCACGACGTGTTAAGTACCTGGTGTTTCCTTTACCCTCGTTTGTGGCCTATTAAAAAGATTTCAGGTCATCAAGAGTCTTTGCATGCCGAAACCTGCTTCACTAGTCTGAATTTCAGCAACACTTTTGTCATTTCATGGATCTGTTCTCTCTGCTCTTATTTGAAGACTGGTTGTCCAAGGTATACAAGCAGCAGTGGTTCGCCATGCTTCGGACCGAGCACGACAATGACAACGGGTGAGTGGGAACTGACCCGAAATCGCACATCAGCCACACCAGCATTTCACGATTTATATCCAGTGACTCTACAGTGGTGATTGAAAGTTTGTGAACCCTTTAGAATGTTGTATATTTCTGCATAAATATTTTCACACGAGTCCTTAAAGTAGATAAAGAGAACCTGATTAAATAAATTAGACAAAAAGACTATACTCTGCCATTTATTTATTTATTTATTTATTGAGGAAAATTATCCAATATTGCATATCTATCTGTGAGTGGCAGAAGTGTGTGAAACTTTGCTTTCAGTATCCGGTGTGAGCTCCTTGTGCAGCAATGACTGCAGATAAACGTTTGAGGTAACTGTTGATCAGTCCTGCATATCAGCTTGGAGGAATTTTAGCCCGTTCCTCAGTATAGAACAGATTCGATTCTGGGATGATGGTGGGTTTCCTCACATGAACTGCTTGCTTCAGGTTCTTCCACAACATTTCTTTTGGATTAAGGTCAGGACAGTGACTTGGTCATTCCAAAACATTCACTTTATTCTTCTTTAAACATTGTTTGGTAGAAAGATTTGTGTGCTTAGGGTCGTTGTCTTGCTGCATGACCCACAATCTCTTGAGATTCAGATCACAGACAGATGCCCTGACATTTTCCTTTACTATTCGCTGGTATAATTCAGAATTCGCTGTTCCATCAATGATTGCACGGTATCCTGGACCAGATGCAGCAAAACAGGCCCAAACCATGACACTACCACCACCATGTTTCACAGATGGGATAAGGTTCTTATGCTGGAATGCAATGTTTTCCTTTCTCCAAACATAACAGTTCATTTAAACTTAAAAAATTCTAGTTTGGTCTCGTCTATTCACAAAACATTTTTCCACCAGCCTTCTGGCTTGTCCAAATGATTTATTACAACGTTCTTTTTGGATATTAGAGGCTTTCTCCTTTCGTGTCATGATGCACTCCCACAAACATGTGTTGTGAAAATAAGACTTTAGATGGATCCCTGGAAATCAGATGATGTTTTAGGTCATATTTATGTAAATGTATAGAACATTCTGAAGGGTTCACAAACTTCCAAGCACCACTGTAATTTTCTAAACAAGAGCCAGAAGAGCTTCAGTGTCAAATACTCTAATCACATGCGTTAACGTAAAGTATTTATTTGATGGAAGCTCATCGGACCAGAGATTAGCCACAGGGCTACAGACGTTCGCCAGAAAGGGGCGAGGTTTCACAGACTGATCTGATTAGCATGGGGGGATGGGCGGGGGAGTTTGATGTCAATAACAGAACATTTAAAAAGATTGGATGGAGAAGTTAACCTACCAAAATGCATGTTTCCCAGCCAAGGCTCTTATATCAAGGCAGATGTCCTTTATCTTAGATTTCAATGTATTATTTGTATTATCTCTGTGCCTATGCATGTGCTAGACCCCAAGAGGCCAATAAGGAGGAATTTGAGAAGAACAGTATGCGCTGCGGTCGAAAACTGAACAAAGATGGAGATGTAAGTCTACTAATATAGCAGTGTTACTAGTTGAAGTGAGAATATGAGTGTAACGTGAGAATCTCATCCTCAGTACTGCTGGAGATGGACCGGTTTTAATTACGGCTTCGATCTGCTGGTCACCTACACCAACCGCTTCATCGTGTTCAAGAGGAATACGCTCAGTCAGCCATGCGGGGGCGCGGTCAGCCTACAGCCACGACGACACCTTGCTTTCAGGTGAGCCGCCTGGAAAAATAACCTACTGTGGGCAAAAACTAACTCGAATGTAGCTTTTCACTTTTCTCCGACACACCTACGATTCTAACGAGTGCCAATATTTATGAGAGAAAGTTTCTCAACTAGCACATAACTCACGGTTGCCATAATCCAAACGTGTCAACGTCCTTCATATGGTCAATATGCTGTTAACTGAACATATTCACTCCTGATAAACTCATTCCTCTCCTCTCGGACAATGTTCTTGTGTTCTTTAGTATCGAACGTTCATCGAGGATTTTTTTGGATTCTCAAGAAACTTAAAAAAGCAGCACCTAATTTTGAGGAGCAGGTTTTATCAATAAGGGGCACTGTAACGTTCAAAACGGTCCCCATCAGCCAATCAGCTTTCAGCGGGCATTTGACAGGTTAAGCATTAGCCTGTTTTAGAGGAACATAAATGGTATGTTTCATACATCGTAGTCACTTTAATGTTTTCTGAAATCTTGCTAAAATCGACCACTAGAGGGAGCTACTCTGATCTTTTTTCAATTTAATAAAAGTTAACACTTGGTTGGCAGTTTATTAGATACCGGTTGATTGGAAGATACTCTTCGATTCACGTGCGTCGGATAAGAGATGATCTCGTAAAAGATCTCGTTTACCATCAGACATCACTGCGAAAGACCGTGTGAAACTATTTCATGCAGTTTCGTGCAAGTTGCAACACAAATTTTGAAAAAAAACAGCAAAATCAAGAATTTTTGGTGTGCAACGATCACAGACAAAAACTCTGTGAAATCCTGTAGACTGTTCTTTTAACTTTGAAAACTCAGTGTATATGATTATGTTGTTCTATAGTATTTCACTGTGATCTATCTAACAGTGTGTAGGTCTGCTTAAAATGGTGAACATATTGAGGTTTTTTATGTGTTTAGTACCTTTTTGTTGCCACTGGTCAATATGAGGCTCTTTAGCAATAATTATAGCATTAAAGTTTGGTCCTAATTGTAAAGGGTGCTTGGACCCCTATGATCGCTGCTTGTGCCTATATTTATAATTGTATCACGTTCGTTGCGAGAGTTGCTGTTTAAAGCACTGGGCTGCTCTGTACGTGTGATTTCTTCACACAAACCACACTGTAAGTGTTCGTTTCTAGCCATCTACTGCATTTTTTTAGGTTTTGTATCTTGTTTACAGCTCTTCATTTCATCGTCCTTTCTGCTGTTTCTCTCTCTCTCTCTCTCTCTCTCTCTCTCTCTCTATCGTTTGTTGGACAGGTTACGGCTCGCGTCATTCGACAGCTGCGGCAAACTGATCTGCAGCCGATCTACAGGCTACCAGCTACTCACTCTGGAGAAGGATCAGGTTTGTCACAAATAAACACACTTTTAGGTTGAGGTCCACACTTCATATACAATATATTCAAGATATTTCTTACAATAATGTACATAGAAACTGCACTAAAGTGTTGGTGGAGAGTAAGATTTTGCATCCTTCTTGGGAGCAGGCTTATAACCCGCTTAGCAAGCTAATCAGCTAATTATTGTTCGTAGAAATCTGACCCGTTGTGCTGAAGACGTGCTTTCCAGCTACACGCATGTCACAGATCCGAGTCGTTTGAATGTTTCGTGTAAACCGCTCACAAGCCTGTTCATGGTGTACAACCTGCTGTACACCTGCAGTGCATTATGGGTAATACATACACCTTCAGCTAACATTAAAAAGGCACGTTTTGAACACACAATGTAAGTAGGAGGAGCTGAAAATCTCAGGGAAAAAAATCCATGTCCGTGTTCGGTGTGCTATTGCATCATACAGTACGAGCCAATCAGGTTTCAGTATGCAAATGTCGGCCAGGCAACACTGATTTAGTATAGTTGTGTTGGGTAGAGGGCATTTCTAAAGACTTTTTAAAGTGTGTTTGAGTAGTTAGAACACTAAACAGGAACTCAGAGCTGTGTGTGTGTGTGTGTGTGTGTGTGTGTGTGTGTGTGTGTGTGTATATAGGAGTACGTGGTGATGAACCTGGACAGCCGTCTCCTGTCTTTCCCACTTTATGTCTGCTGTAACTTCCTGTACACTTCCCCCTCCCCCGAGCGCAGGGGCGACTCCGGCGAATCAGAAAGCAGCACCCGCAGCAAGGCATGACCCTCCGGCCAATCAGCTCCGTCCTGATCTTGTGACATCACGTCCCACTTCCAGCTCGCTCACTTTTTTACCATCGGTTTTTTATAGCTTGGGTTATGTTTACTTTAAAAAAAAAACAACCCCAACTGTATATGGATTGTATTAATTTGTTTTATTTTACTTTTATATTTATTTCAGAATTTTTTTAATTATTTTGGTATAAGTAAACCCAAAACAAACCACAGGCACAGTGAGTGCATGTTATACTTCTGTTATAGAAATGAGTTTTGTACAAAGTTAATTGTTGTATTTTTGTGACTGTTCATACTGTATATGGTTTTGATCCTGCCAGGCATTCCTATTTATTCAGTGTGGTGTGTTTTTTGTACTGTTTAAAAGAAAAAGATACTGGTGCTTTTTCTTCCAGTGCAGCTCTATTCCATGTTACAGACATCACTTTATGAACAATTGGCCATTTCATATTTTCTGTAATGATATCGTGAATATGTACACACGACGATGAATGTGTCTTGGTTAAATTGTTAATAATGATGTGTGTACTCTGGGCCAAAATAACACCATCACGTTCAGGGACGAGGATCTAATCAGCACTGTCTGGGGCGCGTGATCAGACCAGAGCCTAATCGCAAAAAAAATCAATAAAATGATGAAAAACAGGCACTTTGTATCGACTTCAAAACCACGTCTTTGTTTGGTTTTACTATTCGTAAAGATGCAAGAAAATACTTCTTCCTGTGTCCGTACAGGATTTTTTTTCTTTCATGAGCAACAGTATTTACTTACTAAAGCAAAAAAAAAAAAAACCCACAGGTGATGTACAGGTTAGATGACTGTTAAAGCATTGCGCCTCGTGCATTCATCTTTTAGTAAAGGCGTGCACTGATAGATGTAGATCAGCTGTACATTAGAGCGTTTTCATTTTCATTCAGCCACGCCCACAAAACTCCATAAAAGGCAAAGAGCTGAAAATGGCAACAGTGTGCAACGTTCCAGTAATGCCGCTCGACCGTCAAAGCGCATCGGCTACCGTAGACACGTGCTTCTTTTATAGGATGCCATTACTTTTATCCTACTTGAATGGCTAGTCTTATTTGTCTCGCTTTATAGGTCGTTTTGAATTGCTCTCTTTCCGAGTTTCGCAAAACGTTCATACAGTTCGATTCGAAAGCCGATCGGTTGGATTGCACGTTAGCGAGTGTCCTTATAAGGTAAATTTACACAAACTCGAGAGTAAACATAACGAACCGGATTTCCATGGACACCACGTGATCGCTTCTTACGCAGATGACCCATGAATAAAATTTGTTCGTATCCATTTGGATAAAAAAAATAATAAATTCTTATTCGTTCTCGAAGTTTTTTCAAAAACGCTAAATATTTCGTGGAACTTTCCGGACGCGTTCCCGTTCCAGATTAAAAACAACTAGATCGTTTCGTTTCACCGTAACTCTTTTATTGTCCGTACAAAAACGAGCAGTCGAGGCAGACACGGATCACAACACGCTAATTCTGACGAGTCACAGTACAGTAACGGTGGTGAAGAAGTGATGTCCACCGTGAAGCTGGAGCTTTCTGGGACTGATCCTTCACATACTGTATTCGTCACCGGATATTCGGTGTTTAAAAGCTGGCCGCTCACTGTGGTATAGAATCGAGGTTCTCCTTGAGGCGGCGTGTCATACTGGGCAGCAGGCTGAGATGATCGTCCACACAGCTGCCCACACACTTCTCCATGAGAGCGCGCACCGCAGGCTCCTTCGCCCCCGAGTCGAACAGGTCTTTGGCTTTGTCGTTGCAGTTCATAGTGCATCGCGTCAGACGATCCTGAAAGACAAAAAACGGTCGATATTAAATGCTCAGATAATTAGCAATGCGTACAACGTTTCAGTGATCTTGTATTTGAAAATATTACGGAATTTAACTCTCTTTGTACCGTTTTTAACGGAACACTTACAGGTGTATGGGATTCTTTTTGCATGAGGGATGTGTTAGCTACAAAAAAAAAAAGACTATCTTCTGTCAGAAATGCATTGATGTGTGATGTTGATTCGTAACATTTCCAGTTGAATGGAACTTCTTAATTATTGCCCTGATGGGGGAAATGGACATTTTCAATGCTTGTGCTATTTTCTTATAGCCACGCCCCATTTTGTGAAGCTCAACAAACTTTTGCCGCACATCACAGATATATTCCTTGGACTTACCCATTGTTATTAATGAGTAAGGGAATTTGGCCTATGTGTTCTCATATGAATTCAACAAAGATTTTTATTTTTTTATAAACCCATGTTTTTTGCAATTGTTTAATATCCCTGAGAGCAGAGTATTTTTGTGAATTTTTTTAAACAAAAGAGATACCCTTACTATGAAATGTCCCAGGAGTCCATGATTAAAGTAAGACGGTTTATTCCATCTTAAGTGCTCCAATATAGGTTGCTCGGCTATTTTTCAATTTCAATTTCAATTTTTTCCTTCCTTGACTGATTACCTCTATGTATTGGCATTTCAAAACCACCAATTAAGACTGAGGCTTATGTTTGGACTTTTTGGAGCATTATATTTCGACTGAAGTTTTAAGTCTAATGGACAAGAACGGAATGTGCTCTAGAGATTGGTTTTTGTTCCACAGAGCTAGGACCATCCTGAGCCGAGATATCGACGGTTCCATAAACAGCCGTAGAACAAAAAATTCGTCGTGTGCCATTATACGAAGATGGTCGTCGTGATTAAACCGAGCAAAATTACAATACATAAACTAGTGGTTTTGCAATGCCAATACATAGAGGTAAATCACTCAAAAAAATTATAGGATAATTATAAACGGTCAAGCAACCAACTTTACAATTATTGGACCACTTGAGATGGACTGGCCCAGACGTCACTGTACAAAATCATCTTCACTTCGCGTCAGTGTTACTGACGGACAAATGCCTCGGCATGGACGCGTCGGCGTGCACTTACCTGAAACTTTTCCAGCTCACTAGTAACCAGTCCCTGCGCTTTAGCCAGAGGTGTGTGACAGCGCTCTATACACTCGTGAACCTTACTCATAGAGTCCATCGTACGCTCGCAGCATTCTGCGCTGCACCTGAACATCCGACCCTGAAAGTCACATTTAAACAGGTCAGATCTGTTCAGATGTATATTATGATCCAGATCAAAAAACAAAGTGTGAAACATAGTTGTGTCTGTATGCGAATAGGAACTATTTTTCCCAATTTTTTTGCAATGGACAAGCACAAATCTAGCCAGGACAAGAAATACAGGTAGCACTATAAATCAACAGTTTAAAACACTATACCTGCCGTGATGAAATTATCTGGCTCACTGGCAACTGATTCATTTCAGTGGTGATGGTAAAGCTGCTGTTCTGCCCTCGAGCAAAACCCTTAACCTTCAACGGCGTTACTGCATAACTCGGTCATTTTGCTTTCGAAGTACTGTACTAGATAAATAAAGCGAGCATGAATGTCTGTGCTTGGATATTACATACATACATACATACGAAAGATGAATGCTTACACAATTTTATTTATCTACCAAAAAAAAAAAAACATGAGAGAAAACTGAAGCGTTCGTTTTTCAACATGTTTTCAAAAGACGTCGGAATTTTGCCACGAGTCTCTCAGTCCTCAGACTTAATCTCCAGACGAGGAAGTGGTCTCGTATCCTGCCGATCCATCTATACCAGCCGGCCCTGTTCACATCTGGCACAGCAGAGGAGATGCCAACTTATAAATGGAGATCACTTTGTCTTCAGTGTGCACCAGTTGACATTTCTGCTAAGGAACATTTCAGAAACCCAACACAAAAGTTCCTTATAACGCTCCAGGGGTGTACAAACTTTTGCAGTCAACTTCATGGAAAAAACAGGTGTAAAAATCTGGATCTGATCATTCTTTCCATGATGAAAGCATGTTACTGCAAGGTGTGATGATGATGGTGATGATGATGATGATGATGGTGATGGTTCGACCCACTGACAGTGGGACAGGGGGTCTGTGTATAATAATCACACCAGGTGAGTGTTGTTACCTGCATTTTCCGGATGTGGTCCCGCTCCAGGCTCTGCACCATCTCCTCCACAGCGTGCTGCACTCGTGCTTGCTGCGCCTCCGCCATTATTCCCTATATATTCCTAGAAATCCCACTGAATAATGTAAGATCTGCCAATAAAACCAACCTTTCCTAACGTGTGTAGCTACGATAACACAACGTAAGAGCGAAATTAATAATAACCAAAGCAATGCAGCACTCGCTGCGTCTCATAAAATGTCTTCGAATAAAATGGTTTTTAAATGATCGATGAATATTTTGTAAGGTCACCTCATAGGAAGCGAAGGCATGAGGGAACACGGTTACACCATGCCGCTTCCGGATTAATGGATGCGTTACTTCCGCCCTTTGCAATTCTTCTTCGTCATTTGTTTGTTTTAACGGCGGATGGTGCGTTTCCGCCTCCAACTGGACTGGAATAAGTCGTGAACGCGTGGAGAGTCTGTATAGGCTCTGTTGTACTTATTATGTAAGAAGGGGAAAAAAGAAAAACTACAAATAAATAAATAAATAAATAGAAAGGGGTAAAAAAAATAATAATAATAATAAAAAACACCGCCATGCTCACTATGTTAACCCGAGTTGCGGTGTACAGTCGCTGAATCTATTTCCTACACCGTGATTGGTTGTTCAGCTGTCAGACTATGAAGGACTAGCCAATCGATGTGCACGTATTAGAAACGACAAGCCAATCCTAGTGAAGCGGAGGCGGGATAGTTTGAAATACAGGTGGGGGGGAATAACTTCCAAATTAGTTAGCGAGCTAATTCGTTTCTCCGTGTAAACACGACCAGTTTGTCGCTAGAAGCGGTTAGGAACTATACAAATGCAACAAAAGACAATATTCCTTGCTTAGTTATTTAGGTAAGTTCGGTTTAGTTAGATAGCTAACTAAGTTGTCAAGCTAGTTTGCTGCGACTTGTCTGAGTGCAGGTGCTGGTGCTTGAGGAAAACAGGCGCTGATTTTATTTGTCATCTGGAGAATCAGATTTGATCAGATTATACGCTTTAATATTGCGGACTGAAATTGAAATCAGCCTCGGTTTTTTATGTAAAAGTTACAGTTTAAGAGTGAATACATTATATGTCGTTATGAAGTTGCTGTGACCTTTGATGGGGGGGGGGGAGGAGTCTGAATTACTGATACAGATAAGATACAGAAGTTTGATCAGACAAGCTTCATCAGGCATTTCATCAGACTATCCAGGAGTTCACACTGTACTGATTTGTACTCACTTAGATGCTGTTTTTCTCCTATCCCCCCATCTCAGGTGTTTATACCTGTGAAGATCTAAACCGTCATGATGTCGGTGAGAACCCTATCGTCCAAGGCTCTTCTGTTCCTCGTACTTTGTCAGGTTGGACACCGGGCTCTCGCCTCTGCCACCGAGCGACGAGAACCGCCGAAGAATATTGGTGAGCGATTTTCCTCTCTCTTTGTCCAATCTAATCTAATCTAACACACTTCACGTCATGAAGCCTGTGATCTTAGACCAAATGGTAATCCATCAGTCAAGGCGTGTTTGTTGTCTGACGTTTGTCCTGGAGCTATAATGGAAGTCTGTGTTCCCAGAAAGCTTTTCTTCTTTCCACTTTAGTCGCGAATGGAGGTTTTCACAGTTTGACTGGCGAGACTACGGAGAAACGGTCTCGGCTTGGCTCAAAGACTCCAGCACAGCATGATATATTCTATTATATTCTGAGAGTATTCACTGACCGTGGCTTTGCTTTACCGCTTTTAGCCGTCGTCGGAGCCGGAATCGGAGGAACGGCGGCAGCTTATTTCCTCAGGCAAGAGTTTGGACCCGGCGTCAAGATCGACGTGTATGAAGCGGGCACTGTCGGAGGACGACTCGCTACGGACAACATCGATGGACGAGATTATGAAATGGGAGGCTCCGTTATACACCCGCTTAATTTGCATATGAAGCACTTTGTGGATCAACTAGGCGAGTTTCGGTTTTTCTGAATTACGTATAGAATATATTACGTATATATAGAATAGAAGTTCCTGCAACTTAAACAGTATAACAATCAATACATGGACAACAATAATCCGATATTAAGACGATACTCTGATTAAGAAACGATCATGTAAACAGCGATTTCTGATGACCTTAACCCGACTAAAGTCATACTCGAAGTATGTGGAATGTGGAGTATTCCTATTTTAGTGGCGTTCTCGCCGTGCGTTACAGACGTGTACACACGTTAATCACACTATTAAAGCCGTGTGGGAGTTTTCACCGCATTGTGCGACAAGACACGATCACACACGGCAGCGCTCGACCGTTTGACGGCAAACGAGAGCACGGCTGCGTCCCAAACCGCGTACTTACCTACTGTATAGTAGGAGAAATACATGTATCTCAGCTACTATATAGACGGTAAGTACGCGGTTTGGGACGCAGCCCACGGCTTCAAGCAGCCGTCTATTTGAAAGTATGGCATGACAAATAATTAACTGCACTTGAAGCTTTCGTAAAATGAAAAACACCCAAAACTGTATACGGTCCCATAACGAAGACGAACTGTACGCCGATACGTGAAATTCTGGAGGGAACGTCAGACGGCTTGGCGCGATGACGTGTGCTGTTAATCGATCTCTGTTCTATAACACGTAAAACCTGAACATGAAAGGAATATTCTAAAAGTGACCCATGTAAACACCTTAATCAGAATATTGTCTAATTCAGAATAAGGTCAATGATTAGACTACTGTCCATGTAAACGTAGTCGGTGGCTGCTTGAGTTTGTATCAAATAAATACAAACATTAAAACCGACTGATTCTTAAAGTGAAATCACACACTTATAATTATCATCACCGATCATGAGTGTTGCTGTCCAGACGTTTCATTCAAGCATCTTAAATAAATTATGAATTTAGTTTCTAGATAGATCTCTGTCTCTCCTGTTGTTGTTGTTCAAACTAAAGATCATGAACATCGAAGTTCTCCGCTCCTCTGTCAGGTCTGTCATTTCGTGCTGAAGTCCCTTCGAAAATGGCCGTCTTTGACGGGAAGGAGCTGATTTTCGAGGAGAGCGATTGGTTCATCGTGAACTTCCTCCGCATGCTGTGGCACTACGGCTTCAACTCGATCCGCATGCACATGTGGGTGGAGGGGATTCTGGACAAGTTCATGAGGTGAATCGTTCTCATCTGTAATATAAAGTGCAATCCTTAAATATATCTGCACTGTTTATTGTATATACTCTATACTGTCCTGGGGGCGGGTTTAACTTGAGGTCCAATCATCAGCAACAGTCCAATCATCGTCAGAAATGATTCTGATATTAACCAAACCATTTCGTCATCGTTTAATCAGGTTAGTTTTACTGTAGGAAGATGCTGCCGGTGTTCATAATGGAAAGATGAACGTTTATCCGCTGAACCGTTCCTTTAACACAGCCGTCTCGTCTTGTCTCGTCCTGACAGGATTTACCAGTACCAGCAGTTCGGCTACTCGTTCTCGAGTGTTGAGCGACTTCTGCATGCCACGGGTGGAGACGGGTTACTGGCTCTGCTCAACCAGACGCTGGAGCAGGCCTTGCTGGCTCAGGGTTTCTCTCAGGTCTTCATCAATGAAATCGTCTCCCCGATAGCACGTGCCAGTTATGTACAGAGCGTTCGCCTGCACGCCTTTGTCGGTACGTCTGCGTAAACCGGGATACTTTTAAAAGTCTGCTTAAGCATTGGGCAAGGATCGTTTTTGTAGTCTTTCCTAAAAGATGTTCTTATATAACAGTGTTTATAGCAAACAAATAAACTCAGAGCTGGTGATAACGTATCTCTTCACTGTGTAAGTGGAGGAGGGGAGAAAACGTCCGATAGTCCAGAAGAAACACCACTGGACAGTAATTTCCCACTGTAATTTCTCCTGTGTAGGTTCTGTGTCCCTATCGTGCGCTGACTCGGGCCTCTGGGCTGTGGATGGAGGTAATAAGAGAGTCTGCTCTGGGCTTCTGTATCACAGCAAAGCCGAACTCATTCCAGCGCGTGTGACCAACATCGCTCTCAAAACGAGGCCCTTGAGAAGCGGTACAGCTCTCTCTCTCTCTCTCTAGGTCTCTTTAAAAAAAAAAAAAAAAAACAGCAAAAAACATTTATATCAGCTACTGACAGAGATTCAAATTTTCTGTAAGATGTGGATTATTCAGCTTTCGAATACAGTGACAGGAATTTTATTCGAGACATTTAGTGTCATCGGAGGCTTCATAGATTTCATTATCAAGCGACAAATATATAAGATATTAGAGAGAAATTCATAAACATCTGTAAAACCGTGCCTTGTTTCTGTAAATGCTTAATTTTTGTCCTGGGGGTGTGTCTTGAGACGGCAGGTCACCCTGACGTCTCCCTTGCTGAACTTCTTTGTTTCTACAATCAGGCACCATGGCAAAATTTTACGAAGTGAACTACGTCGGCGATTCTGGCTCCGCCCACACCCTTTATGACATTGTGATTTTGGCCACGCCCCTCCACCAGGGTCTGTCCGATATCAGCTTCTCGGGCTTCTCTCCTTCCCTGCCTTCACACTTATCCGGGCGCTACCACCATGTAGTGACTACGCTAGTCCTCGGGCGTCTCAACGTGTCCTGCCTGGACGCCAGCCGGAAACCAAGCGAGTTTTTCGCCTCTGACGTTTTGACGACCGATAACGAGAAACTGGGCATCTCCAGCTTGTGCTCCGTGGACCCGGTCCACGTCCCGCCAGGCTACTCGCGGCCTCCGGCCAGCCAGACGGCGGTGTGGAGGGTTTATTCTCCCGAGCCCCTGACCGAGGAACAGTTGAGCAGGCTGTTCATCTCCCGAGAGCGCGTGGTGGAGAAGCCCTGGCTGGCGTGTCCGTTATACAGAGCGCCAGAGCGTCGAGCTCCGTCCTTCATCCTCCATGACAACCTCTATTACCTTAGCCCCATCGAGTGGGCAGCGTCATCGATGGAGATGAGCGCACTCTCGGCACGTAATGCAGCACTGCTCGCCAACCATCGCTGGAACGGAGACACGTTGAAGGTGGATCAGGAGGACCTGTACTCTCGCCTCCGGGGGGAGCTGTAGAGACACTCTTATAAGTGACAATCAGGAAATCTTCAGTCCACTGGCTGTTTGAGTGAATTTCGTGTGTGGTGTAATTAGTTTATGAAAAAGATTTACACTAATTTTTACAGCATCCTGGGAGGCTTTCCGTTCTAATTACTTTGCGGTTGTTTTTCTGAACGTCATTAGTAGTTTCTTGGTCTTTCGAAATTGTTTCCCAATACTCGAGAAGTCTTTTAGAGATAAATCTACACTAACAGTTCAACCAAACTAAACCAGTCCACCAAGACACTTTTTTTTTTTTTTTTTTGGTGCAGAAGCAATATACACTTTGTCCAAAAGTATGTGGACGCCTGACCATCATGCCCCATATGCGGTTCTGCCCCAAACTATTTGAAAGCGCACGATTGTATAGGATGTCTTTGTATATTTTATAGCATTATAATTTCCCTTCCCTGGAACTCAAACCTGTTCCAATGCCCCTGTGCACATAGCACATCTATTTATAAAGATACGGTTCGCTAAGGTCGGCGTTGGAAGAACTCGAGTGTCCACATACTTTTGGCCATACAGTGTCGATAGCTAATAATATGGAGTGGGCAACGTAAGAGCCGCAGCCATTTCATTTACTGTGCGTCAACGACAGGAGTAAAATTGGGTAAAAATTAAATTAAATGATTTTTATTTTATTTATTTTTAGTCACCTTCTACATCCAACAATGTACCTTATTATATCATAGCAGTTTCTCTTTTTAAACAATAATATCGTTGATTTGGTGTAAAGGAATATATATATATTTAATGAAGCATCTATGTTTTTTTTTTCTATTAGATTGACTGATGTGTCTGACGTCGTTTGAGATGAATAGTTGCCTTTGAAAAGATTGCACACGATTTAGATCACATGACTTTTCCTAGAATTTATCGGCATTTGGCCGAATCAAAAAACACCTGACAGTTTCAGCATATAGTGCAGTACGTGGGGTGGATGAACCGTGATTTCGTTCTCTACACGGTGCACATTTAAGGAGTAGGAAGGTAAAGACGAAGCTTCCGAATAATAACTAGACCAACGGACACCTGTGTAACAAAGTCAACTACTCTGGTTATTCACACCATCGTTGTAGATCAGTATAACAAGACCGAAGAAATTGGAATGTACTGCCTCCGTGGACTGTTTTTGAAATTCACTAATAAGCGATATTAATTTGTAATAATGAGGAGCATAAGGGCTCGAATTCTTTATGTGAAATACTCGATTTCTTTCTACGTTTTATTACTTATCAAACACTTTATAATACAGATTTGACAAACGCGTTAATCATTATTATCATCTTCCTGTCAATGCAAACACTGCAGAATCCTTTTTAACTGACTTTCAATGAAGCTTCTCTTGGCCTGATGGACTTGCAGCGAAACGCACCTTTTAATATATACAAGTGCCGGTTGACACAAGGATGGATGCGCATGGATGACCTTTTAACCTTGTCGCTTGGAGCTAGAAGACCTTTTCCCCACATCTCTTGTGTTGCTTCTGCTTTTATTGAAACGTTAGCTTGAGTGGCTTTGTGAGATTTATGCATTTCCTAGATCCGTAAAATTAGTTTTTGCCTCTTTGAGCTGTTTTGCTGAGATGTTAAGAATTCGGTTTAAAAACCGTTACACAGCTAGACATTTGCAAACAGTCGGTTATAATCCACAACATTCCTATCCATAACGTTGACATACCGAGGCCTCGTCTTTGCGAATATTTTTTTTTGATTACCATCAAAGACTTTAACTGTTAACTGTGACACTCCAAAGTCCCCAAAGTGTAAATGCTTTAGTATAAACTACTTTATTATGCTTCTGTATAGTCAGCGTGTATAGATTTAACGAGCGACATACGGCCGTGTGCCGCTTCATTTACTGCCGATGCTGTGAGCAGCCACGTTGATTTGATGTCACTTGCTGATCTCGGAGTTCAGGAGACCATCCAGGGTTCCCACGGAGGAATTCAGAGTTGAGGGGGCAGAAATTACGAGTTACGACCTTCAGTCGAATGCAGCATAATCCATGTTACCAGGCGGTGCTTTTTCTCTCTATTATTCTGTCATATCTAGATGCACTAATGCTCCGTTCGTAACAGGTGGTGCATTATTTGCCTGTCAGAAATGCGAGTTCATGTAAAAAATCATAAAAGGTTGCAAAGGTTATCAAACCCGGCTTCCACTGGCGGTTCGTCTAATTTAACTTTACCTTTAAAACCTGACGGCCTTCTTTAAAATAAATAAATCTAATGACATTTATTGAATACTAATTCCTACCTAGAATAGTGGTCACATGACACTTTTGAAAAAAGGTGGATACTCGTAGGATACTTTCTGAAAAAATTATCCTACGGCCCTGTTGTTGATCTTTTTCCCAGTTGTTTTTACCCTTAATGAGTTAAATGACCACTACGTCCTAAACTTTCGGCAACTAAAGCTATAAAAGATGTGATCGTACGTGAAATGTACCTTTTTCCCCCCCAAACGTGTTGCAGAGTGAAAGTGACCACTGCTTTAAAATGATTTTTCTAATGAAAGGAAAACTAAAACTATAACGTATACATGATCAAGTTTTGTAAAAACTACTTGTACAAATTTTCCAACCTGATTAGATCCTGGTGCAAATTCCTAAAACATTTCTGCAACGATATTTGTAGTGTGGTGGGGTGTTTCTTCTATTGCAATTTAACATTTATATTACAGATCAGTCGTAATTTGATTTAACAAACATTCACGATAATCCTTCACACTTTGTTTCTACTGAACTGAACTAAAGCACCTGAAAAGTATTACCTTCTCTATAATACTCACTGTATCAGTATGAAACAACATTCAGTGTTAAAATGTGAGAGAGAAAAAAAAGATTTTCTTTCATTTTTTTTATATTTTTTTTACACCAGGGAATTTCTACTGTGTTTACTTTAAGTTCTGAATTTAAAAAAAATAAAAAGTTTCTTGGAGTTAAGGAAGAAAGACGGTGAATAAAATTGTTCATTGTTTGCACCCAATAAAACATTAACAATAGTCTGTGGTGTGTGAGACGTCTGTATCTTTTTATTTAATGAGTTCCGGCACCGATGACGTACGACTCTGTCTAGCATCTGTGGCGTAAACCTGCATGTCCAGTTTACATTCTTTCACTGTGGGGTGAACTGAAGAGGCGACTCCACCAGCGTAGACCTCGAAATGTGAAGGATCTGGAGAGATTCTGTATGGAGGAACGATCTCAGATCCCTCGTCATGTATTCTCCAACCTCGTCAGGCGTTCTAGGAGAAGACTCCTTGAACTGTTATGTTGGCAAAGGGAGCAGCACAAAGTATTGACTAAAAGGGGTTCCAATTATTGTTGCACACTTATATTTAGCAAATTATTATTATTATTATTATTATTGATAAACCTGCGTTGTGTTTCCAATCATTTGATATCCATGAGAGCAGAGTATTTTTGTGGGGGGATCAATAATTCCATTCAATAAGTGAAACTAATAATGCATACATTCGTTACACAGACTGATATATTTCAGGTGTTCATTCCTTTTCATTTTGATGATTATAACTGACAACTAATGAAAACCCCAAAATCAGTATCTCAGAAAATTAGAATATTGTGAAAAGGTACAATATTGAAGACACCTGGTGCCACACTCTAATCAGCTAATTAACTCAAAACACTTGCAAAAGCCTTTAAATGGTCTCTCAGTCTAGTTCTGTAGGCTACACAATCATGGGGAAGACTGCTGACTTGACAGCTGTCCAAAAGATGACCATTGACACCTTGCACAAGTAGGGCAAGACACAAAAGGTCATTGCTAAAGAGGCTGGCTGTTCACAGAGCTCTGTGTCCAAGCACGTTAATAGAGGGCGAAGGGAAGGAAAAGATGTGGTAGAAAAAAGTGTACAAGCAATAGGGATAACTGCACCCTGGAGAGGATTGTGAAACAAAACCCATTCACAAATGTGGGGGAGATTCACAAAGAGTGGACTGCAGCTGGAGTCAGTGCTTCAAGAATCACCACGCACAGATGTATGCAAGACATGGATTTCAGCTGTCGCATTCCTTGTGTCAAGCCACTCTTGAACAAGACACAACGTCAGAAGCGTCTAAAGACAAAAAGGACTGGACTGCTGCTGAGTGGTCCAAAGTTATGTTCTGTGATGAAGGTAAATTTTGCATTTCATTTGGAAATCAAGTTCCCAGAGTCTGCAGGAAGAGAGGAGAGGCACAGAATTCACGTTGCTTGAAGTCCAGTGTAAAGTTTCCACAGTCAGTGATGGTTTGGGGTGCCATGTCATCTGCTGTCTTTGGTCCACTGTGTTTTCTGAGGTCCAAGGTCAACGCAGCCGTCTACCAGGACGTTTTAGAACACTTCATGCTTCCTGCTGCTGACCAACTTTATGGAGATGCAGATTTCATTTTCCAACAGGACTTGGCACCTGCACACAGTGCCAAAGCTACCAGTATCTGGTTTAAGGACCATGGTATCCCTGTTCTTAATTGGCCAGCAAACTCGCCTGACCTTAACCCTATAGAAAATCTATGGGGTATTGTGAAGAGGAAGATGCGATACGCCAGACCCAACAATGCAGAAGAGCTGAAGGCCACTATCAGAGCAACCTGGGCTGTCATAACACCTGAGCAGTGCCACAGACTGATCGACTCCATGCCACGCCGCATTGCTGCAGTAATTCAGGCAAAAGGAGCCCCAACTAAGTATTGAGTGCTGTACATGCTCATACTTTTCATATTCATACTTTTCAGTTGGCTAACATTTCTAAAAATCCTTTTTTTTTTTGTATTGGTCTTAACTAATATTCTAATTTTCTGAGATACTGATTTTGGGGTTTTCATTAGTTGTCAGTTATAATCATCAAAATTAAAAGGAATGAACACTTGAAATATATCAATCTGTGTGTAATGAATGTATACATTATATTACGTTCACTTTTTGAATGGAATTACTGAAATAAACCAACTTTTTGATGATATTCTAATTTTATGACCAGCCCCTGTAAGTTTTAGCGTTATTCATTTCAATTTAATGAAATGTGTTTGATTTATTTTAATTTTTTTCAGTCAGCGTTGTGATGCTTGACATAGGAAAAAAGAAGCACTAAATAAATGCATCGTTTATGACACTTTATTTTCACACCTCACCTTTTTAATGTTAAAATCACGTATTTATCCACTAATGGAAAGAAAAGTTCCTATTTTTCTAAACCCATCCTGCTAGGTGTGTAGTACACCACATACAGCAGTGCTTGAAAGTTTGTTCTTCCTTAATAAATAAGTGACCGGGTCTGATATTTTTGTTTAATCTGGTTCTCTTTGTCTACTTTTAGGACTTTTAGTTTGAGAAAGGGGTTCACAAACTTTCAAGCACCGCTGTGTGATCTTCTATGCTTATTATATCTTTTATTTTACGCTACGTGGAAGCAATTTTCAGATATTCTGGCTCAGCCTCACTGTGATATATTCCTGTATTATATCTATATTACACTACATTTCAACGACACGCAAACTTCACTGTGGGTAAATATTATACAAAAACAAAACAAGCCTTGACAGTTTGATCATTTTCATTAGAAATATTTGCATGGGCGTGTCTAAAACTCCTAGTGATCAATGTTTCCACTGACATCAGCGCTCCTCATCTCCATCCTCTTAACCCCAGGTCAGTGTTGATCATTTAAGAGTGTTCGCTCGTTCACTACAGAAAGGAAAGGACCTTCCCTTTTGGCAGTGCGCCCTCCAAAACATCCCCTCTCTCCAAGCGCACACCAGTCTCCGGCCCACACCACAGCGAGACATGTGACCGGGACAATGGAGCTCGTTGAGCGCCGAGATAATGCCGCTCTGTGCTTGTGGCAGGTAGAGCGGGACGTGCCGTCTGTTCACACCCAGCATGTGATGCCCAGCGCTGCTATAATAACCCAGTCTGAGCCATCCAGAGATCTAATAACAACAGAGATCGTCACCGTCATCGTACTACAGATATCCTTCATCCTGATCTACTCCCTCTGAGATGAGAGCCGCTGTGCCTGCCCTGCTCTTAGTGGCGCTCGCCGGGTGTCAGAGTGGTAAGAGACAACACCGATTCACGGTTATTTGTGTTCCTTAGCTAATGATTGATGAGGATATGAGAATAGGAAATAAAACTTCATTAAGTAAGGAATGAAACAATTCAAGCTTCAGGTTTTTATTGTCATGTGCATAAAGAGAGCTGTAAGCATCTATTGCTGAGGTCAGAAGTTTACGTACGCCCTTGCAGAACCTGCTGTGTTAATTAAAAAAAAAAAAAGAGGGATAATAAAAATTGCATTTAGTTTTTATCTGTTTTTTAATTCTGCCCTCAAGAAGCTATTTCACATAACAGATCTTTACATAAACACAATAATAACTTATTATGAGGGGGGGGGTAAACTTTTGAACAGGATGATTGAAGTAAATTTTGTTTAAAGATTAGTTTTTTTCATTTAGTGCTGCCCTTCAGAAGCTATATTAGATATTTACATGTCTCCCAGAAGACGACAAAATAACAATTTAATCCGATTTACATCAATCATCCTGTTCAAAAGTTTACACCCCCCTGGCACTTAATGTATCGTGTTGCCTTCTTGAGCATCAGTGATCGTTTGCACCTTTTGTAATAGCTGTGTACGAGTCCCTCGGTCGTCCTCAGTGTGAAAAGACGGATCTTAAAATCATATAGCCGCTGCTGGAAAGGAGTCAGATACGCAGAAGATGCAGGAAAAGTAAAGAACGTGCAGGACCTGGAGGATTTTTCTGAAGAACAGTGTGCAGTTTAACTGCTCAGGACGAACAAGGGACGCGTGAAGAACTCTCGCACAACATAAACACGGGATTAAGAATCGAGCGTGTGTAAACTTCTGAACTGGTTAATTTGTGTAAATTCAGTTATTATTGTGTCTTGTGTATTATATGTAAACATCTGCTATGTGAAACTAGTAAAAATAATAAACTAAACATTTGGGGTTTGTGCTGTGGAAGGAAAATAATCTTGCAATCGAGTAAAGTTAGAGTTTTCCTGTGACCGCACATCCCCAAGTGTTTTATTCCTCTTAAACCACAGCAGTTTTTCAATGATTACAATCGTTTGTTGTTGTTGTATTATTTTAAAGAATGATGCGTCATACTTTTTACAAATCCGTTAATAATAATAATCTACCGACACGTCCCTCCAAATATATTTCATTCATAAAAGTTCAACTTTGTATTTGTTATTCGTTTGTATTCCGCATCACATCCAGTTTCTGATACAATTCCACCTTTGCCTACATTTTGGGCCTAGGAAGCCAAAACGATACCTAAATTTCGCTTTCAAAAAAAGGAAGTGATTCTAGTTGACCAAAATGGCCGCCTTGATACCGTTAGTCGTATCCTCCACTGTTTAAAAAAAATAAGTAAAAAAGATTCCTCGAATGTTTTTTTGGCAATTAAGGGTTCTTCAGTTTCAAAATGGTTCCTTTCTGAGAGGCTTCTGCATACAGACTAATTGCGAAACACTTTCCAGATTGAGCCTTTTTAATCTTTTGCATCAAGTCTGTGCAACATCACTTAAGGAACGGATGTGGTTCGGGACAGACGTTCATTACTTGCTGTCTACGTCGGCGTCAACGATGAGAAACCAAATGTCGGCCATGTGTGATGTCGTGGCCGACCGACCGCGTTAGAGTCACGGGGAGAACATTCGATTCTTTCACCAAAACATTTCTCTAAATTAAATTCAGCTGTATTAAATAAGAGTACTGTCTGTTGACGTTTATTTCCTCTGCATTGTTTTGCTAGTGTATATGATTCTTATATTGTCTTATATCCTCTATAATAGACTTGCATATAAAATGCGACATCGAAGTGAAAAGAAAGTGATCTGTGAATGATTTTGTCATGTTGAACGGTGTTATTCGCAGTGTTTTGTGCGTCCCTGGATTGTTGCGCGAAGGAGGATGGGTCCGACGAGAGAGGTAATACCGTTCCTACATTAAAAAAAAAAAAAAAAAGCATTTAATTCTTTTTATTGCTCTTGATTCAAATCTATTAATGAGCACCGTTCGTTTATCTATATATTCTTTTCTTTCCAGTGGAGATTAGTGACCTGCAGAAATCAGGTAAGTCATGATCGTGAATGTTTTTCTGTCGTTTTTATTACACAGAGAAGTCATTGCGCTTTCACGGTGTAAAGTTACGCCTGCTTTATAGAGGCGCATCTATAAAGACTAACACACTAAAAAGTCTTGTTGCTGGAAAATTAGATTCTTTTAGTCTTCATGCTCTCCTAAGGGTGTGTAAACTTTGTGCGTTCATCTGTATGTGTACAGGTCTTGTGTCCTCTCACTTCAGTCAAGGTAACGCTTTGAAATGAGCTTCGTAACGCTCTTTCTTTTTTTCCAGATGAGACTGAGGCTGAAGCAGAATCAGAAGGTAATTAGTTATAAAGCTATGTTTTAGCGCCAACACTGGTGCCAAACAGGAACTTCGTCTTATCCTGAAGACTTTCCTATGGCGGAAAACGTGCAGTTACGAAATACTAGCACTGGAGACTCCTTCCGTGAACGTTAAATAAACATCTCCTTACCGAGAACCTCACCAAATTAATAATTTCATGTTTTTATTTGTTACATAACGACAACTGATTTTAAACCTTTCAGTAGTTACTTAGATTACGTGACGCGTCGCTATAGAAACGATACGTGCGTGAGAAATGTAAACAGAGCTGCTGTTGCAGAAAATGAATCGACACCTTCTTACCAATTCAGCAGCGCAGTGGTGTACGGAGTTATATATGACACTGTTATAAGGATATTCACTTATTTAAATATTTCTTCATTGGCTTGCAGAGGAAAGAATGGCACATGACAACTGCTTTGGGAGTGAGTTACACCCTTTATCTCTTAATGTCTGAGAATTAATAGAAAACAATAAGCCAGGGTGTAATTACTATTTTATTCAATTCTGTTGACTATAAGATAATAGATGATGCTGTGCCTAATAATGGAGTGTATAATAGTTTGGGGTTTGTTTTTTACAGAGGCTGTAAGAGATCAACCTGAGCAGAAGTTTAACCCCACTGCTTCTTCAGTCAGTGAAGGTGAGACAGTGAGGAGTATAAACTCACTCACAGCCACCAGATGGCGCTGAAACCAACAGATTGAATGAATTTAACTCTTTTACCAGCCAGAAAGCAAACATTGAATTTCCGTGTGTTTTGGGAGTGCCCGTGTTCAGCATTGTATTTATGTGAGATTAGTGGTGGCTCATATGAAAGTAGACTCTCAGGGCTTTAAGTGTGTGCAGGGTTGTTGTTTTTTTTTATTTCTTTTTTTCTTTTTTTTTAAACTAGCCTACTAGGTTTAAATGTTATTATTGTATTGTGATAGTTGTATACAGTGTTTTACAATCCAAAAATTTGAATTTGGATAGATACAACCACCCCCACCCCCCACCCCATCGTCACCTAAACAGCACCTAAACACACGATACAGTCACGATACTCTACGCACAGAAACCCAACAGTGTCCCGGCTAATCTTAAAACAGACTAGGGGTTGGTTGCACCAATAAGGATTAAATTAATCACAGTTTAGAGCTAATCTAGGATTTGTTGATCTGGGCTTTATTTTTAAATCGAGTTCTATCGCACCACTTAATTTTAAACACAGATGAACAAATCGGGGATAAACGCAGAAATATATGAATTCTCCGGTGTGACTAAACAGCAACAAATGTAAGGGATTGTGAACTTTAAACTTTGGATTAAATTCAACAGAAGTTATTAACTGCTCATTCGCATAACCGATACAGGTTGAGAAAATGGAAAAATTCTAATGTAAATAAAATAAATAATCTGAGTTTAAAGTGATGGAGCAACGAGATTATAGTTAATCCAGGTTTAGTGTGAAATTAAATTGTGGGAGATTAACGTGATGGTTTAAATGTAAGCCTGCTTATTTTAATACAAGGTTTAAAGTTTGGTGCCACAGAATTGTTAGATTTAATCTAGATTTAAGCTTAATCCTTATTGGTGCAACCCACCTCTAGAAGTGGTCAAATAATTAGTTTTATACTGACTGAAAACGTCCGTGTCTAGTGTAATGTGAGAAAGGGTTCCGAGTTGATCAAACATCGAGCTCTGAAGACTTTCCATGAACTGTTTTGTTTTGTACCTTCTAGATTTCCGTAATGACCCGTGCTTCGTTTATTTTTTGTACAGAAATCACACAAGATTCTGAGACTCAAAATACCACAGAGACGAAGACTGAAAGTAAGAGATTTTAACATTAATACCATCTACTCTAGATAACAATATTATCAGCGTGGGCATTCTGAAACATTGTCTTTTCTCTCAAAATACCAACGTATTATATCTGATCGCTTTAATAAGGAGTAAACTAGTTTCTTCAGAATTGTAAAGTTGTTGTGATGTAATGCAGGGTTGTGATATAATGATAGCAAAAGTTTTTATTCAAAAGGGACACTTAATGGGGGAACGAATGGACGGAGGTCTCTCTCACCAACAAACCTGCATCAAATGGCATTATTAGATTTAATTAGGATTCCCAAAGTGTTTTCGTCAGCCAAAACACTCTTGTAATAAATGAGAAAACTTTTTACTTAAAGCATGTTACTTTTCACAACCACCACAAACCCCAGGATGGGAATCTCTGACCTTCACTTTTCTCTGACTCAACAAACGGTTACGGATAGAAAACAATTAAGAGAGTCTGGTTCTCCAAGATGGCCGCCTCCATGACGTTCCAGTATTCATCTACATTCACAGTGACATTTTGTTCACGCATTTAGATTTACTGCCAGTCTGACTGTATCGTAAACCACAAGTGAATCTGTGTGACATTAGTAAAGAACATGAGGATGAAATTTACAGAATATATATATATATATATATATATATATATATATATATATATATATATATATATATATATATATATATATATATATATTTTTTTTTTTGACAGACTTCCATACAGTGCAACACCACAGATGCAAACACCAGACACCAAACATGTCTTTGCTAATCATTCACGTTCAGCGTGAGGAGACAGTTGTGTGAATTTGACTTTTAACTAGAATATATCTTTAATATCAGTCAGAACATGCCCCAGTCATGGGAAAAGTGTTTTAAATGTGTTAGTTGTGTGTGATGGGAGTGTAACCAGGGTTTCCTTTGACAGATGAAGGAACTGAAGCGAGAGCAGAAGTGCAAGCACTGAGTCTGGGTAAGTGCAGTGTTTCTTTTTCTTTTTCTGTGGTAATAAAGTGTGTAAGAGATGTGAGATTTGTGTTACATACTAAAAACACGATTTTACTTCCTCAGACATGGCGGAAGAAGACAGTGACGAAGGTGAGGAAATGGCGTGTAGTAATTGCTCACAGCCACCAGAGGGCGAAAGTGTGTAACTGAAACTAAAGATAAGCTTGGAAAAAAAAAAAAAAACCCTGATAAAACAGAAGGATTCAGATTTTGTAATGATTATTTTCGTGGCATGTTTATATTCCAAAGCTTTATTTTATTTTATATATCTTCTCTTAGAAGAAATAACTCGGATAACGGAATTATGGAAAAAAAAGTGTAGGTTGGAAAGTAAAAGCAAGAGAGCGTGGGACGCCATGAACATTTTTACACCATTTTTGTAATATAAAGAGATTTTTTTATTTTATCGAGATAATGAAAGAAATTGAGCACAATGTTTTACGTTTGGAAAAATCGTTTTTAATATTGCGCCTCTTTTAGTACAAATCGAAAATGTCATTTTAATCTAAAGGAAATGAAATGAAAGTTAAAGTTACAGCGTGAACCTATGCAGTGTCCCAAGTTTAAAGATTTTTCATTAGTCTATTTTTTTTAAATTACTATTAGACTAATAATACGACTATGACGACTATGACGTTTTCTCTCGGCGTAATTGTTGCTAATCTCTAAGAAAGTCTGAAAATGGAGTGTGAGGTAATGGACACAATGATGAAGAGGATTATACTCAGTAATAATATACTGAAAACATTTTTCACATTGTACGTTTATATAACTCTGCATTCCTTCTCATATATAACTCGATCGACTTCATCACCTCTTCATAAACTGTTAACGAGTTACAGGCGTAAATATGACCCTGATTTCTAATCAGTGCAAACTTGGATTTATCTGTTTACACACACCAGACCGATGGTTTTGTGAAATTGTTAACTGTGTTTGTGTTTTCAGAACGGTCTGACATCAAACTGCTTAAACGTCTAGGTACGTACTGGGGGGGGGGATAATACCATTAAGACCGAGATGGAAAGTTAAATGCATAATATATTGGATAAAGATAAAGACCAGATTCCATGACATTCCACCAAACATCCCAGTGAGTCTCGAGTAATAGTCCAGGACTGATCCAGTTTGTTCTGACTTTTATTAGCACTTAAAATGTTCACGCTCAGTCCTGGTTCGACTTTTTTTAGACTGTAAATATGTCGTTTTGTTTCCATGTTTATGTTTGATGTGAAGGAATAAAACCCTCGGGCGTGTGCTGTTAGAGGAATATAATCAGCAGCGCTATGGTGTCATGTGAAATCCAAGTGTTCAGCAGTGAGGAACTTGTTACCACTTTCTATCCATTTATGGATACGTTTAAAGTTGTAGAACATCCACAAGACAACTTGGTGTCTTTCTGTATTTGGGTTACAGCGGTTATAAAGTCTTGACGTCAACGAGACCGAAATGAAAAAGAAAAAAACAGCTTATGCTACGTGGTTAGAACGTTCGCCTCACACCTCCAGGGTTGGGGGTTCGATTCCCGACGCTGCCCTGTGCGTGGAGTTTGCATGTTCTCCCCGAGCTGCAAGGGTTTCCTCCCAGAGTCCAAAGACATGCATGGCAGGCTGATTGGCGTGTCCAAAGTGTCCGTACTGTGTGAGTGTGTATGTGATTGTGCTCCGTGCACTCTGGGATAGGCTCCAGGTTCCCCGTGACGCTGTACAATAAGCGGTATAGAAGATGGCTGAATCTTCACATCCTTAAAATGTTTTTGTGCTCACTGAGAGCTCCAGGGCAAACAAAACCCGCCTCGTCTGATCTAGAACATTTAGTTTGAAGGGAGAATTCTGCATTGTATTGTTAGTTGAAGTTATACATCAAAACTTAAATCTAGGAAAAACAACTACCCTTTAATCTCCCATTATTTAAACATCCACAAGCAGTTACACATTGTCAGAGATTTTATTTTAAGCACACAGACAGTGCTTTTATTGGCGCGGCGGTTTGGGTTGAGACCGTCGCAGAATCTCTGACAATGTGTAACTGCTTGTTGGTTTTATTGGGCCGCAGCGTCAGACTGCAGTGCTGCTGCGAATGTGGGCCAGAAATCGAGGCCAGAGCTCTCTCAGAGCCGCAGCGACACCACACCGCCCCGCTCGCCTTGATTTATATCTCCTGCATGGTCTTGGTTTATTTTGGGACTGAAGACGCATTGTTACAGCATCAGCGAGGAGGAACACAGCGAGCGAGGGGCCGCTGCGTCGATTCAATCATCCCATCCCTGACTGCTACGTTTAGTAAGCTGTAGGTTCACGGTTCAAGTCTGAGGTTCTGTATTAATAATGACATTTATTCACAGCAGGTGACACCAGCGTGGCTGAGGAATAAGAGGAGCATGTTTACGGCTCGTGTACCTGCTGAAGAACCACACGAGGAACCTATAATACTTAATAAAGAAATGGTACTCATAATTACAGCCTCACTGTCTGGTCTGTGGTGTATTAATGAGAAATATGTGAAATTTTTTAAGTACTTAAAAGATTAGCAGTTGTTTTATTATAAACTATGTTAGTTAAATATTTACCAACAGTAACGTTCTCTCGTTGAATCCGTATAAAACTCTAATCTCTTAAGACTGAGCCGAAACTTCAAATGCTCTGACCCGCTCGTCTAGCCATCGCAATTTGACCCTCGTCACGATTTGCTCAGATCCTTACACTTGCCCATTTTTCCTGCTTCCATCACATCAACTTCAAGAACTAACTGTTCACGTACTGCCTAATAAATATACCCCACCCCTCGACCGGTGCCACTGTAACACTGTTATTCACAGCGCCTGACAAATGTTATCAAAAGTGAATAGCATGTGAAAAGCCTGTAATAAACACCCACTGCTATTAATCTAACTGTGAGCCTACATTTCAACAGTAGAATTAGTTTTCGTTCTTCAGGTGGAAAATTTAGGATTAGAAAGCTCCAATGCTTCCAGTAAATAAATATCAGGGTACATGCCAGTAATTAAACAGCCGGATTATGAATATAAGTAAGGAAAGGTTTTGGGGTGAAAGTGACTTCACGTGCACCTTTTCAAATTACAGGCAAAAGAAGTAGGCAGAAACATCAATAAAGTCAATGAGGCAAATGTCCCCACAAAAAAACTGGTTTATTCTCTCCCTCCTCAATCTCATTTTTTTGTGTGTGTCCATGACAAAAAGAGTATATGTTTACAATATTACACAGCAATAGTTTCTTTGGTACCTAAAAAAAATAAAATAAAATAAATAAAATAAAAGACCAATAGTAAGGCAACTACAGCAAATTTATAAAGGTCAAAACGCACAGCAGCGAAATAGCCACGCGCTCGCTAACGCGAGATTTTAACTGCACAGCCACCATCAATCCAACAGGGGGCGCAAAAAAAAAAAAAAAAAGGCAAAACACGCTCTTTGTTTAGCGTGACTATTCCTTTAAAAATCAGCATCTCATATCTAATCCTGGCCTGCTGTGTATACACACACACTTTAGCAAAAAACAGCAGTCATGTGATTTCTAAAGGTTTACGACATTCAAGCTGAAGCTTAGCAGGATTAGCATGTGATGCTAACGGGAAGTGCTGCACCGCATGATCGGAGTTTTACAGGAGAATGTTAATTTCGTGTTTGCAGCATGAATTTAATATATATATAAATATAAATAAAAAAAAAAAAGAAGTTTAACTTGTTCCATGTTTTATTTTCGATGAGTGTTTACACACTGGTCCTGAAACTACCATCACCAAGTGTTAACCAAAATCCTGATTAACAGGAAACGCCCTTTTTCTCTCATGAATGGTTATGACTAGAGCAGAGACAAAAAAATAATTCAATGGAATTTGATTATTAATTTTTAAAAAATCAACGTTTCAGTACTGGTGCTAGTTTTAGTGTGTGTCGTGCGAGAGTCTGAACCAGAGCGATCCTGCAGGGTAGAAATGAATAGCGCTGGTTAATCAAAGCAAACTATGACGTGGAATAAGGCGGGGCCAATTTCACCTTCTGTTTAATACTAGATAAAGATATCATCCCTGGTGTCGCCTCAGCTCTAGTTACGATATCGACACAACGCCTCACACTTGGTGCACAAAATGACCGCTAGCATGTGTTCCGTGGTCTTGCATTCGTTCTGAGTGATATTAGCATGAAATAAAATGAAGTGTACATGATAGTCTCCCTCTGCACGTCTGGCAGCCTAGTTACACTTCAGCGTTCAACGAGAGCGCCACATGGCAACACAAAGCACTTAACAACCATACGGAGACCGGAAACGTTTAAAGGAGGTTTCATTAATCCGACCAGACGGCGAGAGGGCTTACTCGCAGACACTGCTCTGTTTCGGAGTTCCAGAGTTTAAATATAATAAATCCTTCAAGCTAAGCGGGGCGCAACGGTCTAATTTACTTCGGTGGAATTAATCAGGAATCTGATCACGACGTGGTATTTTAGAAGGCACACTTTCTTATTTTCCTTCACGCGACTAATGTTGACTGATTTTCTATCTTCTTTCACCCCACCGCAAAGCTCGGCTCGGATCACTACTTCCGTTTGAAGATCTGAACTGATCCAACAATTATTTCATCACCTAACCGATTGTATTGAAAAGGTGGGATGATGTGCCTAAAAAACAAACAAAAAAACACAGGTAAACTCCAGTGAAACAGTAATGCTACGTTTAAACATCAACGTGGACAAAATTTTCTTTTCTTTTTTTACATTTTACAAAAGAAACTATACCAACATCCAATCATTTCATCTCTGCTGCAGAGTAACAACGGAGCCAATCTGCGTTCGGACAGTACAGACCACATAATTCTTGGGGTGGGGGGGCAGTGCATTTCTAGATCCAACGTATGAGAATCATTTAAGTAAACCGGAGGAATGAGGGAAAAACATATATATACACACACATGTATATCTACACGAGTCAGTGCATTTGGCTGAAAAACACCAATGACTGAATCTTAAAAAAAAGAAAAAAAGAAAAAATTCTTATAAGAGCCGATACGGGTGATTGGCCGTACGCGAAATGTTAGCAAGGGACCTGTTATGACCAGCACGAGCACTTTTCACAGCTACTCGACAGATCATTATAAGGAATGGAAAGAAAATCCAAACAGACTGGTGACCTCGTTTACATCTAAACACTGCTCTAGGCAGAGCGCTGTCTCAGAGAATGATTCGTGACAAGGTGTGAGAAGAAGGCTAATAATACTGCACTGCAATTTGTTCTTTTTTCAACCCCCACCATCAACTGGAGGAGATTTTTTTAATAGTTATATATGTACATAATTACATAAAAAAGGATCTCTTTTGATCAACTATTTACAGAAAAAAATCTAATAAAAAAATGAGTATGTATGTATACATGGCAACAATTCATCTATTTAGAAAATGAAAAAGGAAATCAAAAAAATATGAAGAAAATATTTTTTTTTCCCCCCATGCTCCCTTGGCATGTGAACCCTGGTAGGCATGTGTGCACGCGCGCACACACACACACACACACACACAGAGAACACATGGATGAATTGTCAACGTATGCCGCAAGCTAAGAAACACAAGCCTTAGTTAGAAAAAAAACTAAACGATATTCCTCAGCCCCAGTGAAGATGGAAATTGGAGCGATGAGGGTAGCGAGGCGGTGAGAGAAGGTAGAACAGCCAGCTCTCTTGCGTTCTTAGCTGCGAACGGCGGAAGCTACACTACAGCAGGCTCGGAGACTTTATAAAATGACGTAGGTGAAGAGAGCCATGATGGCGGCGCTGATGAGACCGGAGATGGGCACGGTCACGAACCAGGCCACGAAGATGTTGCGGAAAAGACGCCAGTCCACAGCTTTCCGGGAACGCAACCAACCCACGGCTACCACAGAGCCCACCTGAGAGAGAAAGAAAATAAATAAATAAATAAATAAATAAATAGACACAATATAAGGTTCAAACCGGTTCATCTTCTAATTCCATATAAACCCTACAAACATTCTGCAACTCGTTTCTGAGATATCACTAAGGAGAATCTCACGGCACATCGGATCTAGATCGATATGGGAGGATCCTGAAGGTATCTGTATCGGAAAAGAAAAATATGGTATCGTGCCATCTCTACCAGAGAGACAAGTAAACTTCCATTTAAACACGAGTACTCCCCTCACCTTCAGTAATATAAAAATCAGAGGTGAAGAGGGACCGGTGCAACCTTATCCTCCACGCGTCACCATGTGAACGACTCATGCTTTTATTAGACTCCGTAGTGGTCTATATGTATAAACCTGAATTAAATCGAACACCACATCATAGGCAGCAGCTTAATCTGCTTTGGTGTGTGAACAAATATAAAAAATACTTTTAAAAATAGAAAGGGTGTTTTATATTAGTTATCAGAAAATGTAAACTACAAAATAGGTGTTATAGGAAAGTTTTCTACAGACGGCACTACCACAGGTGAAACACACACACTTCCAGTGTGCACCCTGTAGTTATCTTCCTACACTGCAGTCTGGGCTTCTCCACCCATTCAAATGGACTTGTGCCATTGGCCTGCTTTACATCAGCTCATGTTTACATAGTGCGTGTGTGTGTGTGTGTGTGTGTGTGTGTGTGTGTCTCACTCGCTCACCTTGCAGTGGGTGGTGGAAATGGGCAGGCCGATGTTGGAGGCGACGACCACAGTGACCGCTGAAGCCAGCTCGATGCTGAACCCGCTGTAATGACAACAAGACTGAGCTCAGAACAGCACAGAGTGGAGTAAAAACACTACACAGTGTGGAGACGTTCACCACATCACTGTCATGATAATCACTGAAAAGTGCATTAGGAAAGGGGGGGAAAAAAAAAAAAAAAAAAAAAAAGAGCAGACAGTTCAGAATGTAATGAAGCACAGAAAAGAAGTAAATAACGAGACAAAAAAAGTGAGTGTGAAAGAATAAAAGATGAGCATGAGCATTAAAACAAGGAAGGGGTAAAAAAAAAAAAAGCAAGGAAGAAAAAACAAAGGGAGCAGGTAATGAAAATGGGGGGGGCAACACGACACCAAGACAGGAAAGTAAAGCATGAAAAAAAAAAAGCCTTTGAAGAAAAAAAATTAAATACATAAATGCACAGGAAACAAAGAGAAGGAAAGAAAAAGAATGTAAGCAAAAGAGAGAAAACAGCAGCAGCTAAAAGCAGTAGTGTGTAAATGATCAACAGTACACAGAAACACACACACACACACACACACACCTGGAGGGGGTGATGGGAGTGAGGTCTTTGCCCATGGTCTGGATGACTCTGCGGCCCCAAACCCACAGTCCGATGCAGATGCCCACTCCTCCATACAGCAGCAGCCAGAGAGGGGTCGGAGCAGTGGACTCCACAGAACCACTCTGATAAACCAGCCACAGTGCCACCAACGGACCGATAGCGTTACTGCACGAGGAGGGGAAGGGGAAAAGAGAGCGTGCAGGTTTAAGCACACGGTACTGTTTTTTAGTTCTTTACCATGTTGATGACATTATGTGACTGGAACACAATGAAAAACGCTTTCGTTTACAGTGGAAAACTGAACTTCAAAACAGCGATCAAAAACGACAAAGCCGACCAGATGAATCCGGAGTCTGATTTGAATTCAGCGTGTTAGACCCGAGGCTCTCGTACCTGACGTCATTTCCACCGTGAGCGAAGGAGCCAAAGCAGGCAGTGAGAATCTGCAGGAACTGGAACAGTGTGGAAACTTCTGGTTTATCTGCATCAGCCCTGTCCTCCTCTATCGAGCTGCTGTTGCTTCCTCTGTCCTCCTCGGGCATCTCCAGGTTCACTTCTCCGTCTCCGAGGCCGTCTTCGGGGGTGCCGTGCTCGGCCACGGCATTGCAGTAGCTCGTGTAGCTGTCCATGCGGACCCTCTTGCGCTCCAGCACCTTGTCTCCGTCCACTGACGCGCGGAAATCAGAGTCTCGGGGCTTGAACTCGCCGTGGAGGCCGATGATGGCCATGGTGTAGGAGGTGTAGCTGTTGTTGCGGCGGATGGGCCGGTCTCCGCCCTCACCCATGCAGTCGCCCACTTTGGCTAGGTGCAGCTTGTGCAGCAGGTCCTTGTAGAGACCCGAGTCTTTGTGGACAGTGTGGTACTGACTGTAGCCGTTGCTGGGGGCGTGGGTGGGGCCGTTGCTGAATTGAACGTGCGCCGATTTGGGCACTAGAAAGAAAAAAGTAAAAGAAAAAAAAAAAAGAACTAAATATTCGTTTTCTCTGCTTAATTTAAAGCAAGATTTTGATCACCTAACCCTAATAAAATAATTTGGTACATTAAAGATCAGTATTTTTATGGATTTCATCGTCGCCGTGTCCTCTCTCTTTCTCAAAACTCACCGCTTCCGCTGATTTCGCCCTCTTTTGGTTCGGGGTCGTCAGAGTCTCCGATGTCAAAGGTGACCCTGCGTTCCTCACAAGGAGCTGGCATTGGAGGTGTGCTGGGGGACGGGGTAGGCGGGGTCTCCTGAGGAACAGATTTGAGGATGGGACCGTGCGTCTCTGTCATCTCCCTCTTCTCCATTAGGGGGCTCTCTGAGGGGCTGGAAGACTTGAGCTCACCTATAGAGAGGAGGAAGGAAGGAAAGATGCTCAGACAAACACGCAGAGATTTATACACAAACACCATCTCTCCCCCCCGGACTTCTTAAATCAAAATCCCTCCATTATATAGAAGTAGGAGACGTGCACAGAAAACTGTGCACTATTCCCAATTCCTCAGGTATTTGTCAGTCATTAGTATTAACCGATTTAATTTCCTTCGTTTTGTTAATAAAGTTAAGATCAGACATTAAAAAGGAGTATTATACTAAAGTAGGTATTAAAACTAAACAGATTTTAAAATAAAATCCCTTCCTCCTTTCTGTTAAGACACTAATCCTGTGCGGGAATCCGTTCTCGAGTCAGTGTTTGCTTGTCGTGTTGCTTTAACCGATAATCAAGGCCGGTCAAACAGGCTGACGTTAACTCCAGTCGAACATCCCAGAGGCACGTGATCGACGCGGTCAAACGGTTTAACACACCGCTTTAGCCTGCAGACACGTCAACGTAGAACCTGAGCAGGTTTAGTGTCCATCGCAAAGAACGGTTACTCTAATCCACTAGGCAAAGACCAATTACTGGATGACTCTGACCCAGTGACATCGCTGACCTTAGTCCTTACACAAGCTGTCCAACAGAACAGCAGAGCAACAATAGTGTTTTCAACATCCTACAGTAAGAGCTCAAGGGTTTTTGAAAAGGATACGTCAGTGGCCTGTTGGTCACGTGAACACGTCCGGACACCCAGAGGCCACGTCAGTGCGGATTGGAAACACGTTAAATAATTTAAAATCATTGAAATGTTTAAGAGTTTATCAAGATCGGTTTAATCATAAAACACATCATGCAACAGCATACACAACGTGGTAATATTTGGCTCAAGTAGGACAAAGGTTATGTCTATGGCGAGAACACTCAAGTTAATAAATAAGCGAGTTCTACAATTATAGAGTTAAAAATGGCCTGTAATGCTTGTAAATGCTGCTCGGCCTCGATTATTTTGTAGTCGAGAAAACCGTGTGGGTTGAGATAATTAACACCCCGTATTCTAGTTCGAAGCAAACTACAACGTCACCGCTACCGAATAGATTCTTAAGAGAAATATCTCACAACTTTACTCACGTTCGATCTTCTTCTTGAGGAAGGGACAAACGGCAAACCAGACGATGAGTCCAACGAGGATGGCACATCCGAGCGAGATGAGAATGGCTCCCCACCAGGGCAGTTTATCAAATCCCAGCACTGAACGTCCGGCGTCAGCGGAAGAGAGAGAGAGAAAGAGGGGAGAGAAAAAAGGGACAAGGGGGAAATGGACAGAGAGACGAAAGGTGGTTTTGAGACAAAAAGGCAGCACGTGCTACCGGAACAGATTTCTCAAAAGGCATCATTCAAGGGTTTAATTTAATTAGATAATCCTGAAAGTTAGTAACAGGGAACAAGCAAACAAAAACCACACACAATCGGGGTGGGGTAGGGGGTCAGGCTGAGTAACGGAAGGACCGGGACATATTTAGGAATCCGATGACACGGATGCTGTTATTAAATTTTATTTTATTTATTTATTTTAAACAGAAGACGATTAAAAACAAGATAGCGAGTTCAAATTACTGTAAAAGCCACCAGCGTCATCTGCAACCAGGCGGCAAAAATGTCAGTTAGGTATGAAGTGCAAGCATCTGTCTGGCCTGTGCAACCACCAAGGAGACGGCCAGACACGATCAGCAGCAAAATGCCACAGTGGCACACCGCTGTTAAAGATACACACCAAGGACGTCTTGTTAAAAAACGATTCTGCAGGGTTACAGCTCACCATGCGTTTCCTGATCAGGACAGAAAGTCATACTCGGGGATGAACGTTGAATTAAAAATTAACCGGTACAGACAGGTTAAAAGATCAATGCTAGAGACAGCAATTGCATCTTCGATTGAGGCTTTTAACTGTATAAAAGCACCTGCCACCTGAATACATTTATTTCCACACTTTTTGAGCCGAGTCACTTCAGTGCCAAGACTGCAGAACACAGACGTGACCAGCATACTGTGATACAGAAGATGAACGCTGGCACAGGAGGAGCCTGTTAGACTAGACTCTGCAATGTGGGGACAAAAAAAAAATAATTATAATAAAAAATAAATAAAATAAATAAAAAGGCAGTAAAGGGATGGTCAGAAAGGAAGGGGAAAAAATCAGAATGAAAGAGGACAAGGGAGGGGTGGAGAGGGTGAACGCGTGTGGAAATGATCTAGACGAGACCGGTTGAAGCGAGCCTGTGGCTCTCCACCTCCCTGAGCTGACTCACGTGCTCCTGGAGCATGCTGCTGCAACGTGCTCCACTTACACCAGGCAATGAGAAAGGACTGCCTGTGGGGGGTGGTGTTTTTTTTTTGTTTTTTTTTTTGGGGTAAGGTAGAATGCCTCTCTTTTTCTCTTTCACAGCCAGGCATGACTCATTGCCTCGTGGAAAAATTCTTAACAGGTGTGTGAGAACGGCGTGAGGAGGGCGGGATGGCATCAGCTGACCAAAAATAAATATTATAAGCTAAAACTTGAGACTTTGGGAACAAGGGCTATTTGTTGTCTCTGGGGGTGGGGTGGGGGTAATGTTCAGATTGTCCTCACGGGGGAATAAATGAAAAAAAAAAAAAAAAAAAAAAAAAAGAAACAACAGGAAGGTATGCACGGTCATCACATGAGAATGGACTATTACAAAAACAAGAGACGCCTCAACCACGCGTGTGGGATAAGGTGCAGCTCAACTTAAATACCACTTTCACAAACTATAAAACCCCAAATAAACCACAGCTTCTATTACACAATAACAAGAGCTGCCTTCACAGACGGTGGAGCGCCACTCTTTATTGGCGCGACTGTCTGATGACTATTTACGATTCCGTGGGGCTTTGTTTTGCTTTGTGGGAATGTATAATCTGTTGTGTGTGTGTGTATATATTATATATATATATATATATATATATATATATAATAAAACAAAAACAATTTAAAAAAGCATTTGTCGGGTTACAGACGATGTATTTACTATTAAAGCCAGGCGTATACGTTTATTTATTTTTTAAAGATAAGCAAATCTTATCTAGAAGTCTATTACACAGTAGGCATTTGTCTATGCGTTTATCAACAGGAAGTTATAAATCTGGTCAACCCAAACAGTTTAGAATCTGACCATCCCATGGTTCCTCGTTAAATGAGAAGAAACGTTCCATAGGAAATAGAGATCTACCAAGGTTTCAAAGTCAATCTTGTTTTAAGTCTATTTCACATTGATGACTGGTTATAATCAGTTATATCGGAATGGAACACACATGAAACCTGACGAGATGGGTTCTTGGATGTGTTTTCTCTTTAAACAGGGATTTGGAGTGAAGCGAGTCATTTTGTAAATGTATCTTCTGGATATTTCCTCATCGTGTAAATGTTGAGACTGAAAGGAATGCTGCTCTACTTGTCAAACATCTGAAGCCACAACAGCTTTGTTTGGTTGCCAAACTTCCCAATATTTCGCTGTATGCTATTCTCTTAACGGTAAAAAAAATTGTGAAATCTACCACTTATGTAATCATCGCTGAGGAATGGGACAGCATGAGGTTTCCTCCTCCTATCGTCTCAGGGAGGTTTTCCTCGCCACCATCCCATCTGGCTCTCTCATTAGGGACAAATTTAAAATCTATCCTGAACGTATATATTTCTGTAAAGCTGCTTCGGGACAATGTCCACTGTTAAAAGCGCTATACAAAGAAAACTGAATTGAACTGAACACATCAAGAAACAGACTTTTTTTATTTTTTATAAATAAACTACTAAAACTGACTGGAAGCCATGCTTTCGATGTTAAAATGCTGTACTGAAACCCTTTATGGCAATGACCCCCCGCATAACTTCGTAATCTAGAGTTTAAATTAGTTTTGGCGTTCCTTCTTTGACAAAAGGACCCATGTGCATTACCCATAATGCACTGCAATTTAGAATGCCTTGTTAAATGTGACAATAAGAACAGCAGCCAGCGGAGTCATTTTACAAATAAGCCGTGCGATCAAATAACCTGTAAATTTAGCTACGCCGTGGCTAGAAGTCATGCGGAAATGGAAATTACAAGACATTACACACAATGTAGAAGACACAGGACACTAATCAGCCAATTAACTTTAGAGAACAAAGGGTTAGTTTCCTTTGTGACTCTTAAGTGAGCCTTATTCCCCCACCTCCTCTTTACGATTCCTTGATAACCATGGAATCATGCTGGCTTTTAATTTGTACTGCAGTTCCCAAGGTTATACAAGTTAAATATTACGTTGTGCAATACTGCATCTTGTACGGTTTTATAATTGCCTTGCCAGTCATCTAGAACATGGTCACCAGGTTAGGTGACACTAAACCATTCTAACTGAACACGAGGTCAGTCACCTCTTTTCAGTTTACTTTACAGTCCCAGGTCACGCTGATGTTACACGGGCGAAGTATGAAAGCTAAATGTTTTCTTAAAGGCTAGCGGACGAGCGAAAGCCGAGAGGGCTCTTGCAAACGAAAACATGCAAACAGGTCGAGTCAGGCTGCGAGCGAGCGAGCCATGTTACCATATTCACGTGAAGCACAAACAAGCCGAAGAGCCACGTGAGCCTCCCAGACTCGATTCATGCCCCTCTACGGGATCGTTTACGATTTTGCATAACAAAAGGAAGGATGGTGCACATGGGGAGAACTTTCCATGCAGAACTATGGCTGTCGAATCCAGGCTCGCAGGGCTGAGGCGGGTTATTTCAGTTAGGATTCCCATCAAATTTACCAACAGCAGTAAGGCAGATTCCAGTGGGGGCTTTATAACGGTAAACGAGTTTTAAAATAAAAGCCAGAAGTGGGCAGGACGTGCTGAGAAACGAGACGAGGAAGTGCTTTCCCTTACTACCGACTGCATTTTTATAAGCTTGAACTAGACAACCACTTCAAGCTCGCCGACAGTAATGAAACGAAGACTCATGGCGTGCAGCATGCCTCATAAGCAGCTGCTACACTCCTAACCATGTCATTTGCATTAAGCTTCGAGAACATTCCTCACTCCCCAGCCTGCAGGGCCTTGACACAACACATTAGAGTGGTGGAAATGATGGCAGGGCTTTTCAAGTATCAGCAAGCGATGGGATGTGTTTTGTACATATCTCGTATTTGTGTTCGATCTGTTGAATTTAGATGTAACGCCTGTATAGTGGAACAGTCATGGCAGTTGTTTAGCGCCTAAAGGAATCAGGTGCGTGTCCTTTGCTCCTTATTAGAGCTGATGTTCCCTATAAAACTCTAACCAATGCTTTGGTGCGTAATCTTTTTTTTTTTTTTATAAATGCACCAAACTTGAGTCCAGGCTGAACCCAAGTAACCTGCACCTAGAGGACATGTTCTCATGAAGGAAGGTTTCCTGCTCCTGAAGCAAACCCAGAAGCAGGACACGTTGAAGTCAGCAAAATTCGGCCAAAGTTCAGGAGCGAATATGGTTCCGTTACAGGAGACCACATGGGCCGAGACCAGAGCAGGAATCTTTGTCCAACTGTATGCATGTATGTATGTATGTATGTATGTATGTGTGTTGGTGGACGGACTAACTGTCTAGTTAAAAGGAGATAAAATTAGAGAGATCACAAAGCAAAATGTGTCCAGGACTTTGACACTTTAAAAAAAACAAAAAAAAAAAAAAAACTCGTTCGTCTTCAATCTTCTCATTTCAACCCACATCACACCAAATGCACATGCGTTTGAAAGATTTTGATTGGTCGTCCTCTTCTTTTAGATGTTAAGCGCTGACACAGTGACCTAGTTCGACTAGCTTTTCCTCAACAAATTAATTCATTCTCATCTAACGTACAAAAGACTTTCTATATCCTTGTGCAGTCTGACTGATTTAAATCAGAGAGAGGGGGAGAGAGAGAGAGAGAGTGAGTGAGAGAGAGAGTGTGTGTGTGAAGTTGGGCCTGGTGGCGTACGTGCATATGATGCACCTTCCCGTGCCTAATAAGAGTACATACACGGTATGCACTCCTATCTGTGCATCTTGTCATACTCTGGCCTGTAGCCATCATATACGGCCCAGGCCAGCTGATTTCTTGCATTGTTGATCCCTGCAGGTAGAAGAAAACAAAAAGGAGCAAAAAAAAAAAAAAAAAGTGCTCATTTAATAAGATTTCCAAAAAGTGTTATGCATAAAAGTATGCACAGCAAAAAAAGAAAAGAAAAGGAAGCTACTATGGTGAAGATTCAGTTCGATGGACGATAAGTGTACTCCATTGATTTTTTTTCCTTTCCTCTGTGTTCAAAAAGGACAGAAATCCTGATACAGAGATGAGGAATAAAAAAAAAAAAAAAAAAAAAAACAGACAGACAGCAAGATCACCTCCATCGAGCTTCCCCCGGTTAATGATCTTAACGATGTACACGTATAACGTTGCATCACCGCCTGTTAGTCCTCGAGTTAAGGGAAATGACCTAGTCATAAAGAAAGATGGATGCAACGGGAGAATGATACTCACTCGGTGCGCCTGTAAACATGATGGAGAACAGGTTGATTCCCATAGTGACAGCATAGAAGACAGGCAACGCCCTGAGTCCGTTGGGAACCGGATCCTTCTACAAACACGAAAACAAAAGAGAGAGAGAGAATAAAATCACACGCGCTTAATACAAAGTGCAGCCTAATCTGTATAATCGAACAGAATCAGCAGGCTTCAGACGCAAGCGTCAGTATAACCTGCACAAAAAGAAGAAGAAAGAGACGTCCATTTGGTCTAGGACATGCTCGACATGGCGCCTCGCCTTGGACATTACATTAATTCGACCTTCGACACGACTCGCAGAGGGAGAGCGATCAGGGAGAGGTTTCCGGTTCTTACCTTCTGCAAGATAAACATGCGGACAAAGTAGAAGAGAACAGCAGACATGAAGCCGGAGAGGAGCGGGGAGAGGAACCAAGACGCAACTGTAAGAAAAGAGAAAAAGAAATAAATATTAAAAACAGAACATGAATATAGGGCAGAGTACAGTTAATCAGAGAAATGAAATAGTGGGTGTTCTGATTTAGATGGACTCACCGATTCGCAGAAGCTCAAGCCATCGGACTCCATGTTGGCCTTTCGCCACCAGCGAATAGCCGATAGTAGCTCCCACGATGCAGTGTGTGCCAGAAATTGGCAGTTTGAGGAAAGAAGCCACCAACTGCCACACAGCAGAGCCTGGAGATTTAAAAAAGAGGGGGAAAGCGCCATACCGTTAAAAACCATCACTGTAAAATATGCAAGCTGTGGGGTTATTATTTATTTTTTTGCTCAACCAGATATCAACATTTAACAAGCAGGCCACTTACCGAACATAGCGCTGACCGAGCCGGCCATGAGAACGTGCTCCGAGCCATTGTACATGTTCACATCGATGATCCCTTTCCGTATAGTCTCGCTGACTTTGGCTCCAAGTAGCACCGACCCCAGGGTCTCGAACACAGTAGCAAGGATGCACGCGACCCTCAGGGTGACCACGCCGGAGCCCACGGCCGTGCCGAACGAGTTGGCGACGTCGTTAGCGCCAACGGAAAAGGCCAAGATGAAGGCTATGATGAAACCGACGATCAGGAGCCACAAGTAATCGGTCATCGGGCCCTGCGCGGCTAGCGCCACGGCGGTGCTCATCAGTGTTACCGTAGCTAACGTTGTCGACACCATCGTGTGCAATAGCTTCTCGATTCTTCTCTTTCAAGTTTAAAACAGCGTCACAATCTTAAAGGGTAAATAAAAAAGAAACTGAATAATATAGGCCCTTCTTTTAATAAGCAGCACGCTAGAATTGTTTAAATAACTGAGGTACTAGTGTTTCTAAAGACTTTTTTCTTTTCGTGTGTGTTTGTTCGGAAATTCCCCAAACCGCCCTCTGCTAATACAGCAATTTAAAGCAAACCCAGACACTAGTGAGAGAATCTGCACTGCTGCAAGTTGTAAACTGGTGCGTAACGCCAAAGGAGAGGGTGGCGTGAGGGGGCTATTGCTATCCCCTGAATATACTAATGCTGCTACAATGCGTTTTAGTTTGGCCGATTAGGCAGACGGAACGGACATCCATTGTGCAACGGACAGGAGGGTTGAATGGAAGCTCATTCCTGAAAAAGAAAAAGAGGAGAAAAAACAATCAGGGAATGTTTTCCCCAGTGTTACATAACAGTCTACAGATAAAAAAAATATAAATAAAAAAGCCACACAATGCTAATTAACATTAGTGTGAGTGATCGATGCATCAGTCATGTGTACTTGACGTGATTATGATGATGGCGTACACAGCTATTATTAATGATCTTGAATAAACACCACAAAAACAGAGGATACATGTTTACTTTCATTCTGCAGTTTTCATGCACTACTTCCTCCTGTCGCACGCAGGACAAACCCAACATGATAAATTGTCTGTAATCAGACAATACGGCTTTATTGTGAAAAACACGGCGTTTCACTGTGGTAACGTTCCCACACTTAACTTCTGCTTCTCAGTGATCAGCTATGTTACAGTATTCCTGCAATAGCCTTAGACACTTTACAGAAGTTATCCTCATCATCATCGCCATCACAACCCCCTGAGGCCCGTAGATATGCAGCGTCAGGGTTCGCGTTCTGCGGATAAAGCAACTCCCATTTAACAATATTGATCGGCGGGATATTGATCTGGACGGTTTCTTCTAAAGTAAAACATTCTGGACATTTTTGGAGTTCAGATTCAGATCATTACCGAGCACGAATCTGCCTTGACAGCGAGCTAGCTAATGAGGTTACAATTGGTCACGTCTTACGATGATTTGAATAATTTCAGCGCATCAAACTGTAATAAAAGTTAAAATCAAGCTTGGTAATCGATCATCGCCTGCCCATTTTCGGATGTGCTGAATTTATTTTACTGGTGTAACCGACGCAAGAGGTAAAGCATTCCTTGCCTCACCCAGACGTGACGGGTCAAAAAGCAGCAAATGGCAGCTCAGATTTCAACGAGCAATTCCCTGAGCTAGAAATCTCTAGAAATAACCCCTAGCAGACAAATGAATAGGAGAAGTCTGAAGAAGGATAAAATAAAATGCAAAAAAAGAAAAGAAAAAGGCTTTACATGACACAATGATACAAGGAGTTAAACGTGATTATGAGCATTTAGCGCCTACTCACACCTGCTTCCTACACCGCTCAACAATAAAACATTTCATTCCCGACTGGTACTCGAAAACAACCGATAGTTTATTCGGGATATTTTAAAAACTGCTTTCGTCTGAATCCAGCCATAACAGACAGAGTGTAGACTAAGCAAGGGCTTAGACACATGGCAAACATGCGTCATGACCGCAATGGACCCGAAGTAAAGTCTCTGGTTTGGCCTGTAACACGCAGGTAACGTCCATGTGGGCGGAGATCAGACTCGGACACAGACTCGCCATATACCGAGAGAGAGAGACGGTTTTCCACAACACATGGATTTCTCGCCATGCAACGCCCCGTGTTTACTTCTAAGAAATAACAACCATGTAAAACTTCGCCCTGTAGTCTAGTTCAGCTGGAAAATTAACAAGGCGAAAAACGTGACAGTACACCCTTAAAAACTTTTTCCGAAAGGGTATTCAAATCCATGGAATTTAAGAAAAAAGGAATCAGCAGCAGCGTTGCTGAAAAAGAAAAGATCTGAATAAAACTGGCATTTTAAGCGCACGCATCAGTGGTGGTTCTAAACCGTGACCATATCCGACCCTAGCATTTTAATCGGCATATTCATCACGTCATTCCATCACCCAGACCTACCTTTTTAACTAACACATTTCAGAGATTAAACACATGCAGCCGAAAGCCTGACAAAGACAAAAGACACTCAACGACCCAGCCTATATCTATAAACAAAAATCAATAACGAAGCCACAGGACAAAACGAAATGCTGTCAAAGAACATCTATAAAGCCAAAAAAAACAACAACAACAAAACAAAAAAAACACAAAACAGGATGTTTTATGCGAGGTTGTAAATGGTGTACGATCAACTTGTGCCTGGTCTCTTAACGCTAATAACTTGATCCTAATTCATAACGCAAGCAATTAAGGGTCCAATTAAAATGGCCAGAAATTTCATCCAAGCTTTACAGGATGGCTTTGCGAATAAAACCTTGGTCCTGGAGGACCCCGTGTCCTTCGTATTTAGATCGGGACGGGACCAAGGGTAGGTCTAGACTCATATCCGTGATTAGACATGGCCTCATCTGTGAAACTGATCAGTCCTACAAATAAAAGGTTTAAATCTATGGGAATAAACACGGCGTAAATTCCGAGATACAATCATGAACTTGAGAAAGTGCGAGGAAATCACATTCCTGGAGGTTATGCATCACCACAACGGAAACGTTATCACGACATCGCAGCCCAACAGGGTGTAGGTGGTCCGAGTCGAGGCTATATTCATTTCTCAAATAATAAAAGCTGCAGCCCAATGTTGACTAACAGCCATGTCCTCCTGTTCACTTCCTCTTAGCAAACTGGTCAGCTATTGCAGATGACGTCACCAACCGCACCGCCCCCCACCACCACCTTCTTCTGCTTTTTTTTTTGTTTAATTCCCATTTACTACTTCTAAAGACAACATTTGTAATCGTCACTTATATGGATAATGAAAGCAAGCAAGCAGCATACATGACACCATGTCGTTGCCTCGATAATCCAGATCATAATCGTGGTTTAACTATAGAGATAACCGCGGCCAATCTACGGCGCACGCGACCGGCTTAATACTAACGCCATTCTATTAACAACGACAAGTTTGGCTTTTAAACATCTCATTTCCTTTTTCTCTCGACTATTTAAAGTAACTTCTAATCGTATTAGGGAAACACGGACATCGGTTTTTTTTTTTTTTTTTTTTTTTTTGCAGTGCTCAGCGCACAATGAACCGGTGATGGGAATTCCAACCCCCTTTTTCATCTAGTCGGATCAATCGAATCCTCCCACCCGAAAGAATCGACTCGTCAGTCTAAAAGATGTAACGCGTTCTCCAGCAGTTGTTCCAGTCACTACAAATAATCACTGCCTGGTAGATTTATTTATTTTCTGATCGATGTGTATGCTAGTATCGTATGGGGTTTTGAAAACAACTTGCTGAATATGTTCGCGACGTTCACCTAGGAGACTCGGCTCAAAGTGCCGACTCGTTCTCGACCATACATCGAAACAATGAGTTGCTAGCTCAGACTTACACCTTAATACCTGACGTTTTGGTACGAATCGCAGATAAATAATACTACTCCCCCCCAGGATATCGCACTGTTCAACATTAAAACGCAATGTTTACAATAAAAAATATATCTACTTTGATGTTATTTATATAAGACGGGACCGGCGTTCACTTTCTACACGTGACACTTGACTCCCGCTAAAATGAATCAGTTTGGAACAGACAGACTCACCTGGAAACCACACCATCGCACAAACTGCGACATAAGAAATTAAAAAATAGATATGTTTAACGTCACCAAAAAAAAACGTCGTGTAAATGAACCGAGACACGTTTAGAATTTGCTTCAAAGTACGTAGGCGCGGTTAGCTAGTACGGATTAGCCTAGCGCGCGCCAAGACCAACCCATAGGGGGAAATCATTCATTATCCCGAATCAAATCCAAATACTACTTCAGTTCAAGTAGACGAAACGACGACACATCATTTTAGACACAATGGATCTTACCACGTTAAAAGACTGATGATAAGTGAGCTCCTCTTCTTCTTTTTTTTTTAAACCCCGTCCTACAAACAGCGCGCGCGCCTAACGTTCAATGTGCGCGCGCTACGGATTTCAAAAACTAAGTGAATAAATCTACACAGGAATAAACTCGGCTTCACGCCTATAACCCGAAGTCGAAAATAGGAAAATAAACGCTATACCGCTCAAGTACTTTTAAACTGCTGAAATCAGTCTAAGATTGTAAAAATATATATATCCGAATTAATAGGAAGACCGCTCAGCTGTGTTCTTATAAGGTCTCTCTTCCACGCGCTTCACGAAGGCGGAAGTCTTTCTTCCCTTTGATGATGTCACACTTGAAAACCCCGCCCACTTTCCTTATATGGAGTAGAAGAGGCGGGGAAAACCCGCAAGCGCACTGGACTAAACTGGTTCCAAGCTAGCTAGGCTCTGAGATGGTCTACGCTGTTAACTCTAAATACTCCGAATTACTTGGTCTTTAATTGTACTTTTTAAATCCAGAATGTATTTCATTTTTATTATTTCATCCCACAAAAGTGTCTCTCTATCTATCTAATCACTCCAATCCTTTTTAAACCTAGCACACTTGGGGAAGTGATATGAAGTAATTGATATTTCATATAATTCATATTCAATTTCCTCACAAATTAGGGGAATAATTGATACACTTTTTTAAATAGATGACGTGCATGCTTTTATTGAAATGCCCATAAATACCTTAGGAATACTGAGGACCAGTTATTAATGGTTATGTTTTTCCACCCAAAAAATACTGTTAAACTCTAAACCGAGTCACAGTTGATCTTTCCTGTACCAGCATTTTTCCGTGCCACTCAGCCTTTCCATCAGGATACGTGTTCTTCCTACATCAGCTGTAATACTAAAGCTGGTTTACTACAAACCAATACAAAAAAAAAGAAAGAAGCACGTCATGACAGACCACAGTGTCTCTGAGAAGCACTGTTAAACTATAAGCCGAGTCACAGGACGGTCGATCCCTCCCGTACACACGGTCCAGTCCAGTTTCCGGTCAGCCAAGAAGCGCCAGACTTTGTCCCTCCCTTTTGACCTTCCTGTCCGTGCACATGCTCTCCCCACATCGGCTGGTCTGCTAAAACCTCGCCATCAGTTTCTCCACGTTCAAGCAAAAATAGCCCCAGACAGTACACATTAGTAACTCTGAATAGCTTCAGACTACACAGTAGAATTTATAAGTAACACTCTCAGTAAACAGTTTCGCTCACTTACAAACATAATCTCACAAGAATGCGCTTTTTTTATATTGTCTGTCTCAATCTCTGTCTCAAACTCATTATTGAAAACAACCATTATGAAAACGATCCATTGTTTTTTGGTACAAAAGGAAACCACTCTTTTGTAAACCATGGTTACTTAGTGGTTATTATAGTCTGACTGTCATAGTTTCACTATTATTGTGGTTACTCTGTGTTGCCTCACAAGTGAAATGGACTACATTGTAAAAAATTACAAAATAAAATGTAAAGTAAAAAGTGTGATATGAAATACCATTGCATGTGCATGACTGCCTATGGTGTAATGTATGGCAGCCATGGTCGTTTTTACTCTACTGCAAATAAAAGTTGCTTAAATCACTGTTCATTCTGACTGGACAGATGGTGTTGATTAATTGTCTATTATATTATTATAGCAGCTCTGACAGTAGTTCCAGCTGCGATGTTTATATTAATACACACGTTCCAATACATTATCATTTCTACAGAAACATACACATTTAACACATTTAAAAACCATGTGTAATAGTTGACATGGTGACAGTCAGAGGTTAAGATGTAACCTTAAGTTTTCGCGCAGGAAAATCTTCAGGATGGAGGACTTTGCCTTTTGAGGTTTCTTGTGAATGAACTTTTTTTTGTTTGTCTTATAACTCCAAGAGTTGCTGGTGAAGGAACATCTGTTAGCTGCTATAACAAGTGATAACAGCAATGTTCCACAACAGTAAATGTTCATATAAATTGATTTCCGTATGACGTTGTTCTTCTATAAATATAACAATTGGTAGCGCTGCTGCAACAGCACATCCTGTTTATAGGAAAATAATCAACTTCGGGGTGGTACTATTAACTTCGAGTCGTTGATTAGTTTCCAACAACAGCATGTCCCGTCAAGAATTATTCCTTACTTAGCCTTGGGCATGGCAAGTTGGAAGAAAACTAAACTGTGGTTCCTTCCTCCATATCAAATACTGATCAAGCTATTGTTTCTTCTCTTCATTCTGGGAAGGGTTATAAGGCCATCTCCAAGCTATTTGAAAGTCACCATTCTATAGTGAGAAGGATTGTTTACAAATGCAAAGCCTTCAAGACAGTTGCCAGTCTTCCCTGTAGTAAGCGTCCCAGCAAATTCAGTCCAAGGTCAGACCCACATGGCTACATATGGTAGTAGAATTGAAATAATATAACATAATTTTAAATAAGTACCACAGTATTATGGTAGTATTATAGTTCAGAGAATAATAACCATGATTATCACACAGTACCACAGTTAATCCATAGTAAACTATAGTGGATTTTTATAAACAATACACAAAATATGTCGTTTACAGTAAATTATTGTTTATGGGTAAACTGGGATTTAAGATATGTGTGAGCTTTTACTTCTTTCATGGGAACTAAGAATGGGGGATGAGGAGAGTTCACTGTATGTGTTATTATGGATCTCAAAATATTTAGTTTGGGTACAGTACCTCCTTTCAACAAAAAACAGTAAGGGAAAGAACTTAAAGTGTATAATCTGATGCTATAAAATGAATATTTAATTCTATAATTTTATACATACTATATATTACATATTTATACTGCACCACTGTTGAATACTCATATCTGATTGGTCAGAAGCTGTTAATTAATTTTCTACAACAGTAGCTCTGAGAGTAGTTCCAGCTCTATGGTTTATATTAATAAATAGTCTATATAACATAATAATATATAATATAATATAATTTCTATTTAACAAAAAGAATAATCATTGCTTTGTTGAAATTTTCTGTGAGAAGATGTTTATGTAACATTTATGGAAAGATATATATAAATATATTAGATAGTGCAACAATACATTTGATGTAAATTTGTCTATTTTGCCGTTGTCACAGCATGTCTCATTCATGAATATGTTTGTATGTATGAGAACAGAATACGGTCAGTTATATAACGGTTTCAGGTTCTCAGAAATGGTTCATTATTGATGTACAAAATACATATAAATCATCCAACTCATTTAAATACATTTAAATAATTATTACTGCTTTTTTCCCCATTAAACCCTTTTCTTTTTTTTTACACCCCTACCCACAATTAAGAAACACTGTATTGTTATGTATGTTACATAAGCTGCTACATTAAGTTCATTAAACAGTGATATCATGGGAAATGTCATTAAAGTAAGTTTGTCATGTGTTTCTTTCTGATCAGAGGGTTTCATTGGACTCATAAATGGTAAATCTTTTAATATTATATATATATATATATATATATATATATATATATATATATATATTTTTTTTTTTTTTTTTTTTCTTGTTTGTGTATTTTAGTATAATATTAAACTATATTCTGATTCTGAAACAGGATGTGGCCTTTAAAAAGCAAAAAAAAAAAACCAAAAAAAAACACAGCAGTTAACAATTACCATGACTCAATGAGAACATTTTCCACTGGACTGTATAAAGCAGTGTGAGCCTGCATTAACTCATCAGTGTTATTATTAACATCATTTACACCATTATTTATACTGCCATCGAATATCAAACATTAACCAAAGAATGAGGATTCAGTTCTCTGGAGCTCTCTCGAAATTTCAAGTCTCACATAAGGTTATCTAATGTGTGTGTGTGTGTCTGTGTGTGTCTGTGTGTATGTGTGTGTATCACTATGCATGGGGTGTACATTCCTGCTGTACTCTGTGATAAGCTGTACAAAATGTACCAGAATACTTTCCCTGTATAGACCATGCACATGCAGTACAGAGAAATTAGAGATACCGGGTGTGAATATTTATTAGGTCATGTGACTAAAGCACAAGTTAACAGATTAATTAATTCATTCTATAATTCTCATTACAAGTTCAGGGTAAGATTAGGTAGAATATAGGTACTATTACATTCTAGACCAGATCTGAGAGAACCCAAATGTCCAGAGTGCAGAGTTTCCTGCTCTGTTACACTTCTAAATACACATGCAGGTTAAATAGTAAGTTAGAGAAGGACTTAAGAGCTCAACTGTTTAGTAAACCACCAAATAGAAAGGAGAAAAGTCATCCCCTGGTGGTCAGTTTAAAATATAGCTTTAGTGTGTGAGGGAAATTATTCATTTTTACTTTGGAATACTTTTGTTTCTGTTCATGTTCATCTGAGGAACGCCTAAGAAGGACATGCCAGGTCACTGAGATCAGTACCGAATGACACAAACATGTTCTTCTGTTCAAGGTTCATCTGCACATCTTCTAAGACCCTAAAACAAAGCCTGTTTGAACTGCCTCAAACTGCTTCTTATCGGTACACAGAAGTGTGTCGTGCTCTGCATTTCATATATATAGTAGTGGTTCAGCACAAGCACTTCAGAGCGCTCTCATTATTCTATCCTGCTTTATTCTATCCTGTATTAACCATCTTTCTGCAATAAACCTTTCTTTTTTTATCTTCAGAGGACAAGTGTGCGAGTGTTGTTTAATTTCCAAAACAGGTGTTTATAGTAGGACTAATCCACAACCATCTGCCATTTTATATAATGTAGTTTTTTCATATGCTCTAGCTGGTATCTGAAATCCATCTGCAAAACCAGTTTCACTATTACAGAACAAGTTTTCCCTCAATCTAAATCTAAGACATAAATATTTCTATTAATTTCTATTAAAAGATGCTACATATTAAGAAGATATTACAGGGTTTAACGGTATACCTGTACTACAGTAGTATCATGATGCTAAAGCTTCAAAATACTGCCGATGCTGCTGTATTTGCTAAACGATAGTATCGTCAATAGTTTTTGATGACAGTATCGTCACAAGTGTATTTTATTGTGACAACCATAACACATTATGAGCAAAACCACTATAAAACATATTTATGCAGCACATTTATTTGTGAGGGAAATATAATAATAATAATAATAATAATAATAATAATAATAATAATAATAATAATAATAATAATAATAATAATAATAACAATAATAATAATAAAATAATATGTTCTGTTTATATAACACCTATATAACATTTCTTGTCATAACATAACCTATCCTGATTTCTTCTGTTTTTGTATATACTTCATGCTAAATTGTTTCAGGGTCACAGGGTAACCTGGAGTCTATCTCAGGTAGCATCGGGCACAAGGCGGGGTTCACCCTGGACAGGGTGCCAGTCCATCGCAGGGCACAATCACATACACACTCACACACCCATTCATACACTATGGACACTTTAGATACGCCAATCAATCTACCATGCATGTCTTTGGACTGGGGGAGGAAACCGGAGTACCCGGAGGAAACCCTCGCAGCTCGGGGAGAACATGCAAACTCTGCACACACATGGCTCCGGCGGGACTCGAACCCTGGACCCTGTGAGGCGAACGTGCTAACCACTAAGCCACCGTGTGCCCCAGTTTTTAAATGGTCATGTTATTTCTTGAAGCAAAAAAGTGATCCAATACCAACTGGACCTGTGTAGAAATGTATTTGCCCCTCCCTAGTTACTAATTCCCCAAATCTATGAAACTGCATTCATAATGATGTTCAGCTGGACTAGACACAACCAGACCTGATTACTGCAAACCCTGTTCAATCAAATCAACACTTAAATAGACCTTTTTCAACAGCATGAAGTTGGTTAAAAGGTCTTTACCCAGTAACACACTATGCCAAAGTTGAAAGAAATTCCAGAAATGATGAGGAAGAAGGTGATGGAAATGCATCAGTCTGAGAAGGGTTACAAAGCAATTTCAAAGGATCTGGGACTCCAAAGAACCAGAGTGAGAGCTGTTATCTCCAAACGGAGAAGGTTGACACAGTAGTGAACCTTCCCAGAAGTGTCCGACCTTCCAAACTTTCTCCAAGTGCACAGCAACTACTCATCCAGCACAATACAAAAGAGTTAAAGACAACATTAAAGGAACTACAGGCCTCTCTTGCAGAAATAAAGGTCACTGTTCATGACTCCACTATCAGAAAGACACTGGGCAAAAATGGCATCCATGGAAGTGTGGAGAGGTGAAAACCACTGCTAACCCAGAAGAACATTAAGGCTCTTCTGAATTTTGCCAAAACACACCTCGATGATCCTCAAAACTTTTGGGAGAATGTTCTGTGGACTGATGAGTCAAAAGTGGAACTGTTTGGAAGACAGGGGTCCTGTTACACAGAATTCTACAAAAAGAACATCATACCTATGGTAAAGCATGGTGGTGGAAGTGCAATGGTGTGGGGATGCTTTGCTGCTTCAAGGCTTGGGCAACTTGCAATAATTGAGGGACACATGAATTCTGCTCTCTACCAGAAAATCCTAAAGGAGAATGTCGGTCTTAAGTATGTAAATTGAAACTCAGGCGCAGCTGGATTATGTAGTAAGACAATGATCCAAAGCATAGGAGTAAGTCCACCTAACAAAATATTTTTAAATGGCTAAAAAAAAAAGCTAAAAGAAAGTTTTGGTGTGGCCTAGTCAAAGTCCTAACTTGAACCCAATTGAGATGCTGAGGCAGGACCTTAAACAGGCAGATAATTCTCAAAAGCCCTCCATTGTGGCTGAACTAAAACAGTTTCCGCAAAGAAGAGTGGGCCAAAATTCCACCACAGTGCTGTGAAAGACTGATCTCCAGTTATCGGAAGCATTTGGTTGCAGTTATTGCTGCTAAAGGTGGCACAACCAGATTTAAAGTTTAAGGATGCAATTAGCACCCTGTCCAGGGTCCACCCCGCCTTGGGCCCGATGCTCGCTGGGACTGGCTCCAGGTTCCCCCGCGACCCTGAAGAAGGAGTAAGTGGTAGAAGAGGAATGGATGGATGCAATTAGTTTTTCACATGGGTGAATTTTTTTTTTGCTTCATTAAAAAAAAAACTGTATTTTGTGTTTACTCGGATTGCCTTTGTTTTCTGTTGTATTTTGCCTGACGATCAAAAAAGTATGAGATGTACTATTTAGTATGAGATATACATATAAACAGGAGAAATCAGGATGGGGAAAATACCTTTTCACAGCACTGTACATGCACAAAAAGTACTAAAAGGACTAGAAAGACGAAAGGGGAAAGTGTTGGGAGAAAAGGTGTGTTTAAAATCAAAACATTTTATGATCATTTTAAAGAAACTATTAAATATACACAGTTTCCCAACTGTAAACAAGACATGGCTACCTTGAAGTTCATGTAGATAACAAGTAAAGAAGATAGTAGCTACCAGTTTATCACTGTGCAAACTATACACAGGTGACAAATTAACAGGAAAGTGTATTCGTGTTGGGCCACCACAAGCTGCCAGACCAGCTTCAATGTGATTTGGCTTAGATTGCAAAATTCTCTGTATCTGTACTGGATAGATGAACACCTGAAAATGGTGGTGTAGAGCGCTGTCTAACATGTTGCTCCAAAATCTCCCATAGGTGTTCAACTGGCTGACTGTGAAAGCCATAGTATATGATATAAATCATTTCCATCCTCATCAGTGAGCCACCTTGGCCTGTGGATGGCTGTGTTGAGTTCAGTGTCTGAACCAGATCTCAAACATATCTATACAAATTGATCATAGCACATCTTCTGCACCAGCATCAGACCCGGGTAAGAGACATGGCTTAAGGTTTAAAAGCAGAATTATAAGTTAGTTCTAACTTTCTTTCTTTCTGTCTATAAACACAGACAGTTTTATTAAACCATTTATGTAAATATGCCATTATTGAGACTGTATTTTAAGGAGAGATTGTAATTCAAAACATGCAATTTACGCAGTGCTAAACTTGCTGGTATAGGCGTATATTATTTGTTAGCTACACCATATATATGTCCTACAATTCCTTTCATGGGCAGCATGGTAGCAATGTCTCACTACTTCAGGGTCCCTGGTTCGCCCTTGAGCTCGGGTCTGTCTTGTAAAACTCTGCTTTGAGTCCCCTTGACTGGATGGGTTTCCTCCAAGTTCTCTGGTTTTGTCCCATTTTCCAAAACATGCCAGTAGATGAATTAGTGACTTTGAATTGCCCTAGGTGTGAATGATTGTTTTAATATGTGTGTGTGTGTGTGTGTGTGCATGCATGGTGCTCTGTTAAGGACTGGCATCCAATCCAGAGAATGTTCCCACGTCACACCCTGTGTTCCTGGGATAGGCCCCCGGATCCACCACAACCCTGACCGTGATAAAGCACTTATGAAGGAATATTTTGAAAATGTTGTAGTTCCTCATATTTTAATGGTAAATGGCACACTTATATAGCACTTTACACTGTGTCTCATTCACCCATTCACACACACGCTCACACACCAATGGAAGCAGAGCTGCTACGCAAGGTGCTAACTTGCCATCGAGAGCAACTTGGGGTTCAGTGTCTTGCCAAAGGACACTTGTGGAGTCATGCGGGCCGGGAATCAAATCCCCTACGATTAGGGGACAACCAGCTCTACCACCTGCGCCACAGCCGCCTATATTTTATTTTATTTTATTTTATTTTTTGCACTAGAGTATGGGAACGATACATTTTAACATAAAAACAATATGCCCTTGTCTCATAATGTCACTTTTGCACTTAATGTCACCTGAAAAAGATAACATTAAGTATTTTTATGTAAGCAGGTCAAGATGTATTTGACCTTTTAACCTTCACGTGTCAGTTACACCAGTAAGAAGTTGGCGCTTTTGTTGTTTAATCTAAAAGCATTTTTAAATTATTATTAATTTAATCAATTGTTTTAATTCGTTTTTTGCAATAATTAATATCTATGATTCTTGTTGGGACTTTTAGCGAGGATTCACAGTCTTTTAAACTGACTTAAACACGGATAATTGAGCATGCTAGTCCAGATAAGCTCCGCACACTTCCGGTAACCGTGACCGTGAGCTGAAACAACCAATCAGACTGGTCGAAACAACGTATAGGCGGTACCTTAACGCACGCACGCCGCGTCACGGTGACGGCCACTCGAGCGGACCAATCAGAATGTTCCTCACAACGCGTGGGCGTGACAATATGGACGCACTTGGAGACGTGCGCTGCCCCTGAGAGCATGAGGACGGCAGGAATGCAGAGTTAGGTTTAAAAAGTAGTAAAAAATATAAACAAACGGTGAGGAGAAATAATGAAGTGAATTCTAAAACATTAATATATATATATATATGCAGGTAGTTTTGCTTCTTTAAAGCACTTCCTCTTTGGGCTTTTGTAGTGTTCAGATGCTAGCTGGTTAGCTAATGTCAAACTGTTCACACCTCTTGTAATATTTCTAATCCGGATTCTGGATAGGAGAAATAGGAGAAATTTAAGATTAGAACAATCTGTCGTTGCATGCAGGTCGCGTGGTTGTAAGTTGTTTATACATGTGTGACATTGCATGCTAGATGTCCTAATCCTGCATGGGAATCTGTCCGATCTGAGGAAGTCTTCAAAGCTTTGTGATCCCTGCTACTCATCGAAAAGACATCTTAAACCACACACACACACACACACACACTTGCACCAGACATGTTCAAATCCGTCCAGTGTGCCCCCCTGTGCAGCATGAGCGCACGTGCTGCGCGTCTGCATTGCACGCCTGCTCTGAGACACAGCAGTGGAGCAGGACATGGCAGGTCTGGAGCTGCTGCATGGCTCGAGTCTCTCTTCACCTGGCTCCAGAAAGCAGGAAGAGGATGTGGTGAGAGCGTCGCTGGAAAGAAGAAGCGAGAAGGCCTGCTGTCCATCCTGGCTGACCACTGCAGCTTTGTGACCGGACAGAGACTGAGGCGAGCGTTGCAGGTCGCAGAGCTCTACTCGAACCTGTACTCGGAGAGGAGCAAGTGGACGCTGGTGGGCAACATTTGGCGCCGGCTGCAGAACAAGCAAGCCCCGACTGGCAAACTGTTGGCCGCCCTCGCCGGGGTGTTCATGTGGGAGGACGAGAAGATCAAAGACGATGAGATGAGGAGGTTAGTCTTAAAGCCATACGAGTTTCTACAGCTAGGTGGAGATCTCCTGCCTTATTCTTATCAACGTATGGCTTTTTTATCCTGTCCTCCTTTCCTGTTTCTCTCCCTTTCTTCACTATTATTAGGATCCTTTCTTCCTTTCCTCCCTACCTCCTCCTCTCATTTTTCCATATTCTTTTTTTTTCTTCCTTCCTTTATCCCTCCTTCCTGAATTTCCCCTTCGGGATCAATAAAGTATCCCATCCATCCATCCCTCCCTCCATCCCTCCCTATGTTTTGTCTTTTCTTCCTCCTGTCATTTCTTTTTCCTTCCTCCCTCCCTTTGTTTCAACCTTCCTTCCTTACTTTCTTTTTCCTTCCTCCCCTGATCCTTCTGTCCATCCGTCTTTCCTCCCTTCCTTTTGTTTCCCCCTTTCTCTTCGTCTTAGTTTTTCTTCCTTCCTTCATGATTTCTCTCTTCTCTCTTTCCTTCTTCTTCTTTCCTTACATACCTTCTTTCCTTCCCTTCCTTGTCCTTCCTTCCGTTCTTTTCCTTTTTTCCCTTTTTGGGTTCTTCCTTCTTTTTGTCCTTTTCCCCTCCTGTTTTACGTCCCTTCCTCTCTTCTGACTTACCTGGTGTTTGGGTTTTGTGACACTGAGGTGTGTGTGTGTGTGATAGGTGTGCGTGGGAACTCCAAGCTATGGATGCTGTAAAGCAGAAGGCCGCTGCGGGGAAGGCGAGTGCGCAGGCTGAGGGTGGCTGGGAAATCGTGATGGAGAAGAAGACCTTTAAAGTGTGGCGGAGACCAGTTGAAGGAAGCCACCTGTTTGAGTACCGAGGTGAGCGCCTGTAGTGGCCGTGTCGTCGTTAATGAAATAACCCGAAGCTGAAATCCACACTGACGTTCTCCTTACCACTGCTTCTGTTCTAGTGTTTGGTTCCTACACTGATGTTACTCCCAGACAGTTCTTCAATGTTCAGGTACTCTGCTCTTTGATGAATATCCTACGATTATAAACCAAACACCGTCTGATCATGTTGATCTGCTTTTTGTTTATGTCGTGACATTTGCGTGTGCGCGTGTTGGCCTCAAGCAGGTGCGAGTTAAGTTTAGACGCTCTTGTGTTTGCCTCTGCTCTAGTTGGACACCGAATACAGGAAGAAGTGGGACGCACTGGTGATCAAACTGGAAGTACTGGACCGGGACCTGAACACGGGGTCAGAGGTCGTTCACTGGGCAACACATTTCCCTGTAAGACAAGAAACCACTTTGTATGTTATTTAAACACAGCTTCTTCAGTTTAAATGAATGACCTGGTGTAGCTGTTAGAACGTTTTTTCGCTATTTGAATGCAGTGCACAACGTTCACTTCTCTGAAACACAGACAGTACTCTCCTCTGTCCTGAAGCGCTGATACTGGAGACTCCTTCTGTAAAGGTTACAAATAAATAAACGCCTCCTTACAGAAAATGTCACTGTATCAACGATTTGTCACGTGTTTTATATGTTTATGCGGTGCGTGTTAATGTAAACCCGCACCAATGTCCGAGCTACTGTTGAAATGAATGAATAAATAAATAAAGCACCGTTTTCCGACCAATCGGAATCGAGAATTTGAAAGAGTCGTCATGTAAGACTATGTAATGGCTTATCAGTCTAATTGTATTAGTAAAGCTTATCTTACACACACATGCCTCTCACCTGCTGTAGTGGTGTAGTTAGGTAGGGTTTGTATGATGTGTGTGAATCAGACCAATCCCATGCATTACAGTGCATTATGGGTATTCCTGTGCACCTCGAGTGTCTGAAAGTTCTTGTTTTTCTGCTGTTTCTTTGGCACAGTACCCGATGTACTCCCGAGACTACGTGTACGTGCGCCGCTACGAAGTGGACATCGAGAACAACCTGATGGTCCTGGTGTCCAGGTGAGCTATTTTACTCCGAGGGCACTGCATGGCGTGCATTTATGAATTAGAATAAAAAATAAAAAAAAACAGTTTGCATTAAAAATCGCTGGATGGAAACACGAGATTCGAATAAAATCCCCAAAATGCGTACAAAAAACGTTTTTGTTTTGCACATAAACTGTGATGGAAACGCATTTACTGAATTCCTCGATGTGCATCAAAAAAAGTCACGTGACTTCGCCTCAACGAATCACGTGATTTGGATAATTGGGTCTGAAAGGTAAAAACGGCGGCGAGCGAGATGCGGCAGTTTCGCCGGAAGTGACGATTTTGTTCTCTTGAACACGTTCGATGGAACCGATGCTTTTATTCGTAAATGTTTTTATCTGATATTCCAATTTTTTGCACAAGTCCTCAACTTTGACGGAAACATAATTGTTGAGTTGTGTGTGTGTGTGTGTGTGTGTGTGTGTGTCTCAGAGCCGTGGAACATCCTGGCGTTCCTGAGACGCAGGAGTTTGTCCGAGTTCACTCATATTGCTCCAGAATGGTCATCCGACCCCACAAATCCTTCGATGAGGTGAGAGAATTGTGTATGTGTGTGTGTCAGCTATTATTCACTTGTCTTTCTATCAGTCCATCTGTCTGCGATTGTCTTATCTATCTTCTCCCTCCATCGTCCATCATATCTATCTATTGATCTGTATTTCCTTTCATCCATTTATCCATTTTGCTGTCCATCCATCCATGTATCCGTTTGACCAACAGTACAGTATCCATACATCTGTACAATTCTTTGTCATATCGATCTGTCCGTTTATGTCTTTTATCACAAATTTTCCTTTGTAATATCTACCTCTCCGTCTGTACTGTATCCATCTTGTCCATCCCTCTGGCCGTCTGTCGCTCTGTCCTACTTCCATCCGTCCGTGTGTCCTGTATCCATCCATCCTTTTCTCCATGCCTTCACTCGTCTGTCTACCCTGCATTCACCGTTTTCCCATTCGTTCATCCACCTGGTTTAGACGCTGTCAATCCCTCCGTCTCTCGATGCGTACGTCTGTCTACCTGCTCTTCATATCTATTGGTCTGTCTGTCCATCATATCTGTTCACTGCTCCCTCTTGAATAAATCTCCACCTACCAATTTGTCCAATTCTATCCACCGTGTCTCGATTATACTCCTTAATGTGTGTGTAATCTGATCCAGTCTGATGTGGTGTGGTCTGATCCTCATGTTTCCTCAGAATGGATTTGACTATCTGTTGACGTACAGCGATGATCCTCAGACGGTTTTCCCTCGTTACTGTGTGAGCTGGATGGTGTCCAGTGGTGAGTGTGTTAGTATGTGTTATCTCCTGTGTGTGTGTGTGTGTTATCTGGAGATCTCATAAGACATATTTTCTTCATTTGATTATTTAATTCTACACGCTTCAGCTTTTCTGCTGCGCTTTTGTTTTTCTTTATTTTTTAAAAAAAATGTATTTTCTTTCATTTTGTCTTTATAAAGTCTTTTTTTTTTTTTAATTCATCTGTTTCAGTCCGTTTCTCTTGCCCATTCATTTATCACTCTCTCTGTCCTATATCCATCCATCCATTCGTCTAACAGTATATCCATCTCTCTATAGAGACCTCCATCGACACCCCCCCCCGCCCCCTGTTTATTTGTATCTTTATCTCCCGTTCTTCTGTTTCTGTGCTGCTTTTTAATTTTTAACGTCTGCTTATTTCAAAAAATTCCGTCTCAGGCATGCCTGATTTCCTGGAGAAGCTGCACACGGCGGCTCTGCGAGCGAAGAACCACGAGGTTGGCGTTCATGACTACGTGGGCATGATGAAGCAGGTGCAGCAGGCCTCTTCGGAGAGGCTGGAGGAAGGAACGACGCACACGGCAGGATCCTCCCGTATTTACGCCTGAGAGAGAGAGAGAGGAAACAGCTGGCCAGATGTGCAGCGGATAAGATGGGCAATTCATTAAGACCTTACAGACCTCGGGTTTGATTCACAACAAGGCTGTGACGAGCCTGGGGGGGAGGGGGGTGAGCGAGAGAGAGAAGAGAGAGAGAGACGTGAGCGCTTTGCCTCTTACTGTGACCTGCAGACAGCGAGTGAGAATCAGAGACGCTGCTACTGCTGCTGCCAAAACACCTTTCTATCCGTGTGTGTGTGTGTGTGTGTGTGTGTGTGTGTGTGTGTGTGTGTGTGTATATAAAGATCAGGAAACCTGGTACAGCTGGAATGATTTTGCTTGCACACCTGAGTCAGAATCAGGAAAACAAACTCCGTCCACTCGCTCAGCTGTGTGTTTCTCGCTCCTGGGAGTTTTACTTTCACTACCAACTACTTCTCACTTCTCTGCTAACGAACTCGCCAAGCTTCAAAACATCACACTTCCTTTTACTCAATCTGCAGATGTTTCGGGGTCGGGTGTGTCCTCGTTCAGAGACCGTACGATCGAGGGCGGGAGTTCGTATACCGTTTTTTTTTTTTTTTTTTTCCTTTTTTTTTTCTAATTGCCCATAGCGTGTTTGAGAGATGTTCCTTCAGTAACAAAAATGGCCATGGAATTTATTACAGACTTTTATATTCGATGACTTCTACATTATTGAGTCAGGACAAAAAAAACCCAAACATTTCTATTCCCAGAGTTTAGTTTTCCTTCACAAAATTAAACCATTTTGTATGTCAGTAAAGAAAAGCAGCATATTATGGCGTATTAGGGAACGCTTTTCCAGACAAAAAAAAAAAACCATAACGAAGGCTGCTGGGTTTTTACTCCTAAAGGATGCAAACTTTTGCACACCGTGGTCATTTTGCTGCGTTTGTGTAACGCATAGTTCAGCTTAATGTTTCCCAGAAATTAGATAAACATTTCATCTTTGGAGAAATGTGACTAGGTTTGGGTTCGGAAAATCCAACAAGACATCTCTTACTTTCCGCTTTGACACACACACACACACACTGGCATTCTGGTCCTCACATTTCTCGAACCAGCTCGTCATGAGGAAGTGCGGAACGTGTTCTAGCGACCGCAGCGGCCTCACTAGCGCGCTGCACTTCCTCTGCTGCGACAGAGCTGTTTCTGTTTTCTCTTGATTTGACGTCACGTGGTGTCTGCGCGCTTATCACTGCTGAACACGAGGCGCTCTCGTCTGATTTGCTGGGGGACAATGCGTCCCACCCCCAGGAGCGTTTACTTGTAAGATGGTTCTACGTACTAGAGTACTACCAGAGTTAGGAGCGCTAATGATACGAGTGCATAATTTCAGATAACGACAGCCGAGATCACTTTAATGGATATGGATATCGAGTTCTGATAAATAAATAAATCAATAAACACATCATAAAGCAGCATACAGTGTATTTCTATTTTATAAGCACTCATCTTTAAAGGTGAGATCGAAACGTAAACAGTAAAGGGGTGAGCGAGAGAAAATAATTAGACGCTTGCGGGAGTTTTTTGATATTGGGCAACAAAACCAGTGAGAACAATCGGACAAGCTAAAGTCTGGCCGCGTGCGGGTTTTAATCCGTCTGATCGAACTGAGCTTTGGATGGTGATCTGACATCACTGTGAACCAGCCAATGAGAAACGACATGGGGATAAAATTTTTAGAGGAGAAAAGGAATCTTCACCCATATTGTATGTAAGATAACGACGCACAGCGAAGTGCTTCCTGGCGGATTTTTTTTTTTAATGGAATGTTTCACGAAAATTCCCATGTTAAATCCCTCAAATCTGATGTATCAGTCAGCATCGGATTCATTTTTATTCCATTTTAATCACAGCTTCAGGATTCAAACGTGAGTTCGTACTTCCTCCAGTTTAATAGTCGTGAAGATGTTTCGAATCCGTTGAAAAATACGGCGGTGGGATTGCGAATACAAACTGAGCATCAGGTTCATATTTGTGTGAGTTAAAGACAAAATATTCCACTCACGCTTTACAGGGCGTCCCAAAAGTCTTCATACGTACGGGACTATGGATGCCTCTTCTTCAGCGGATGTTCGTGGACGTCCGCTTCTTCTCGGTCGGTCCGCATCACTTCCAGTCTTTTCAAGTTTGGTAACAGTGTTGTGTGTGTGTGATGTGCTCACCATGTATCCTGTTAAAGTCCAGCGCAACCTTGCGACAGCTTCCCGATCCAGCCATGAGAACAATTTCAATACGTTCTTCTGTGGTCAAAGGCGTCTGTCTGTTTGTCTGTCAGTCATAAACAAAGCATTTAGGAGAAATTGTGGTGTCCGTTTCCCCCTTGTGTGTGGAGAATTGTGGGACATCCTGTATTAAAGAGGGTGTATTGTATGAAGGTCTGGGCTTCACGGGGTTGATGGGAAAACATTGTTTTTCTGCCTTCTGATAGTTTGTGTGTATATTCATCTTCCAGTTAACGTTTTTATTTTCCCCGTCAGACTTCAGCCTGAACTACACCATGTCATGACTGGTATGATGATGTTTTTTAATGGGGTAGATGAACCGTAATTCTGAAATATAGTTAAAAACACGGTAATATGTAAATATATTCTTGATGAAGATGCCAGTTTAAGGCAGGTACAGTGAGGTGCATGGAGATCTTTAGAAAGCTTAACGTTGCGTGGTGATGTGAACACTCTGATGGTCAGCCCCCCACCCCCCCCCCCCACGGCCCACTCTCTCAACCCACAGATTTAGTACTTTATTTCTGTTCATTTTGTGAATCCTGTCGAGCCAGTAGCGTTCCTGGAGCTGTATGGTGCAACCTGGATGACCCTGATGATCAATTTCTCCACAATCATCAGCATTACACTGTTTGTTCAGGACTTGAAATGAAAGTTAGGCCAGTCCGTACTTTTTCTCTTTCTTTCATTAGGAGAGAAACGGTCGCTTTATGATGGCACGATTTGTCCGTAAAGCTGAATTTTCTTGCGGTTTGCTAAAACAAAACTAAAAGTTATTCATCTCATTTACCAAAAAAACCCCAAAAAACCCAACCCACAGGAACTGAGACGTGCGTGTTATGTAATACTTCCACGAACAGTGTCATAAGAGTGCTGTGCATCAGAACACGTTGATGATTAAATGTACGAGAGTGTTAAAGATCTACACGAGCTGAAAAATCTACGTGAACTTGTCCAATCATCGACGTCCTAAAATTCTAATTCTGCTTTGGACTCGGTTCATTAATTAAAATAGTTTTTTTCTTTATCATTTCTTTCTCTTGTACAGCTTGGAAAGGAAAGATAGATCATTTTTTGTAACAAACTCGAGTGTTTTTAATTATCCCATGTTAATAATTCACTTTTTTTTATTTCTATAATTACAGATTTTAAAAAAATGTTTTGTAGATTTCATTTTTTTTTTTTTTTTTTATTTTATTTTATTTTCAGATTTGTACTAGTGAGTCAAAGCATAAGACGAACTCTTGTTTAAAGCATGTGATGAATATGGATTCACGTTTGTCGACTTCTCCAAACGGTTGATTCATCCGCAACACTTGATTTCAGCGTGACCGTTAGTAAGGGTGTGTGAGGCTTCGCTGAAGGTTTGCACGCGTTTCTTGGGTCTCTTCAGTGGTGCTTGGGGAGAACAACGCTCAGCTTATGAATGTTTGTTTTGAGGTTGTTTTTTTGTTGTCGTGGTGTTTTTTTTTTTTTTTTTTTAGGTTTCAGACCTGATGCAACTCCAGACTGAAATTGTGAGCGGTTCTTTCTCTGTTAATTGCTCTAGTGTGTGATTTGTGAATTTCCACAACCCCAATTCCGAAAATGTTGGGAGAGTATGGAAAATGCTAATAAAAACGAAGAGGAGGGATTTGTAAATGTACTTTTGACTTGTATTTAAACAACGAATGTTTAAAGACAGGGTATTTGATGTTTTAGCTAATCAACTGCGTAGTTTTTTGAAGATAAATGTTTATTTTGAAATTGATGCATGTGACATGTTCCAAATAAGTTGGGACTGGGGCAATTTAGGACTAATAGCGATGTGACAAGGTGAAATAAGAAGGTGATGTGAAACAGGTGAAGCAATCGTCTAATCATAGTATATAAGGAGCCTCCAAAAAAGGCCTAGTTCTTCAAGAGCAAGGATGCGTCGAGGCTCGCCAATCCGCCAACACTTTGAGAAGGACATTCCCTAAAGACAAATCTGTAGGATTCTGAGCGTTTCACCTTCTATAGTGCACAATATAATTAAAAGATTCAAGGAATCTGGTTAAATCTCGGTGTGTAAAGGGCGAGGCCACAAACCACCTATGAATACGCGTGATCTTTGATACCTCAGACGTCACTGTCTTAAAAGCCGTCATGAGTCTGTAATGGAGATCCTCACATGGACTCGATTACTTTTTGGTAAACCTTCGACACCATTCGCCGCTACAACCACAGATGCAAGTTAAGGCTTTACTATGCAAAGCAGAAGCTGTACATCAACACTGTCCAGAAGCTAGGCCCACAGTAGAATCGTGTTTTGTGGTCCGACGAGTCACGTTTCAAATGGTTTTTGGACAAAACAGCCGTCGTGTTCTTCGGGCCAAAAAGGAAAAGGACCATCCGAGCTATTATCAGCGTTCGGTCCTAAAGCCAGCATTTGTCATGGTATGTGGGCGTGTCAGTACCCATGGCATGGGTAACTTACACATCTGTGAGGGCAGCATTAATGCAGAAAGTTATGTACACATTATGGAGCAACATATGCTGCCATCCAGAGCAGGACAACACCAAACCCACATTCTGCTGCCTTACAAGCGCATGGTTGTGTAAGCAGAGAGGACGGGTGCGAGCATGGCCTGCTGCACTCCTGATCTGTCTCCCACTGAGAATGTGTGGCGCATTATGAAGCGCAAAAAAAGGTAAAGAAGGCCCTGTACAGTTACACAGCTGAAGAAATGCATAATGGATGAAAGGGGGATAATTCCACTTGCTAAACTTAACCAACTTATGTCTTCACTCAGCGTCCAAACGCTTAAGTGTTATTAAAAGAAAAGCTGCTGTTACCCCGTGGTAAACAGTCGACTGTCCCAACTTTTTTGGAGTGTGTTGCAGTCATCAGATTTGTAATGAGTGAATGTCATTTATTTGATGAAAATATACAAAGTAAAACATCTAATAATGTTTCAATGTTTACAGTACAGTGTGAATTGAATTTTCAAATGACTCTTTTTGTTTGTTTGGGGTTTTTTTTTGCATTTTCCATACTGTCCCAACAGAATTGGGGTTGTATATTCACATGGATGGGCATTTGATGAAGCAGGAAACATCAGCTGTATGATGGGTTTTTTTTCCTATTACATTGACATTTAGTAACAATATATCAATTTCTGATAACATTTGCCATGTTCTTCACATTGATTTAATGAGACGTCTTAGTAGCGTGCTCTTTTTATATACAGTGGGACAAATTAAAGGAAAAATGGGTTGGGCCACCAGAACAGCTTCAGTGCTCCTTTCTATAGTTTAAACGTGATACAGCATAGGTTCTATGTATCTTTAAAGGGGACCTATTATGCCCCTTTTTACAAGATGTAATACAAGTCTCCGGTGTCCCCAGAATGTGTCTGTGAAGTTTCCGCTCAAAATACCTCACCGATTATTTATTATACCATGCTGTATATGCCCTTGTGTCTTTCAATGCAAATGAGCTGCTGTTCCCCTCCCCCTTTCCAGAATAGGGCTTGTGCCTTTAAAATACCGGTTCATCCTTATATTTATGAATATTATACAGATGGTAAACATTTTCAGGTTAAAAATGAAAATTACATCATAGCTCTGGTCTCTGTGAATACAATCGGAGACAATGGTAACTTTTTAGCCGCGAAAACCGCTAACAAGCACACCCAGAAGGCGATTTAGAAACATTCATAAAATAGAGTGCGATACTTGCATATCCGTCTTTGAGAATCAATTTTTCCCGAAATCCTGCTTTGTATTGATCCTTGTTCACAAAGCAGTCTGGTGTCAAATTATTCGAACAAACATATACGAATTTAGCTATTTTTTGGGGGCACACTTACAACGCTTACGAAGCTGAGACATTCTTCTTATCACTTATCACGCTTATAGTTGCTCCAGTGTGGAGATCGTGGCGGACTGCGTGCAGCTCACTCAGGGGAGGATCTATGCTAATAGGGCGGAGTCTGTCACACTCATGGGCGGGGCCTGTTCCAACGTGACATCACATTTGAATAGAAAACGTGAACGACTCAATTGGAGACATTATTTGAGACACTACCACACAGGGGTGTAAATCTCAGGCTTCCACGTAACACAGTCTCACTTACGATAGTTGATTATCGAGATTCGCCAAAAAGCACTGGTTTATTTCTCCTTTGAAATCTTTTGAACGGGGTTCTGTATCTCCTAAAGCAGAACGATGTCGACTCAAGGTCTCTCAGCATCTATAATTATGAAATATTGATTAATCCTCATACAACAATACTGTAACCACTGTGATGGAGAGATGGGACAGTTTTATGCACAAAGTCATCGCTATTCAAAGCGGTAAAGAAGCAGCTCTGACGCCGAATACTAATGCACATTGATTTATACTTCATCTCCAGAACAATGTCCATCAATCATCATCCGAGCTGATCATCGATCGACTGCCACTGATGTTTTGTGTAATCGGATATATTTACATCGTCGTTGTCATTTTCGTTTTACTGCGCTTCCAGTTCTGAGCGGGAACACGAAGGGGAAGGGGGGAAAGGGGGGGACAAAAACTTGAAGGGAAGACAAAAATCTGAAAGCATTTCTTGGCCTTACGAACCATCGGGTGTCTTTTTTTTTTTATTAGGTTTAAACATACAGTTTACAAAGCCCATTGGGTATATTTCTTTCAGTTTCTTAAACTCTGTCTAATGCTTTTTAATTGCTTCAGTAACATCAACAAAGTAACTAACACTTGTATTAACTGATGATTAAAAAAAAAATAATAAACCAAATAACATTACAGAAACATGCGATAAATTATTCTTTGTTTTGCTTATTAAAGTGGATATTTTTGTCATGGATGAAATAAACAGGTAGAAAGGACACAATTGAAGAAATCTTAAATAATATACATTAACATTACTTATGATAACTAATAAATATATATATATATATTAATCATAAGTAATGTTAATGTATATTATTTAAGATTTCTTCAATTGTGTCCTTTCTACCTGTTTATTTATATATATATATATATATATATATATATATATATATATATATATATATATACACACACTGTATGTACGGTATTTTTACAACAGAACCCAAAAACCTGAGACCACGTTGTACATCTGGGATTAAAAAAATAATAATAAACTGAAATAAACTGAAAATTTTCAAATTTAATACAAAGAAGGGAAATGTTTAATCCCTTGCCCATTCAATATTCTGGACTATTTCTAGGTCACTATTGACCCCGTTCATTTCTTTGTACAAAAAAAGGTCTCGCCTCTTCCACTTCCAACCTCATTTTCAGATAGCGTGCTCATAGACTACTAAGATCTATGTGGATCAGGTTTTACACAAACTGGTGTCAAACTCAAGTACTAAGAAATTCTGAAACTTGAGTATTTGAACTTTTTACTTGAAGTTGTTGCTTTCAAAATGTGTTCGACTAGAAATGAAGGCGTGTTTATACGTGTAAGGAGTATACCACACCATACTAATATTCATGATATAAACTAGGTCCCAGTGGCTCTATCTGCACATGTTCCAGGATTGTAGCATGCTTAGCAAATTCTAGGAGTGTGTATTATCTACATATATTTAGATCCTGTCATTGACTGGAAAGCTGGCTGAGCTTAAGAAATGATGACCTTCACATTCACGCTCGCTCATAAAAAACGTTAGACTAATTGCTGCTAAATTGAGTGAGTCGACGCATATTTACACTGAGTACACTGAGTATCAGTGAGTGCATACTTACATACTTAATACTAGCCCATTAAAATAGATTTGGTCTATGATCCAAAATGGCATCCAGTTTGATTTTTCCAAAACCAGTCGTTCTGACGTCCAATAATTTCCTTTAAGAATTAGCGATATCGAATGACACCATTTAATAAATATCAGAAACAGCTAGGTAAAACTCTTTATAAAGCACAGATTTGGTTGAGAAAATTTGGATTAAATTGATTAAAAAAAAAAGCAAAAGAAAGATGAACCGCTTTAAGGATGTGAAAGCAGGATTTCAACTGTATATGTGTGTGTATATCTGTCTATGTACTATCTTATACTCAAATAACTAAAATATAATCATTCAGCAACTGATTGGTGATCATTTTGGCTTGTCTAGTGTCATGGTTGTGAAATAAAATATAATCATGATCGAGAGAGAGAGAGAGAGAGAGAGAGAGAGACGCTTGAGCCGAGGGTACGACCTACAGTAAGACATCTACTGCTTAAAAAAAAAAAAGAATATCCAAAAGACACGTCCAAAATGATATGGTTCGTTTTATTGACAGGTTTGTTAGTGAGCAAGTGCAAGTTGTGCCAAGCAGGATAATAATGGCACTTATTTTGGTTGGGACCTCCAACATATCCGCGATAAAGGTTATAGAGAGAGATGTTTCGAGTCGAGTTTATGAGCTACATGATGACCTCTGTTGTTTAAAACAGTCTGAGACCAGTTTGAGACTTGAGAAGCTCCACCTCTCATGGACCTGCTGACTTCCATTCATCACGGTCATGTCAGGGTGGGGTTTTTTTCTCTCTCTTTCTTTTCAGAAAGTGAATCGTCCGTCATGTCACGTGAAAGCAGCTTTATATGAGCGGAGACTAGATGGATATGCTGCTGATTCATTCAGAACTGCGTATGATGTCTGGTGGACCGGTTGGTTGAAAAAAGGGATTTTAACCAATTGTCACATTTTATGGTCTGAAATCTTGCACTTATTAATGGTGCGTTGAGAATAAAGCCATATTGTGTGAAGTGAAATCCACATCTTCCAATCATTTGATACGACACAATGTTGCTGTGTCACCTTATATTGTACGCAATGTTCTTGGTTTAATCTATCTTTTGAAATAATGAGGATTCCTGATGCACCCATGTCTGATGCTTTACCAAGGTCACCAAGACTGTAATGCTTATCTCCACAGTGGTGCAGCATTTAAGTGAAATAAATGATAGCAGATTTTTAAAAAATCACATTTGTACACTTTTACCTTGCGCCACTGGATCTGTTCGGATCTGATCTGATTAAAACAACACAACAATATAGACTTCTTTATTTCTTGAGATGCTCATGAATGTTTTTCTTTTAAATATAATGAACTGAAAACACACAATAAAAAGTCAAGCTTTTATGATTTCATATACCGAGAAGACGAAGAAGGACGAAACAAGACGAATGCACTCGCAAGTCTCCAAAGTGCTTGGCACAACCATGGACCTGAGAGGAACTGCATGGTTAGATCAAGCACAATGGCGTCCTGGGCAGAGGCGTGAGGCAAGTCTTCACCCCGTGGACCGGTCCAAAGAGAACCTCATATCGGATCTCCGTGAACACCATAAAGTACGATTTCATCATGCAGATGAGGATGGCTAGATGAATCCTGTGCATGAATGGCAGATGGAAAGTATATCCATGGAACATTCACAAAATGGATATAAGAAGAAAAAGATGAGTGGATCTGAGTTCCTCAAGGAACGTCTCCAGTTGAAACAGCACGTCCGTTCCCTTCACGTTTTGCTGTTCGTTTCCTAAAAGAGGAGATAGACCGAAGATTGTAGTAGCGGAGTTTCGCGGAGGTCTTGACAGGAGGTGGATCTGTGCAGCTCTGTCTCCGTTGGTGGCATCAAGGGAGAAGTGTCCAACAAACTGTGTGTCTAAGTACATCTGCAAAAAATTAGTCATAGGTCACAATCTCACTGCGGCGAGACATGGGCACCGCCCTTTCTGCGCCAAAACTGCGTCAAACCCCACCCCCCCTCCTAAAATCTCGCACCTCCTTTATCGCCATGACTGGTGAATCAGCTAATTTTTTTTTCTTATGTTATAAAATATCAGGTAAACAATAAAAAATAAAACCCTCATGGTTGTGCTAGTCAAATCAGAACCTTACCGATGAATTTGGACTAGTTCTTCCTTCTAAAAAAAGTCAATAGAAATTGAGTTTGCCAGAATGATGATGGTCTTGTTAAGAGAACCGTAATAAGTAAAGAGACTCTAAAGGTCTGGTAGTCGTACTTAGAAGCATTCAAGGGCAAAGATGGATGGGAAATAGCCCATTGAGACTTAATTTGCAAGGACCAAATGCACGTCCTTTGGCCAGGAATAGAAAAACACGGCATTTTATCAAAAGACAGCAATTTTGGGTGCCGTCCCACAGAGATCATCACCCTAAAAGGATGGTACGTTTGTACACAAAATGCCTATTGAGTAAGTCAACCAAGCTGGACTCCAGTCTAGCCATCCATCTAGGGGTTAATCTCGTTATTCCCGTACTTGTCAATTCCCAGGAGACGCTTTAGTCAGAATGGGAGAGATGGGAGCGCTAATCAACTCTAAAGGTCTGGCAACTGGACCACTTAACATGATGAAAAGGAAGAGGACAAACATATCGATGGGGATGATGGTTTGAGAGATGGGTGGGAGAAAGGAAGATCTCTCAATGAGGTGGAAAAGTGGATCAGATTAGAACTGAAACCAATGATGGAATGGCGGTTTTCCGTTCTTACTGTGAGGAGTCTAGACCATTCAAGGATGCGTTTTGACCTTTTCTCTAGTTTCCCATCCTTGAAGCACTTGATCCGAACTCTACATTCCAACTCTACATCTTACCCATTTCTTAGAACAGAAGATCTTCTCTACCACACTCTGATTGATAGATAGATCTTCTAAACTCCCTAATCCACCGATCACATCTGCTCCTACTACACAGAACTTTCAGGAACCGGCGTCTTTTCACAACGTCTCTGTGAAAACAAAAGCAAAACCAGTTAGACGTTCATCGTTGATATGACCTTTTGAAATCATACCTTTCTTTCTTTCTTTCTTTCTTTCTTTCTTTCTTTCTTTCTTTCGAGGTTGTCCAACAGGTCACCCAATACGAGGATGGTTCTTAACTCAGTTCTTAGTACGGACGAGCGAAGAGGAGACGCTGTTCTGAGCTGGTTGTCCCGCTTGGATCGCCGACCCCAACTGAAGACGGGCTCTCCTGGGCGGCTCTCCTCCAACATCCCTCCGTCATCCGCCCCTCCTACCGCCAAAAGGCGTGGTCACTCAAAATCTTCAGGGATAGGTGGACGACTGAAAGGATGCTGGACAGGGCGGGGAAAACGTGTGGGCCCCCTAAATGGGGAGGGGGGAATGAAGGGGTAAAGGGGTCCATTCCGCATTTCATAAATATTAATATAGAGTCCTTTTTTTTAAGGGGGGGGAGGGGCAGATTTCTTAATTTTGTTAGAGGGGGAAGTGCTTTATTCGCTTAATGGATTTTATTAGTGCCTGGACTTCAACTCTTTCATTAGCTAAAGTGCTACTATAATTTACAGGAGAAAGTGCAGCAGATGGGGGAGAGAGGGTGGAGATGGAGGAGTGCTGCATTTGCTATCTGAAGGAGTCTCCCGTAGACACACCATTCTGCCACACGCGCACACTATACACACTGTCCATACATCCAGCGACTTTCTGCTTCCATTTCATTCCAGATGAACTCAGTAGCCCCAGCGGATGAATGGGACACTAATGATATTCTTACCAAATTTTTGCTGAAGACGTTCCGCTGAGCATTAGTGTAGCGCTCCTCAATGTCACTCAGCAGCCTGGATTATTGGATCTGTATCTGCACTATAAGTGTATAAGAGTACAGCCGGCCTCGGGAAGTGTTTCAATACCTGAAGTCATTCGGGAGGAAAAGGATCACGGCAATCACCGGTTTTTACACGTGTTGAGTGAATTATAAGAGCGATGTAAAGCATTTTTCAAAAATCGTGGAGACCAAGGACAGATCTCTCGAATTCCTGAGATCATGTAGACATCATCATGAGCTCACGTACTGGGTGACACCTTTGCATCATTTTGGGGAAACTACACTGTATTCTGTTCAACTCTGTTACCAAAATGCAAACTCACATGTCTATTCACTCATCCATCTGTCCATCCGGAAGAATCCAGAGAGTAACTGCAGTGTTCTACAGTACTGAGTGAGGCAGTAATAAAGATTTCAGCATGATACAGCACCATTTCCATCAGAACGAATATTAAAACCTT